>CM053790.1:739229754-739627254 GCA_028749045.1 Cupressus sempervirens | reverse complement strand
GATGATACAAGTTATATGTATATGATGGTTTCCATAGTCAAAGAGCATTAACACCAACTAGATACAACCATTTTATACTCAACAAAGATATGGTGGTTGGAATAGTGATTTGATTAATAAAGTATAGTAGCCTACAAATAAGTGCAAATAGGTTAGAACACCAATTCTTTATTACCTTACTATTGTATCCTTATTCAACATATGATTTATTATTGGATTCATCCTTAATTAACAATGATAATTGTAACACATTTGTAGGTGGATAGTCATTGGTGATTCTGATATTGTAACCACATAGAAGGAGATATTTGGCACACCTATTCCTATTGATCCAGATAAATCTGCCAAGAAAAAATAACAAATGGTGGATGTTTTGGCCACATCAAACTAGTTTGAAATTTCTACACCACCACTACCAATTCCACACTAGAAGATACTATTTGGTATAAAATCATCATTAAACAATCTTGAGTAACCAACTATAGTTACACCTATAAGGATTCTGAATCCTTATCGACTTAAGTGGACAATAAAAAGTCGTGTCACAACAAAGAGTGAAATAGTGCACTACAAGAACTCTCAAGGAGTAGGTAAAATTTTCAGCTTTGACCTTATAGACATCGAGGGAATAGAAACAAGAGTAACTTTTTTCAATCATGCAAGCAATGCACAATACATAAAAGTTCATGTAGGTGCAATTTATACACTTTCAAGTGGAACCATTAAAAATGCTAACAAAAATTATAACATGGTGAATAATGGGTTAGAAATCACTCTCACTACTGATTCAAAGATCATCCATTACAAGAATGACTCATCAATTGTAAAGGTACAATTCAATTTTACACCTATCAGTGAAATAGCCAAAAAAGCTATAATACATATAGTGATGTAATAGCAATTACCACATCAGTGCATTATATATCTATAATAAGAAGAATAGATGGTACATATACTTTGTAATGTACAATAACATTGTTATATATGTTTGAGAAAACTGTACATTTAACTCTCTAGGTACCAATAGTTGACAAGGTGAGTGGTCAACTATATCACAACTATGAACAAAAACAAACAATTATGCTTACATGTAAAAAAATGTCAGGTTTCTGAATATAATGATAAGGTTCTCAACCCATCCATCACTATGACATTGGAAATAAACCTTGAATAAAAATAGACTTTAGATTTAAAGGAATTGTTCAAAAAAGTAGGTCAAAACTTGCTACCAACTACAATAAGGCCAGATGCCCCGCAAATGACCATTTTAGATATTGAAGAAAAGATTCAAATTGCAACTGATTCTATTCAATGCATGTTGAGAGCACTCGTATTACACATCAAAAGAGACAAGATGTCTTATCCAACATGTTCCAACCAATAAAATGGGCAAGAATTAAAAAATTCTATGACTCAAGATAATGAAGGAAAGTGGTTTAGTTCAAAGTGCAATGTGACTAAAAATTATTGTAATTACAAGTAAAGCTACAAGATCATACAAACATAATGTGGGTAGTTGCATTTGATGAAGGGGTAGTATAATTGATGAAAATGTTAGTAAAAGATTTATACACCTTATAATTCTCAACTCCTAAAGGAAATGAAAGTGAACAAATCATAAGAGATACGAGTAACAAGGAATATATTTTTACCTTGTCCTACAAAAATGAGATGTATGACAATGAATCTAGACTAAAGACAATCACCACAAGGGTTCAAGAAGTTAACTCTTCTATTGAAAGTGCTATCATGCTTGCAAAAATGAAGAACATGACTCCTAATATAGTAATTATGGAATGATATAAGTTTAGGTAGAGATAAACACATCTGTGAACACCTCCTCTATTGGTAGTTTTTTTTTACCTTTCTATGCTTATCTATTTTGAAAAACACTATTACTTTGAGTTTATGCAACTCATTTTGTAGTGCTCAATATGGTATCTAGAGTTTCATGTATACCATGTTAAATTAGTGTACAGTTTAAATTATGTGCATTCAAATGTTCTACTTCAACAACTATCTTCCCTTAATTTTTTTGTGCCTTTTATCAATCTCCTTATTTTATAACTAGTTTTAATTACAAGATTTTATTTCTATTTATGTTATGCATAAATGAAAATGGAACATTTGAAACCTCTTTCATGTTAGACATAATTACAATTACAAGGTGCAATAATCTACCAAAATCAAAATTGAACACATGATTCACAATATAGTAACTCTGGGTGATGTAAAATTTGACATGTACGCAAACACCTACCTATCACCTCCCTCTATATAGAATTTAGAAATTCTCGTACATTTCTCAGTTGCAACAACAATCATTTCTTTTAATCTGCCAAAAAATAAAATAAAATCAAAGTAATATTGTAAATAAGTTTTTAGGTGTACCATGTTGAATTCATTAGATAGTTTACATTCTTCTAAGAAAGATATTGTACTAAACTAATTTTTTGCACACACTTTTTCTCTTAACTTTATCAATTAGGTTATACAATGCATTACTACAAATAAAAGGATAAGTTGTTATTTATGTTATATGCAAGTCGAAAAGAAACATGTTAAATGTATTTTTCTTATGCACAATTTTTATTAGAGGATGCAATAGTATACCCATTTTAGATACATTTATATTACCCATCTCATTGAAATAAAATGTGCATTGATATATATTTTATGTGTACATCTACTAAAAAATGTCAATTCCCACTCCAAACTAATTTTTGCCAAATGCACCATCAAAAATTTAGAGGGAACAAAATAGAAAATGGAATTGAGAATATTATGCACGTAATAAAGATGTAATAGTAGCTTATAGACATGAAAAGTTTTTAGAGAGATATTTACATCCACCACAACAAATAGTAAACCATAGTACTATAGAAGTAGTCATTGAGCAACTAATTTAGCCATTAGAGATCCACCCATTGGAGGGTAAAAAAGGCCTGATACAATGACAAAACATCAATCTCCAACAAAGTCTACTTTTATAGCAACAACAAGACTAGAACAGAAAAAAAAGAGTAGAGAACACTATGCCCATAATAAAGAAAGAATGACTATCCAAAGACATGCCAAAAGATTGCAGCAACTTCAAAACCATATACATAAAATGGAAAATGGTGAACAATTAATGGAACAAAAATTTGATTTCAATTTATAAGAGTAACATTGTCAGTTTCAACAAACAAAATTACAAGCAAAAAGTAAGGAACAAATGTGAACACAGGAACATAAAAACTATACAATGGCATAGAAGAAATTTTGAAAATGAATTGATGCACTAAGAAAGTTACAAACATGCACTATATGTAGAGAATGCTATCCAAGAATATGCATTCAATTATCAAACACAAATCCCAAATGCAACTGATGCTACCATGAAAAAGACATATGTCAATTATCATTGTTGAACAATATGGATCTGGGTGACCAACCTCTTGTAATGAATAGATTAACCTAGGTTGAAGAAATGTTGATTGTAGAGCTAACCCAGTGTTACAAATTAATCAAAATTGTGGAGGTCAATATAAATATCATGGCCACATGATAATATTTTCATATGATATTAAAAGAATTACAGCAACACTACCACAAAAGTTCTAAGATATTGATATACTCATTGTTCAAAGATCACATATAATAGGCCAATCCTATAATTGTTATGTTTGTAAGAGCCATATTATAGATGCATTTCAATTCAAGATCAAATATGATCCCTGCTATAAGGATGTCACCATCCATGCAAGTCATCTAGCTGAGATCCCTGAAGGAAGAAAAAATGTATCCAATATGCTTAAAATTATTGAGATGGATAAAGATATACCATTCATAATTAGTAAAATGGACATTAGTGGACATGAAAATGAAATTAGAAAAACATATACAACATCCTTTATTAGTAAGCCACCAAAGGTTGCTCCTGAGCTACAAATCATAAAAGAAAGCTTACAACTTCAAGGAAATTCAAGTCATATAATAGATTGGCCAAAGATAGATTCATGTCTAGTGAATGAATATAGCACTGAGGGCTTGTTGGATATATCATTTTTCACTCTATTTCAAAAAGGAGTTGCACTTTATATGCAACCTAGGATAAGGTAAGTTTAACTACATGAATTTGCATAACACTTAATAAGGTTCTATGACAATAGATTTAGAAAAGATCCTTGCTTTACATATTTTATCTTCAACCTAATGGGTAGACATTGTAGTGAAGTATTTATAGCAATATTTATTAAAATAAATGTAGAAGATAGTATGCCTACTACTATAGAAAACCTCCATGAACACCTACAAAATTTGTTGGACAATCAGTTGGTACAATAATTGATGGACTACAGTTCTTCAATGTGAGGTACATGCCCATACTTGAACAGTTGCCAAATAGATTTAATTAGTATGCTCAACTATATTGAATCACCAACTCTATTCTTCACACTTATTACAATAGAAACAAAATGGCTAGACCTACATCAGTTAATGTCAAATGATACTTCTCCATCAATGTTATCAAACAAACAATGCATGTAAAACATCATCAATAACCCTTGTACAGTAGCATTACACAAGCATCATAGATTTACAATTTTCCATGAAGAAGTTATTGGAAAACTTCTCCATGCTCAAAACTATTGGTATAGAATAGAGTGGCAACTTAGAGGAAGCACACATATACATAGAGTGATTTGGATAAAAAATGCACTTGATATGGATATACTTGACTAGAATAATGTAGATGAAGTTGAAAGAGTACAATTATTTTTTGATAGGTATGATACAGCTTGGAACCCTTGTGAAACATTACATAGAAATAATACACTTTACTGAAGTCCACTAGATGACCCATGCTCTCTCAATATAGATATAAACTATCTATAAATAATGACCATGATTATGAAGAATTGATCAATAGGGTCCAACGTCATACATGATGTATAGAAGGAACATGCATATAGAAAAAAGGCACAAAATGAGAGTGTCACTACAAATTACCATGGAAAAAAAAACTATCTGAACTCTAACATGTGATGAAAATGGTAAAAAACAATATGAACTTGCAAGAAATCATGATGGGCTAAATATTCACAACCAAGAAATGTTATCAATTTGGAGAGAAAACATAGATTGCCAACGCATAATCCCATGAGAAATTTTTCTTAAAGACATTGCTTAGTATGCATCAAAGCAAGAAAAACCATTAGAGATATACACTAATAGGTTAAAAATAATTTCTTTGGCCTAAGGAGCTAAGAGTCTAGCTCTTACAATATATAGGAAACTTATGATTAAATTTGTAGCTGAGTGTGACATAGGTGCACAAAAAACATGTCACATGCTTCAAAAATTGCCTCTTGTTGTATGTAGTAATCCTTTTACATCTCCACATGTTGGAAGAATTTTTTTTCAATGGATATCAAATGCATCAAGAAAAAATAAAATAGATTCTTTGCACTTGCAGGCATACATTCAAAGGTCTCTAGAGCTTGGCTTGATAACACTTCTCGATTCAACATGATCATATACTTTTTCTACAAATAATAGATAGAACCAATGGAAAAAAAGAAACATCCAAGCAATTTTCAATGTTTATTCAAGATTTAATAAAAATTTTCATTCTAACTCAGAATATTTTGAAGTATTCTAGTGGATTGAGTTTTTATTGTACAAGCATTTTCTGGATATAGAAATGGATATTGGCCTAACCAAAGAATCAATGATTACAAATTGGACCCACATGAACTCAAATGGATATCAAGTATGGAATCTCAATCACAAGGAAGAACATGAAGATATTTCAAAAGAGGAAGAGGATGATATGAATGATGATGCTAATAGTGAGGAGATACTTAATCAAAATGAATGGAAAATGTTGTGGCAAATGGGTCCTTCGAAAAGTATTACAATCAACAAACTTGACATGTTTGGAAGACGTGACTTTGATAACAACAACAACTAGGGAAGAATACCATTCTTCAACATCTACATATAATAGCAACACAATTTATCAATACTAGTCAAAGAAATATAGAAGATGGGAACATTCTAGAGAAGGTGCATGTAACAAACTATCCACTATCACCATAATAATCGGCAACACTTACAATAATCCACAAACATAAAATTTGTGCATCAAAAAACCACTATACATGATAATTCAAGGTACATTTGGTACAAGAAAATCATAGCTGATTAAAAAAATAAAAAATGAAATAAATAGTGATGAAGACCAACAGAAGAACATTCTACTGACAATAGCTCCTATAGGTGTTGCAAAATTCAACATACATACATCAACAATTCATATAGCTCTAAAGATACTTATAAAATAAATTCAAGAACTATAGGGATAGGCATTGACCATATTTCAAGAGGACTTAAAGGAAATAAAATACATGCTTAACAATGAACTAAGTTTCATTGGCTCAAAACTACTTCTAAAAATAGATAGTAGATTGTGACAAATATTTCCTCAAAATCAACAACTTTGCTTTGTTGGTATTTCTGTAATCTTAGTTGGTGACTCACTCAATTACCACATATGATGGACAAAAATATATACACATCACACTCAAATGCCAGAACATTATGACATCAATTCAAACTAATTATCACATTGGAGGAAGTTTTCTGATAGCAAGGTGGTGAACAACAACAAGAATAGTTTCAAGAACTCTTAAAGAATATACAAAATGCAAAAGCAACAAAGGAAGATTGAGAGGTCCTACTAACACACAAAAATAAATAAATTCTACCAAAAAAAATGAATAATTTGATATGTGAATACATATATTTGCTAAAAATAATCTTGTCAAACTACACAATAACAAAATGTTGAAACAGTTAAATGTTCCAATTACACTAAGTATAGAAACAAGCAGTACAAATAGCATATAGTACATAACTGAAGATGAACGACTGGAAAAGGAAATTCTCATATGCAAAGGAAAATAAATCACGTTGACAAAAAACATATGGATAGAAGCAGGCCTTGTAAATGGAATACTTGGTCAAATTATTGATCTCGTTTATAGCTCAAATTCAAAATCACCAAAGCTTCAACTATATGTTATAGCAAGGGTTGATAATTACAACAGTCCACCTTGGAACATAGATGATCCAAAAGTCATACCAATTGTTCCTTTGACATTGGCATCATGAAGGAAAGTACCAATATCAATGGCTTGGGCTTTAACTATCCACAAATATTAGGGGATTACACTACTGAAAGCAACAATTGACATTGGTAAAATAGAAAGGGAAGGTTTGAAATTCACAAAAATTTCTAAACTCAAGTCATTAAAGTGCCTAAGTATTCATCCACACTTCTCATTTGAAATATATTCAAGAATACAAAACAATCCATTCACAACCATAAGAAAAGAAGAAGAAACATGCTTACAAGAACTGTCCCTTTCAACAATGAAGGTATGCAAGCCTACTATTTATATATTATACCATATATATATGTATGTCATCAAAATAATGTACATGTAATGAAAAATACTTATTCTCATGAATTTAATGATGCCAACAAATAGTTGAAGAACAAGCTTCAAGTATGAAAAAATTATTGGAAAACTTTAAGGAGGACATGTTAATATGAACATTCATGGTACTAAACAATAAAAAAGTAAGTTGCCTCACAATTGCAAATTAAATTTATATCTCTTGTACATGATATGATATGATTTTCAAAATGAAAAAAATTGACATAGTGTTAGACATTCATTATGTGCACTTGTTACAAATTTTTCAAATTAATTGCACATAAAACAAGACAACATCCTAACAATTACCAAAGACAAAAGTTACAATAAAAAGGATTGCCTTTCTATCACATTGAAGAAATTGTACAAAATATGCTACTATTGATGTACACATTGCACCTTCTAGTGCAAGTGCTAGTTATAAATAAATGTAATAACTTATCTTGAACATATACTATACAATCATCCCTTAAACCAAATTTGACCTTTAACCTAAACTAAATTAAAGAAAAATACTAAACAAACACAAACGTTAATTACAATACAAAACTAAATTTAAGCATCACCCTTAAACTAGCTAAAAATTATAAGATTTTGTACAACATATTTGTTTGTTCTTTATCATAAAGTAATGTGAATCCTATCCATAAAAGTGAACATAAGTAAAAGCTAACCCTGAATACTAAAGAAAAATGAATGAAAACCTTATACCAAATTTAAACAAAATTCTTGTTTAAATCAAACCCTAAACCTAAATCTAATTGAACACTAACCCAAACTAAACACTTACATTAAACTAAATTATTTTTAACAATCTATTATATTATGTTGCATAGTTTTGTAATAAGATATTGCATTTTAAAATAAGAATAAATTTTATTGAATAATAAATTATGAATTGAATTTATAATTTTAGAACATTATAATTGTTTATTTGTCATTTTTTAATGAAATATTTTTTATTCAAATGTTACAAGAATTATAGAACAATGGTTGGAAATTTGTTGGGTTGCTTCAGTACCGGACCATATAGTTAACTTTTCATAAAAATTGTTTTAAATAATTAATAAGAAATAAGTTTTTTAAGTTTTTAAGTACTTTAATTAAACATAGAAGATAACTCAAAGATAAAGTATATTGGACTGTAGCCCTAATCTTAGAGCACAACTCTAAACCATATTGTAAAATCAATTTTATGCCAAGCCTAATTTAAATGGAAGTAATCAAATTAAAGAAATATACTTAAGTGAACCCATACAAAAATATATATACATCAAATCATTAACTAATATAAAATTGAATTACCGAATTTCAAATATAAAATAATATATAAAGTAATCATAATAAAATAACTTTAATAAAATAATACTATATATATACATGGAATTTTAATTTTTCGAATAGAATCATCCCAATTACATAAAGATGTATCATTTCAAAACACCTCAATATATCCTTGCCTAATCGTAAATATGAAATGACTTGGATCAGTAGATCTAGTAAATTCAACATCATCTTCTGATTTGTTCATAGTGGGTCGAGTGAGGCAAACATGAGAAAAACCAAAATTTTGATAATTACCTTAAAAGAAATAATGTAGCAAATTAATGAATACAAATACTAATGAGGGCACAACCCAAGACTAAATGAACACAATAGGAAAAGGGGAAAATTATTATCAAAAATGATATGCTATTACATTTAGTACAATGAAAACTGATGCAACAATGTGCCCTATGTTGATCTTAGATTGGTTTTGACAAGTGAGTGTCAACACGCTTAAGTTATTTACTTAGTTCATGCTGAATAAGTAGTATATGTCGAGCAGAACATGTATATACTAGACCATGCCAAGTCATACTGAGTGTTGAGCTACTCTTGTGCTGAGTCACTCAAGTGCCAAGAAGATACTGTATGCCGAGTGATTTAGGAGCCAAGTAAATAGTGGATGTCAAGCATTATAGATGTCGAGCATCAAAAAATTCAAATGCCAAGTGAAATAGTTTTGACATATTTGTTTGTGAAAGCACAAACAACTATGTAAACAATTTTATAGCTCACTTAAAGATGAATTTTGATATTTTGGAGAGAAAGACAAATCTTTAGTTGGATTCCCTTTGCAATTGTATGAAACCAATTAGAAAATAGGAATGATTAAGTGACAAAATGGATGAATCTCAGCTGTAGATTCATACCTAACCCTAAGTCACTAAAATCTTCTTAAGGAGGACAAACCCTAAACTTTCTATGAATGTTGAAGTAGCAAAGAGAATATTTTGCATGAACAAATAGAGCATTCATGGTGGCTTAGAAGTTATGAAATGAGATTACATTGCATAATCAATTATAGCAGAATAGAGGAAAGAAAAGGATACAACAAAGAGACACATGATTAAGAATGACATAAAAGACGTTAGTTTAGAGGTGATCTATTATCAATCAAGCAAGTGCTTATCGTAGGATCAATGCTGAGACATTTTAACAGGTGATTTTAGTCAAAATCTCTTAATAAAGTAGTCCTAATAGGCTATATGAAATCCTCTAAAAAGGTTCTTACTTAATTGTAAGTTAAAATCCTTTAACTAGGCACACTTCTAATAGGGTGTCAAAATCCTCTAACAAGGTAAGACCTATTAGTATTTGTAAGCCTTTAGCAAGGAAAACCTTTCATAGGTTAGATCGTGTTTCATGGTCAAAACATTGTAACCTTCATTGGATACACTTTATTACTTTAGTAGTGAAGATTTGTGGGTGTCATCCCCACCCCAGTTATACATTCTCATTTGAGGGTTTTTAGGTAGTTATATCTTGTGTCATATGTGTGTGGTTTCTTATATTTTTACATGTTTTATGTGTTATTTTAATTCATTTGTTAAGGCATGAGATGGATTTGTGGTGAAAGTTTTATGGGTCGAAGTTTAAACTATTGATTCACCCCCATCTCTTAGAAGTTTACCTTTCCTATTGTATTTCCAACAATTGGTATCAGAGCCTTGTTCTCTAAAACATAAGCTTTGTAGATTTGAGGAAAGATCTTGAAATGGAAGTTTATAAGTTGAGAAAGATTATTGAGAATCAGGTAATTGAGATACAACCCATTCTACATCAACTAGATGAAGCAAGAGAATAACTAAAGAAGTCTTTGAAGAGAAGGAAATAAATTGCTATTCTAGAGAAGGACATGCAATGCAAAGAGATAGACATTACTAATCTATTTGCAAATGGAGACTCAAATGAATTTGATGTAGTAGTTGTAGATATGATCGAAAAGAATAGAGACCAAGTTGAGAAAATAAAAAATTTCAAGTTAGAGAAAGAATCACAAGCCATATTAGTATGTGAGGCGACTAAGCAGAAGAAGAAAGCTATGGAAGAAAAAGCCATGATTGAAGAAGAAAAAAGAATTCTAAGAAAAAAGTGGAAGACAAGTCAATAGAGCTAACCAAGATTTCCAACATGCAATTGGATAGTCTAAGTCAAATGATGAAAGCCAACTACGAACTAAATGTCAAGGACATTGAGATAACTACATTGAAGTTACAGAATGAACAATTAAAAAGTGACCTAAAGAGGGAAAATAAATTTTTTGAAAGTTTCAACAAGCCAAATGAAGCCATCAAATACTTTGAGCAATTATTGAGATCCCTTTGATCCAATAATGATAAATCTAGACTGGGATTCACAAGTAATAAAGAAGGAGAATCATCCAAAAGTGTAGAAGAAAGGAACAATAAAGGTAAGAACTCCAAACCTACTTGTCATAATTGTGGTAAGAAACATACTACTAATGTCTACAAGAGCAAGACTATAAATCAAATTGTAAGGCCTAAGAACATGGTTCACTGCCACAAGTGTAACAAGGAAGGTCATTAGGCACATGAATGTAGAACCAAGACCATGCACACATAGATATTTGAAGGATATTGTTATAAATATAAGAGATATGGACATAGAGCTTTTGAATGCAAATCCAAACCAATGTGGTCATCAAACAGGAAAACAAAGGTAAGGAACAATGGAAACTCTTATAACTTGGATTATAATAAAAGGTATTTTTGTCATTATTTTCAAGAATATGGACATGTTCCTGAGAATTGTATTATGACACACTTTAGAGGTAACTACAAAAGGAGGTTGAGTTAAGCCACATGTTTTAGCTATTTGAAGATTGGTCACATAAGTAGATATTATCCAACAAGGTCAAAAGCACCAACTTGTGAATTTGATAATGACAAAGGCAAGGAAAATGTTGAACAGATTAGAGATGAGATGAATAAGACATGGAAAAAGAAATATGATTATAGTACATCAAATGGAGAAGGGATCACTTCACCCAATGAGTTAGGTGATCACACCTCATAAAACTAGGAAATCAAGAGGTATGTGGGACTAATATTCAAATGTTATATCATACATTAGTTCCAAAGGATTTAGTACTAAAAAGATTACATTAGCATGAATAAAGGTATAAGATTTTAGTAGGAATCCAAGATAAATCTTTAAGTTTTTCATGTTACTGCTGAGCATGAAAAGTTTCCTATATGTTCCAAGTAGAATGCTAGAAGATGTCAAGCTCATAGTGGTTGCTAAGTGAGCCTAAAACTATTTTATTTCAAGCTTAAAACTGTGTATGCACACAACATTTATTGCAGAGTTTTCAAATGGTATTTGATTGATTTAAGCTCACTTTTCATCATTTCAAATTGAGAAAGAGTAAGTAGAGAAGAACACAATATAGAAATCCATTCCTAGTGGTTGTAAAAGATCCAAGTAGTGATTCTACATCAGTTCATCAAATTTCATAAGGTATTTATCAAGAGCCAACCTACGTAGTTTTTATTTTAAAAAACCCTAGTTCACACAATGGCATCAAGTTTGAAGAGTGTAGAAGGAAAGGAAGTTTTAAACATTCAGTTAGTAAGTAATGAAGTAAAACAAATCATTTTCAAATCTATTCCTCATATTTCTTATAAGTAACACCCTTATGGTGCATTGTCGATGATTCCACCAAAAGTTTTAATGATACAAGATGTAAGAAAATGCTATAATTGTAAGATTGGTAGCATTGGGGATATGGAGATTATGGAAGCATATGGAAGACTCTATGGTAATAGTATACTGAAGAAATAATTCAAAATTATAATGAAAAAGGGATTAATAGGAGCCCTAGATTTCCCAAATGTGTTTAAGATAGAGTGGATTAGGATAGTGCTTAGCTGAATTCATGATGGTCCATTATGGCTAGACAATGGACCTATCAAGATAACTAAAAGGACAATTTATGCAAGAATGTTAGAAATAGTGCAAACTTATTAGGATTTTTTCATGTTGATTTTGAAAATCTTGGTAAAGTGGAGAAAAATCAAGTGGAAGAAGCCATAATTTCTATGATGGAAAAATTCAAGCCAACTCCTATAGAGATTGCCAACTAAATGCCAAAGAGTTTATATGACATAGTTGAGAAAAAATGGCACTATTTTTTAAACTTGGAGAACAAGCACCCATTGAAGTGAAGGATGATAAAGAAGATGACCATAATGACACTATTGAGGGAGGATAAAAAATGCAAATAGATGACAAGGCAGTAGTTGAGCCAGAGTAGCCAAAAGAAGAAAGTGTGAAAGACACACAATTATCGAGTATCAATCCTCAACATGTCAAAAGGGAGACTACTAAAAAAAAAACTATTAAGTATGTTTATGATTTATAAGCTCAAAACATCAATCTACTTATTAAGGAAGATATTAAGAAGATATTATATTAGTCTACACTGTAGGCCAAACTTTGTGATAATCCTATAGTGGTTAGTGTGGATGAATTGTAGAAGATAGTGACTTATGTTGCAAGAGAAAAGGTGAATCGACAAGAACCACCTTCTATAATCCCTCCAGTGACTAATGTACAACCTTTGGTCCAAATACCAGAAGATATAATTGATAAGATTGATATAGTACAGATGAGCATAGCAGAAATACAAGTTTCTATTGTAGAAGAAAAAGAAATAGGTCAGTTAGACTTATCTATACCTACAACACAAGATCAAGGTGCAAGTCAAGTCATTGTGACAAAATAGGGCAAGCTTGAAGAGATAGAGCTAACATCTAAGGTGAAGGAGAAATTTTCCATCCAAGCACTAGTAACATTACGAACATCTAGCACTCCTTCCACACAAACTCTTTCGAAGTCAAGCATCGATGCTACACCATTATAGATCTTAGTGTTGAGCCTGACTCTGTCAAAGGAAAAAGAAGTCATATACTATGGAGATGTAAGCCTTGATGAAGAAATAATTTTTCCCAAGTATGACTATGATACAATAACCATAGAACAAATCGGTATATTGTAACAATCCCTAGTAAGGAAGAAGCATCAAGAAATGCTTGGAAGGGAGCATAGGCAGAAGTAGGCACTATAGGATATTAAAGACATCTTTTTTAGATGCATTTAGTTTTCCAACTCCTAAAGAGACTAAGGTACTAATGGAACAACTAATAGACATAGTGGATAAGGTCAGTAATGAAGACCTAGACACAAATGCCAAATTATTAATATGGTCAAAAAAGAAGTTTCAAAGAAAAGTCAATGAGAAAATATCAAGTTACATAGCACTGACACAAGTTACATTAGAAGCCAAGGTTGATGATGTGAAGAAGGTACTTGAGAACATATTCTCATTGTACACTAAATTGTGCAATCCTACACTTTTCACCCAAGAGACCAAAAGTCACTTCTTAA
Organism: Cupressus sempervirens; assembly: GCA_028749045.1. NCBI lineage: Eukaryota > Viridiplantae > Streptophyta > Pinopsida > Cupressales > Cupressaceae > Cupressus > Cupressus sempervirens. The sequence goes on along the minus strand of CM053790.1, from coordinate 739,613,029 downwards.
GCTTGGAAAGCCAAATTACTTCATCAAGTGCCAAACTGCCTATGAATCTAGCTCAGAGTGAGAAGTGGTTTAGGACATTCCTTCAAACTCAAAGTTAGTTAGATATATTGATAGTGGATGAGGCCAACATAAGGGCCAAACTGACTGGCATCCAAGAAACTCTCACCCCCCATACGGTAATTTTACATAAGGAACTAGGCTATGTTGAAACCCTAATGAAGAAAGACCCAAATCTTTCTACATCAGATGTTCTAGCTCACATTGTTGCCAAGCTAGCAATCCAAATCAAATCATTTCATGTAGCATGTGAGAACTAGGATGCAACTCTCAAGATGATATTGGATGTCCATAAATCTATTCTAGACAAACACACTATAAGTGTATAGCCCATTGACATAAGTGTCAAAAAGGGAGAAGAATAAATTAAAGGTGGAGAAATATTTTGGGGGAGAATAAGAATTTTGGAGAGATATAAGCAGAATGAGAAATGGGGAATAGTACAAAAAGGAGGAGATAGAAGGAAGACAAAGGATGGAGTAAAGATAGAACAAGCTAAGGGAATAGCAAGCATACTCAGCATGAAGTCAAAGAGTATCAAATTTACTTAGCAAACATACTAGATTTTAGATATAGAACATACATATCAACTCAAGGGGAGAGATAAAATTTTGAGGTATAGAAGTTATTACAAAATTTAGACATTTTGAAGTTTTATATATAAGATGAGTTATAGATATGTTATGCTCATAAGGATAAATATTTTAATGCATACTCAAGTATTTTTGAGACTCATGTCAAAGGGGGAGATTGTGGATCTTAGATTGGTCTTGACAAGTGAGTGTCAACACACATAAGTTATTTACTTAGTTCATGTTGAACAAGTAGTATATTTCGAGCACACCATGTATATATTAGACCATGCCAAGTCATATTGAGTGTTGAGCCACTCATGTGCTAAGTCACTTAAGTGCTGAGTAGATAGTGCATGTTGAGTGATTCAAGAACTGAGTAAATAGTAGATGTAAAGTGTTACAAATGGTGAGTCATAGTATAAAGATTAGTGCATGCCGAGTGATTCAAGAGCTAATTAAATAGTGGATGTCAAGTGTTACAAATGGTGAGTCATAGTACAAAGATTAGTGCATGCCGAGCATTAGAAACTTTAGATGCTGAGTGAAACAATTTTGACATATTTGTTTCTAAAGGCACAAACAACTATGTAAACCATTATTGAGCTAACTTAAAGATTAATTTTGATATTTTGGAGATAAGGATGAATCTTTAGTTGGATTCCCCATGCAATTACATGAATCCAATCAAAAAATAGGAAGGATTAAGTGAAAAAATGGATGAATCTCAACTATAGATTAATACCTAATCCTAAGTCACTAAAGTATTCTTGAGGACAAACCTTAAACTTATGAATGTTGAAGGAGCGAAGATAATAGTTTGCATGAACAAATCGAGCATTCATGGTGGCTTAGAAGTTATGAAGTGAGATTGCATTGTAGAATTGGTTAGAGTAGAACACATGAAAGAAAAGGATACAAAAAAAAGACATTTGATCAAGAATGATTGAAAAGAAATCAGTTTAGAGGTGATCTTTTATCAAGAAAGTAAGTTCTAATAGTAGGATCAATGCTAAGACATTTTAACAAGTGATTTCAGTCAAAATATCTTAACAAAGTACTCCTAATAGGCTATATGAAATCCTCTAATAGGGTTCTTACATAATTGTAAGTTAAATTCCTTTAACCAAATACACCTCTAATAGGGTGTTGAAATCCTCTAAAAAGGTGAGACCTAACAGTCTTTGTAAGCCTTTAACAAGGTAGACCTTTTAATAAGGTAGATTGTGTTTCATGATCAAAACATTGTAACCTTCAATGTATACACTTTATTACTATAGTAGTAAAGATTTGTGGGTTCCATCCCCACTCCAGTTTTACCTTCTCATTAGAGGGTTTTTGGGTAATCATATCTAGTGTCATATGTGTGTGATTTCTTATATGGCTACATGTTTTCGATGCACATGCTTTACATGTTATTTTAATTCATTTGTTAAGGCATGAGATGGATGTCTGGTGAAACTTTTATGGATCCATGTTTAAACTATGAATTCACCCCCCCCCCCCCCCCCCCCCTCAAAAGTTTACCTTTCCTATTCTAATTCCAACACCCTAGGGGCTTACAATGTTGTCTGATTCTGGAGAAAAACACTCCTCACAATACCTTCTCCCAAACTCCACCAAAACTACATTCACAATGCCAGAAATGACCTTAAGTAACCCGAATTAGGTTTAGGGTTAGGAATAGATTTTAGAATATGCCATCTAGCATTCACCACCAAAATAGAAGGTTCTAGAAAACATGTCATAAGTTGGTGTGAAATTAGAAGAATCCAAAACTGGCAGTCCAACTTATAGGAGGTATAACTTTTGATCTAGGACACTAATTGATGAACTGCTTACATTTCTAGAAAGCTCTCCAAGTGCTCTATAGCCCTATGGAAGAGTTGTTTTCTTGCCCCATTTTTTGGGACTATACAACACCATTTATTGCCTCAAATCTAACTTTGAAGTGCTCTTAGGAGGTCTCTAGGCAACTTAAAGCTGTAATAACTTTCAAAATGTAAAGTCTTTTGACCTGATTCTTTTTCTAGGGCACTTTAAATTACAAGTATAATCACCCCTCCAACTTACACCCTCTAACTCATCATAATTATGGATCAATTATAAAATAAATTATTTTCTACATTGGCACATATCCCAAGGTGCTCAAAAACTCTAACCCAAAAAACCAATAGTGGAACTATGAGAGTTGGAATATCTATTTGACCCAAATGGGTATCTAGAAATGAAAACACATTAAACAAAAACTAAGACTAAGCATATTTTTGGGTGATATAGGATTGCCCTTACACCAATGGTTGCTCCCACATTAGACACTTAAAGTAGATTAAAAAGTGACCCTGTTACTTTATAGCTAGTAGAAGAAAACTCAAATGGGCAACCTCCACTATGGATATCCAAGTTGATTCTTCTACTATTCATCCTTTCCATTTCACCAGGTATTCTTCATACTACCTATTTCTGGTGCTCTGGGCCACATGACTATCTAGAATTTATTCAATCTCTTCCTTATTAGAAGTAAGAATTGGACATGGCTACAACATAAACTCCTTCTTGGTGCTATCATCATGATATGCTATTAAGTCTGCAGCATTGAAAATAGGAGAAATGTGAATCCCTGAATCGTGATTCTTCAAAATTTTGTAGGGACCAAATTTTTTCATCTTTAGCTTGTTGTAGGTACCCACTGGAAATCATTCCTTCCTAAAGTATACCATAACCAGATCCCCAAATTGGAACTCCTTATGTTTCCTCTTTTGATCTACTTTAGCCTTATACTATAGGTCCATCTTGGCAATATGTGCATGTACCTCCTCATTTAGGTTATTGACATGTTTAGCAAAGTCTTATACCACTGCACTTGTCCTCTCTCCTTGCTCCATTTTCCTCAGCTTTTGTGTGGTCCTTGGACTACTACCATACACAATTTGGAATGGAGATCTACTAGTACTCCTATTCAGACAATTTTTGTAAGAAAATTCTTCCTCTGGTAGAATCAAATCCCATCCTTTGGGCTTATCTCCTACTAAACAGCTCAACAAATTTCCCAGACAATGATCCACTATTTCTATTTTTCCATTAGTCTATAGATGATGTCCATAAGTGAACTTCAATTGTATCTCCAACATCTTCCACAAAGTCCTCCAGAAATACCCATTAAATTTAGTATCTCTATCAGAAACAATACTTTTTGGGAGACCATGTAGCCTCACCACTTCTCTAAAAAAAAATCTATAATATGCACTACATCATGTGTCTTGTGACATGGAATGAAGTGTGCCATTTTGGAGAACCTATTGATCACCACAAATATTGAGTCATTAACCCTTTGTGTCCTCAAAAATTCAAGAAAAAAATCCGTACTTATGTCCTCCCAAGGCTTTGATGGAAAAAGAAATGGGTGATAAGGTCCAGTATTTTGATGGAATCCTTTGGTTTTTTGACATATTCAGCAACTCTACAAAAATTTGTTCACATCATAAGATAGTTGAGGCCAAAAGTAATATTTACGAATAATGAAATCATCTTATCTCAACCAAAGTGTCCTACCATCCCTCCACTATGTTTCTCCTTGATCAAGTTATCCCTCATAAAACTCCTTGAAATACACAATTGACTACCCTTCAACAACATACAATCCTAAATCAAGTAATTTAGCCAATTGGTCTTTTTTAGAGTAACAGGTTCTTTAAAAGCCTTCCAAGGTTCTGCAAAGTCATGATCCTTAGGGTACAAGATTCTTGAGTTCATCAAACCCAACCACTTCAATTTGCACATTTGCCAGCAACAACTATCTCCTACTTAATGCATCTACAACCCTATTAGATCTTTCACTTCTATGTTTCAAACCCAAATGTATAGCGTTGCATAAACTCTACCCATTTCAAATATGTCTGCTTGAATTTACCTTGGCTATATAGGTATTGCAATGCCTGATGATCAATATAGAAGAAAAATTATTTTGGAAATAAATAATGCCTCCATTTCTTTAAGGCTCGAACTATTGCATGGAACTCCTAATCATAAATAGAATACTTCTTCTTTGCATCATTCAACTTTTCATTAAAATAGGCAATAGGCTTACCTTCTTGGCTCAACAAAGCCCCATTAACACTACCACTAGCTTTGCAATCCACTTGGAGCACTTTGTTAAAATCAAGAAGTGCCTACATAGGTTTCTATTTTCACCTTCTTCTTCAACAATTCAAAATTCCTTGCAGCTCCTTTAGTCCACTTGGACTCTTTTCCATCTCCCCACATTGTTTTAGTTAGGGGTGCATATATACTACTAAATTCCTAATGATCTTAAACTAGCTAGAACATTGATTGACCTCACCTCAATGGAAGACCTTGGAGTAGGCCATTCCAAGATTATCTTCACCTTCTTTGGGTCCATTTTGAGAACTTCAACTGATACAACAAACCCGAAATAGTCTAACTTCCTTTTGACAAAGCTACACTTTTTTAAATTAATCAACAATTTCTCTTCACTCAACCTTTCAAGGACATGAAAAATGTACAATAAATGTTCATCTAAAGGCTTACTAAAAATCAAAATATCATCTAGATAGAAAATAAAAAAAATTTCCAAATATTTCTTTAGTGCCTCATTCATAAGCCGTATGAAGGTGCTAAGCACATTTGTCAATACAAAGGGCATGGCCAACTACTCATAAAAGCCCCCCTTGGTCTTGAAAGCATTCTTCCACTCATATTCCTCTTTTATCTATAGTTGGGGATAGCCACATTTGAGATCTATCTTTGTGAAGTACTGAGCTCCACTACAGTAGTCCATAAGAACATCCATCCTTTGCAAAGGAGATTAGTACTTGATGATTGTTTTATTTACAGTGTGAGAATCTTTACACATTCTCCACTCTCCTTCCTTCTTTGGTGCAAACATTGCATGTAATACACATGGACTCAGGCTCTCTTTAATTAAACCTCTCCTCAATAGTTCTTAAACTTGTCTATTTAGTTCCTTAGTCTCGATAGGAGTCATCCTATGAGCAACCTTGTTAGGAAAACTAGCTCTAAGGACTTAATCTATTTGATGAATTATTTTCCTTATTGGTGTTAACCCTTCTAGAACATTATCAGAGATGACATCTCCATACTCACTTAATAGACCTAAAACTTCCAATGGAACTTCATTACTACCTTTCTTATCCTTTTAAGGAATTAAAGCATAACACATATGCTGATGCTTCATGCTAGCCATAAATTTTATACCATCAAAAAGACATACTCTAGCACTATTTCATACCTTTTCACCCTCCTTTATCAAGGGCTTCAATTTGTGGTGAACTTCATCATTCTTCAAAGAGTGTGTATTTGCATGACCATCATGTATACCATGCCTATAAAACTACCATGACCTACCCAACAATAAATGGTATACATCTATTGGGATGATGTCGTAGAGAACCTTGTCATGGTAACTCCCAATCTTGAGTTATACGAAACATTGGTCACTAAGCATAACCTTATGATCATCCTACACCTAATCAATCTGATAGGGATGGGGGTGTTTCTCCCTATTGAGCTTTAGCTTTGAGACCATCTCCTCTAATACCATGTTGTCAATTTTTCCACCATCAACAATCACATCACAATATTTACCCCCACACTTGCATGTAGTACAAAACAAACTCCTCCTTTGTCCAGGTTAAGTCTCACCGCTTAGTAAGACCCTTTCATTAACTATAACCTCTCTTTTTCATGTATCCTCTGAATGAGATGATTATGCATCATCATCCACATGAGCAACCCTTGCTTGACCATTATCTCTCCTATTTGTCCTTCCTTGCCATTAAGGGCATTGATAGGCACAATGACCTTCTTCATTCAAATGAAAATAGAAACCATGAAAGCCTCCTCTTCCTAAACCTTGTCCACATCCTTTATCACTTCCTCTCTAATATCCATATTTTCTATCATGAAAGTAGTTTAAACCCTCATTCCTATGGTTTTGGTTAGTACCCACATCTTCATTTTTCTTTTGGTTCTCACTTTGGCCTCTAAATGACCTGCTAGCACCCCTTCCTCCCTGACTACACCCTCTTTTTGTTCCATCAAAATTTTTTTTTAACTTCTCCTCAACTTTTAAGGTGAACTAGTATGCCTCTTCGATGCTATTCATTGTAACCAAACTTAAATCCTCCTGAATGCTAGGTCTTAACCCATTAAGGTAACGCACAACCTTCTCCTTGTTTACTTCCACATGCCCCACCCTAATAAGGACTTGGTAAAATTATTTCATGTATTCCTAGAAATATTTTCCCACTTGCTTTAACCCTTGCATCTTCTTGAACAAATCAAGCAAATAATCAACAGGAATGAACTACTTCTTTTGGTTGTCCACCATGTGGTCCAATCTTGTGATTTTCTCCTTTCCTCTTCTATTTCTTTCCAATTGAATCTCTTTCAACCCAATTTTGGCATGGCCTCTCATTTTGGCCCTCAAAAACTTAACCCTATTGGTCTCTGATATCCTCATACTCAAAATATTCCTCTAGCTCATTGATCCAGTCAATCAACTCATGCTGGTTAGATTTCCTGAAAACATGTCAATGCCAATTTAAGTTTTTCTTTCTAGCTTGGTAATGGCCCTAAAAAGCTTCTCCTCTACCTAGTTTAGGAATTATCTACCTCCTTTCCCTTCCAACACAATATTTCCTTCCTCTTCATTTTCCTCCTCACTTTTCTCACCTATGACAATATTCATCCCTCTACAGATCTCCTCTTGCAATGCTTGAACTTTTCTCTAGAGGGCTGTAACCTCAAGAGGAAAAACTTTGGCCCTTCCACCATGCTCCCTTCAATGAGGCATCTTCTCACTATATCAAAATCCACAAATACACAATCTTGGTGCAAACCACCTTACAATTGGTGCTTTGTCTACACACTTAGGAAAACCCACTCTGACACCACTAGATGAGGGCAGAACCCAAGACAAAATGAACACAACAAGAAAAGGGGAATATTATTATCCAAAGTGATATGCTATTACATTTAGACAATGAAAACTAACTGAATGGCATACCTTAGGGGCTTACAATATTGTTTGATTCTAGAGAAAAACACTCCTCATAGTACCTTCTCCCAAACTTCACCAAAACTGCATTTACAATGCCAAAAATGACCTTAATTAACTTGAATTAGGTTTAGGGTTAGGAATAAATTTCATAATATTCCATTTGGCATCCACCACCAAAATAGAAGGTTCTAGAAAAGATGTTATAAGTTGGTGTAAAATTAAAAGAATCCAAAAATGATAGTCCAACTTCTAGGAGGCATAACTTTTGATTCGAGATTCTGATTGATGAGCCATTTACATTTCTGAAAAAAGCTCCAAGAGCTCTATAGACCTATGGAGGATCTTTACTTTTCCCCCATTTTTGGGTCTATATGAGGTCATTTAGTGCCTCAAATCTATCTTTGAATTGCTCTTAAGAGGTCTACATGAAACTTAAAACTGCAATAATTTTCAAACATTTTGAAGCCTTTTGACTGGATTCTTTTTCTAGAGTGCTTTAAATTACAAGTATAATCATCCCTCCAACTTACACCCTCTAACTCATCATAATTATGTCTCAATTATAAAATAACCTATTTTTACATTGGCACGTATCCTAAGGTACTAAAAAACTCCAACCTAGAAAACTAATAATGGAGCTATGAGAGTTGGAATCTCTATTTGACCCAAATGGGTATCAAGAAATGAAAACAAATTAAATAGAAACTAACAATAACCATATTTTTGGGTGATATAGGATTTCCCTTACAGTATTGGATGCTCTTGCATCAAATACATAGTCATTGATTTCATAGAAGCCTTGGTTGAGAGGTATAGGGTAAGAATGATAAAAAATCAATATATGCTTGGAAGCAAATGTTGGCTATTGGAACTAGGAGTTCTAAATAGATTTATTATATGAGTTTCTTGTTGACCACAATGTTGTATGGTTAACAATAATATCCATGTTCATATATGAGATCATTTTAGCCAAGGCATGGCATTGATTGAACTCCAACAATATTTTGGGAAATGAAAAAATTAAGAATGATAGCATTGGTTAAAATTGCAACAAAATTTTGTAGAAGTAAGCCATGTTACTCTATGTAAAAATCTGGAGACAAGTCTGCTTTTAATAGGTACACCAAATACTATTTCCATGAATGGAAGAAGTGGTTTCAATTCTATAGGTAGTAGAATTGGAGCACTAATCATAAAAGATGACTTCAAGGAAGAGTACCTTCAAGATGATGATGAGATGATCACATTACTGTATGAGTTTTTAGACTTATCATCCTAAGATCCTATTTAGATAGTGATTTGAGAAAAATAGAGACTTATTTGTCTTCTAAGGAGTATAGGGAGAAGTTTGGAATGACTAAGGAGGCTTTCTACAAGCTACTCTCAAATTGTTCAGAAGTCAGTTTGGAAGTTTAAAATGTTTGAAGCTAAATTATATCAATTTCTATATGAATACATTGTTCTATGTAGTCATTCTAAGGCTTGACTACTTACTAAAGAGGCTTTCTACAAGCTACTCTCAACTTGTTCAGAAGTTAGTTTGGAAGTTGAAAATTTTCAAAGATAATTTATATCAATTCCTATATAAATACATTGTTCAAACAAAGTTATTCTGAAGCTTGACTACTTTTCTTAGTTTCTTATGTACAAATTGGATACATGCTCGAGCTTCTTGGTCTTTGTATCTATAGGTCTTTGTGTAAATATTCAATTTGGCTAGTGTATATATGTAAGAGATAGTTTAAACATCACACAGTAAGAATTGATTCCTTGACTAGGACCTTTTTTGTAAGGATAATTTATATGACTCTTTAATAAAGCCTCTTTAATTATGCAATAGATGAACATAATATAGTATAGGTTCTTTTAAAATATTCAAAAAGTATCGATGGAGTCCATTTTGGGTTTCTCTCTTTTGTATAAATAATATAGTGGCCTTTCACTTTTATGATGGAAAAATAATATATAAGGAACTAAATATAAATTAAAAAGATAAAACATTGGTATTTCTAGTGAGATGTAGTTCACACCATCTTATGAATGAATTGAAGAGGTGGAAAACACTCAAATACAAGTGCACCTAGAACACAAGTTTTTTTCAATGTACATTTAAGTCATATAATCTATAACATTAAAGTTCAATCTTTAACAAATATATTTATAGATGAATGAGTACAAAAAAAAAAAAAAAAAAAATTCTCATCAAAATTTACAATAAGAAAGTCATAATGAATAAGGAAATACATGATAGTCAAAATTCAGCATCATGGTTTATTTTTTATATTAAAAAATAGAAAAATATGGATGACTCCCATAGACCACAACCATAGTCAATAAACTAGCCACCAATATTCAATATCAAAAATAGATACTACTAGAGTTCAACTTCCTACTATCAAACCACCTACAATATAATAGTTAAAAAACTAAACTAATAGCAACCTTGTCCATAGTTTGAAAAGTTTTTGTAACAATAACCACACATGATCTAAACTTAACTATTATAAAACTAGAATAAAAAATTTGACAGCATAGAATGAGGTTGATCTCTCATTCTTTATTCCCCTCAAGGGGGTTTATTTTTCCAACAACACATCTAACCAATCATCTGCAAGGAACCTATAAAGCCTTCAGTTTCATCCTCTACTTTACCCTCCACTTTCTCCTATTGTAAGAGTTGGATAGTGGTAGTCATTGCATGCATAACTTTAACAATGAGCTCTCTCAAGGTGTTGAACCTAAGGTCTAGCTCTATCATCTATTTCTATAGGTTCTCCAACTCTACCCAGAGATTATTTTTAGTAGTTACCTACTCCTATTCCTTAGTTTAAAGGTACCTCCTCAGTTTCTTTGTTGTCTTACATGGTTTGTTGCTCTCAACATAATTTATCTTTTAGATCATATAAAATATCTAATCTAATAAAATCATTGGAATTTCACTTAAAAAATTGTTTCATTTTGTAAAATCATAAAAAAAACTCTAGAAGGCTATTATACGAAGAATAAAAGTTAGTTTTATATATATATATATATATATATATATATATATATATATATATATATATATATATATATATATATATATATGCATATACACATATACATATTCATAAACATATACATATACATATATATACATATACATATATATATATACATATATATACATATATATACATATATATACATATATATACATATAAATATATATATACATATATATATACATATATATACATATATATACATATACATATGTATATACATATATGTATATACATATGTATATGTATATATGTATATACATATATATGTATATATATATACATATATATACATATCTATATATATACATATGTATATATATATATATATATGTATGTATATATATATATATATATACACAAACACACTAAGAGGGGGGTGTTGAATTAGTTATTTGAGGTCCAAATGTCTAATTCAAACCTTTTTTATCAAGTAAAATGATCCTATTAAAATATTCATTCATCTAGTGCTTAAACTTTCCTATTTGGAAAGTTACTATAAATCAACATGCAGGCATAACACATGAGAGATCAATGCATAACATAGTGATTTATGTGGAAACCCAATTTGGGAAAAATGACTAGTAGCATGCTACTCAATTCTCACTCTTCTAAAGTGATGCCTTGTGAAAGGCCTGCCTTGTTAAAGGCTAAAACAAAGTGTTAAATGTGACCTGGTTAAATGATTTAACCACCTTGTTAGAAGTGGGCCAAGTTAGAGGACTTTAGAACATTCACTTGGAATTCTAGCCTATTAAAGGATTTACAAATGGCTATTAAACCAACCTAAGTCCATAGGATTTTTATCCTAACCGATACAATTGCTAGAGAGTAACAATAAGGGGTTTTGACCTAATACAACTTGCAACTTATCTTGTAGATTTCAGATCACTTCTTCAGATCATAACATTGCCTAGCTTTTAGTCTCTATAGCTTCGATAGCTTGTTATCCTCTCAAGCTTTGTCTTTGTGAGTCACCAAGCTCAATATACCAATGCAATCCTCTCTTTTAGACCACTTTTCAAAGTAGAGTCTCTATGCTCTATTCTTCCTTCTTCTTCTTATGTCTTCTTCGTGACACCTTTCAACCACTTTGCAATTTGGCACACCAACAACTCTTTCTTCTTGGTCTATGACTCCTTAAATAGAAGCTTGGAATTTCTTTTCCTGCTCAATTCTTCCCTCCTTTAATATTAGTTTAAATAGATTAGGTAGGATTCATTGAATCTAGCCCATATATTACTCCTTCTAGAAAAATCTTGAAGAATCCTCTTGAATTCACTCTAAAATAGTTTACATAACATTATGTACCACTAGCTCATCATCCTTATCCTCCAACTGGTTCACAAAATTCAAGGTAACAAATTTGTCAACTCAGGTTTGGTGAATCTTTGACTTTTCCAATAATGGAGCAGCTCGACACTATTGAAATTTTGGTGCTCAACACATACTATGTTACTCAACATCAACTGTGTTTTACTGATGCTCGACACCTAGTATGGATTCACTCAGCATTCACTAAGTTTTTCTAATGATCAACACCTATTACTTTGTTGAGCACCTAAACATGCTTGGCTCCTTCTATATCACTCGACACACACTAGATTTCTTCATTTGCTTGGCTCTAATTGAAAATTTTCTTGGCTTGAAGTAGCTTGCTCGACACTCACTTATGAATTTAGTTAAGCTTTGTAGTTAACCTTGTTACAACTTATACTTCTAGAGTTTCTAAGTGTGGCCAACCTTTGTATCTTCAAGTATATTATCAATACATCATTTTACCATTGTCTTAATTAATCCTTGCACTTAATTACAAAACCATAACTCAACCTTTCCTTTAGGTGTTTTTGTTACATATTGTTGATTAAATCCTCTTTATCACTCAACTAAGTGATAGTACCTATATCTTATAAGCAATTTCCATTCCATAAAATAGTAGATTTGATATCAATGACAAAACAATGATTGAAAACATTCTTTATCAACAATATCCCTCCTTGCACTCAATTTTCTTCTTACAATGATATTTTCAATTAGATTTCCAACAATCTCCCTCTGTGGAATTAATGGTAAACCAAACTAATCAAGCAAGTTATCAAAATGCTAACTAGGTTAAAACAGTAAATCAAATGCCAAAAAGAAATGCGTGTTACCATCAGTGTTCACATCTCCATCCTTGATCTACTTAAATCTTGATTACTTTACTTCTGTTTCTCCCTCTTAGCTATTGTTTCCTATTTCTTTCCCTTATGCTATATCTTCTTGATCATCCTTTTTCTCCCTCTTTACTATGGCTTACCATTGTTCACTTTGATCTTGTACATTTGATTAGTTTCTTGCTACATCTCCACTTCTCCTTCTATCTAATTGGATGTTATTGATAACTTTCTACATATAATCTCCGTCTTTGGCATTGATGGCAAACCAAATTGATCAACCAAGTTATCAAAATGCTAACTAGGTTAAAATAGTAAATCAAATGCAAAAAATAAATATGTTTTACCATCAGTTTTCACATCTCCCTCTCTGATCTACTTATCCTGATTACTTTACTTTTGCTTCTCCCTCTTAGATGTTGTTTCCTATTTCTTTCCTTTATGCTATATCTTCTTGATCATCCCTTTTATCCCTCTTTTCTATTGCTTACCACTGTTCACTTTGATCTTGTAGATTTGATCAATTTCTTGCTACATCTCTACTTCTCTTTCTATCCAATTGAATTTTATTGATCAATTTTGGCGTATCTCTCCCTCTTTGACAACAATGCCACAGACTTACTATTGCAGCATTTTATCATGCAAGTATAGAATCTTATGGAACTTCCACTTTCTCCCTCTATCACCTTGCTTGTGACTGATTTGGAACTTCAGCACTTTGATTACTTTAGGCAAAATCCTAAAGTAAGTATCCTTTGCATCAATTTGTAATATGCCAAAAACCAACTCATTTGATGTAGGGCAGTCTTGTTGTTACTTAAGTAGCCTTGGCTAGGGGTATCACCCCTAACTTACCTCTAAGGTACTCAAAACCATCTTTAGGTAGTACTTTTGTAAAGATGCCGACAATCTATTCCTTTGAGCTAACATATTCCATCCTTGCTTGTCTTCCACCAATTCTCTTACATAATGGTACTTAATTGCAATATGCTTTGTTTTGGAATGCATCATAGGATTCTTTGATATGTTGATGGAACTTGTGTTGCCACAATAGAGTATCACAAGTTTAGTTACCTCTTCCTTCATACCTTGCAATAGATGTTTGATCCATGCAATATTAGTGCAGTTGATAGTAGTAGCGACATTCTCAAATTTTGTTGTGGACTGTGAAGTACAACTTTTCTTTTTGTTGGTCCAAGTAACTAGTGTTTTACCTAAGAAAAGTACTCGTCCATTGGTTCTTTTTCTATCATCAATATTACCTCCCCAATCTCCATCAGTGTAGGCTCTCAACTCAAACTTTTCACTCCCCTTGTAGTATAAGACAAAGTCATTAGTTCCTTTTAGATACCTCAATATTCCTTTTACTACCATAAGATGTTATTCTCTTGGATTAGTAAAAAATATTGCCACTATTCCAACTGCTAATGCAATGTCTAGTCTACTATGCACAACATACTGCAACTTTCCAATCATTGATCTATACAATGTCTGATTCACTTTAACCAACTCATCATTCTTGGATAACTTATGTCCTATTACAATTGGTGTACTGACCAGTTTTGAGTCTTCTAATCCAAATGTCTTGAGTATCTCCTTGATGTATTTTGATTGGGTCACACATATGTCATGCCTCAATTGATGTACTTGCAATCCAACAAAGAATTTTATTTCTCTAAACATTGACATCTCGAACTCATGTTTCATTTGATCAACAAAATCTTTGCATAGAGCATCTTTTCCTCCAAATATCATATCATCAATAAAGATTTTAGCTATTAGAATATCTTTATCTTTTTCTACCTTGATATACAGGTTGTTGTTGTCATCTATTCTCTCAAATCCTATCTTCACAAGATATTTGTCTAGCCGCTCATACCATCCTCTAGGTGCTTGCTTCAAATCATAGAGTGCTTTATGCAATTTGAAAACCATATCCTTGTTGTTATGAACAAATCCCCCTAGTTATTCTATATATATTTCCTCTTCCAGTATACCATTAAAAAAAGAAGACTTCACATCTATTTGGTAGACTTTGAAACCTTTGTAGGTAGCATATGCAAGTAATTTTTTGACTCCTTCCATTCTTGCAATAGGGGAAAATATTTCCCCATAATCTAGTCCTTCTTCTTGTGCATAGCTTTTGCAAACTAGTCTGGCCTTGTTTCTTGTTATCTCGCCATTCTCATCAAGTTTTTTTCTAAAGACCCATTTGGCACAAATCACATTCTTATCAGGTGGTCTAGGAACTAGGGTCCAAGTTTTTTCCTTCTCAATCTAGTCTATCTCCTCTTCCATAGCTTTATGCCAATTATCATCTTGTAGTGCATATTTTACTATTTTGGGTTTAATTTTTCTTAGTAGACATGATTCATTCCTTAGTCTATTCCTTATCATTGGTTTTGTATCCTTGTCACTAATTATTTGTTTAGAAGGGTGATGTCTTCTCACATACTTGGCAAGTGTTGGTTCTATCCTTTCCATGTTTGATCCTTCAGCTTTAGAGTCAGTTTGGACATCACCATCTGGTTTTTCATTATCTCTTTCATGTGTACTAATTTTAGAGTTAGAATGTGCATTTTCTTCATTTTGCAACTTAGCTTCTAAATGAAACTCCAAATTCACTGGCTCTGACTCAGTTGATACTAACATTTGTTACTGATTCCCAACTTGATTGGCAGATTCATCTTCAATTGGTATTCCTTCATGGAAGTATACAAAATTTATATAATCTTGTAGTTTCTTGGATTCATCAACTTGAACTTCTGCATGCTCATCAAAATTTACATTTGCACTCTCCACAATCTTGTTAGTGGTAGTATTCACACTTATATGCCTTACTTATAGTGGAGTATCCAAGGAATATGCCTTCATCACTTTTTACATCAAACTTTCCATTTATAGTATCTTTAAGAATATAGCATTTACAACCAAATACTTTGAAATATTTTACATTAGGTGAGTGACCATGCCATAGTTGAAAAGGTGTTGCATTTTTACCTTTCTTGACCTGGACTCAGTTCAAGGTGTAAACAATAGTACTTACAGCTGCTCTCTAGTACTTCAGAGCAACATTTTTCTCCATCATCAATTTTCTAGCATAGTCTATTACATATCTATTCCTTATTTCTATAATGCTATTCTAAGGTGGAGTTCTTGGTGTTGATGTTTGTCTCTTGATTCCTTTGTCATTGCAAAATGTCTCAAATTCTTTTGATGTAAACTCTCCTCCTCTATCTGATCTTAGGAACTTTAGACTCTTTCTTCTTTCCTCCCCAACTCTAGCCAAATACCACTTAAATATTTGAAATGCATTAGATTTTTTATTTAAAAACATGGCATTCATCATCCTAGAGTAGTCATCCACAAATAACATTATATATCTATCTCCTTGGTAGCTTTGTACTTCTATTGGACCATATAAGTCTATATGGACTAGTTCTAGTACTTCTTTGGAAGTGTATGTTTTACTTTTGAAACTAGATTTAATTATCTTTCCTAGTTGACATTGTTTTCACGTTTCGTTTTTTAGGTTTTTTTAGCTTAGAAAAACTTTTGCATTTTTTCTTTCTACTGATGCTAATCAGATTGTCAAAGTTAACATGACATAGCCTTTTATGCCATAGCCACACATCATCAAGTCTACCAATAAGACAGGTTGTATCTTCCATATCTGGGTAAAATAGATTACTCCTAGTTTGTTCACCTTTTCATATTAGATTTCTATTAGTATCATAGATTTTGGTAGTTTTATTTCCAAATTCTACTTTGCAACCTACATTGCTTAACTGTGATAGATTCAGAAAATTGAAGTTCATTCCTTCAACATGGTATGGATTATCACATGTAATTTTCTCTTTAAGTTTAATAGAACCTTTTTCTTTGATCTAGCATGGAGCATCATTTCCAAATCTAACACTATTTCAATCATACTAGGTAAAGGTAATAAATTTACTTTTTATCCTATCATCTAATGTGAGCATCCACTATCTATGATCCACTTGAAATTTTTGTTAATAGAGGTTACCAGTGTTGTTGCTTCATCTTCATCTAATTCATCCTTCATGCCTACATAGACTACTTCATCATCATTCTCATCAGAATCTTCTTCAATAGTGTAGCATGTTTTTCCTTTGTCATTTTAATCTTTGCTATCATCTTCTCTTTTGGTCTTCTACTAGTCTCCTTCTTTTTAGTTCTTCTTCTGTGTACACTTTGTGGCAATATATCCTACTTCATTGCAATTAAAACAAATGATAGGAAGCTTACCTTTGAATTTACCTTTACCTCTATGAAATCTTTCGGCCAATACGGCTTCCAATTGTTGTACATCTTCTTCGTCTTGTAGACACTCAAAAATTGTTCACATCTACGGTTTTATCACACTTTCATACCAATTCATCCCATTTTCTCATTCCACTAACTCTGACCTTTTGGCCAAATTGATCATATTTCATGATTTGTATCCTCTTTTACATCAATTTCATATCATTTCAAAATCATTTCATATCAACTCAAAATTACCCTAAACCAACTCAAAATCACCCAGAATCATCCATAATCATCATGAAATATATCAAACATCCAAAATCAATCATTGTCTATCCAATCCTCGACATTGTTGTGGCTTTTAGTGCCTTGAAAACCTATCAATCTATCAAATCTTATCAATTTGGCCTTAGTACTGTCATGGCTCTCAGTGCTAGGTCAAACTATCATTCACGTCATCTAATCTTTGACATTATTGAGTCTTTCAATGTCAGATCGTGACATCATCACCCCTTTTAATAATATTGATAGTGCCTATCAATGTTATTATGATCAACCTTATCAATCAATCTCAATCCTATAGGGTTTTATAATGTTAGTTAAATGTTATGTACCAATCAATTCACATCACATGTCCTTGGCATGTTATCAATTTCAATCAATCAATAAATTTAACCATGGCTTTGGTCTACTTGTCATCATCTTATTCAATCTATATCATCATCACATTCTCATCAAGGGATATTGTTACACTTATTTAATCAATTTGGCCAATTATCTAGTAATTTCCTCTATAGGGTTAAATAACCCATAATTTAATTCTATGTCATTTCACTAATTATTCTTCTTAGCTAACCTTCTCAATTAATTGATATTTCATTAATTAATTGGTTCATCCTCCACAAACCATGGAAATTCACAATTTCCTAAGTCATATTTTCCACCATTAATTCCACTTCACTATTTCTATTTTGTGGAATAATGGATTTTTAATTTGATTATTCCACATAATATTGACATCATGATGACACATGGATGTAAAACCTCATTGATTCTTCTTTGACACTTGGCTAAGATATCTCATAACCCAATATTCTTATTCTCTTATGCACATCCATATTTGGCTTCCTTTGTTATAGATTCTTGGCTTTAAGTGGACTTGAGGTGTCATATGAAAAATCATAGATTCTCTTCCTTCTTTAGCCATGTTTGACTTCCAAGCATCATACAATCCTACATTTGGCATCTTGTGTCATATGCATCATGGATTCTCCAAGGAATCTCTTGCCATGTTGCATATACAAGGTGACAATTCCAATGCTCTCATCCTCCATGTTGATTATAAAATGAGCATTCTTCCTCTCATTTTTGGTCCCTAGTTTTCTCACATTTTCACTCCATTTCCCACACTAAAATGAAAACGTCAAGTATTCTCATAGCATCATCATTATCATAGCCTTTTGCTTCAATATTGTGTGCACTATAGAAAATTTGGAGCTACATCACATAGAGAAGAAAGAAGGACATGAGAGCTACGAATGAAAGATGAAGTTTTAGATTTGCTTTCTTGTTTTGATTCATTTGTCTTTCATGGTAGAGTAGAGGCTGTTAATATGTGTTTATTGGGTTTGTTTTTTGCTCATATTATATTAGACATTAGCCCATTTTCTAGGTCCTAAAATTGGTGAACCCGATGTGAACATGCTTATCTAACTTGAGTTTTCTTTTTTTGTGCTTGTAGGTGCAAGGAAGGAGCTCATTTGGAAGAGTATAACTACTATCTAAATTTAATTATCCCACCTAGATTAATTAGCTGGTCCACTAGTATGGTTGTATGCTTTCATTTTATGCATTTTGGTAGCTTGATGTCTTAGGGTGCACTCTACTCTGTTATGGCGCACTTGGGAACCCTAGGATGCAGTTTTAGGTGTCTAGGAGCCACCATAACCCCTATTTTTTGTTCCTAACTTACCAACTGTGCCCAAAAAATATGAACCGCACCCTTCTAAGCCCCAACTACACCATGGGTCCAGTCTGCACTATCTAGGCACACTTGGGAGGGTAGGTTTCAAAACTCTAGTTTCTTGGTATCATTTAGGGCACAATTCCCAATAATTTGCACCTGGGCTCCCAACTGCACCCAAACTAGCCCCAACTACACCATGGGCATAGTTATCACTATTTGAGTGTAGTTGGGGGCATTCTAATTGATTCTAGCCTTTTGGGGTGCAGTTTTCTCTCTCAGAGTGCACTCGGTTCATAGAAAGCACCTATTTCAATTAGAATTTGCACTCCTGATTTTTGCTTGCTTATAGGACCTAGTTGGAGGTTTTTGTGTTATTGATGGTCTATTTGTAGCATGTGGCAATTTTTAGATGAAGACTAATCATTGAAAACTACTAATTCCTATTTGAAGGACATTTTCAAAGACCTTGTGTTTCTGTCAAAACCATGCATTTGGACTTCCTAGATTAGATAACACTTCATTTGGTGCTTAAAATAAAATTTTCTCTTCTACTTGGTGTGTCTACGATGTTTAACTCCCTAGGAGTTGCATGGATGTGTCCTCTCCCCTTTCTATTCATGGATCTTGGCTGTAAGAGAAATCTATGTGACTTCTATAGGAAGCCTGCCTTGGACCAAGATACTCGATATTAGGTAT
Organism: Cupressus sempervirens; assembly: GCA_028749045.1. Lineage (NCBI taxonomy): Eukaryota > Viridiplantae > Streptophyta > Pinopsida > Cupressales > Cupressaceae > Cupressus > Cupressus sempervirens. The sequence continues at coordinate 739,593,227 of CM053790.1, read as the reverse complement.
GCCAAGGGACAACTTTAGAGCAGTAATGGGCCAAAAGCTAGGTCAACATTCTAGCCACTATATAAAATTTGATTATGGTTAAATACATGTCGGTGGTATTGTTGAGTGATAGCTCTCCTCTAGTACCCTTATGGTGTGTCAAACCCTAGTTCTCGGGGCTAGGAGACCTTCTAAGGAAGTTTATCATTCACTTGCTGAATGGAATGCACTTACTAAAAACCATGTTTTAGTTGCCAAAATATTTTCTATCCACTAGCTTAGGAGATCACCCATGCCCATTAAGACATCCTACATTCTTGTGGTCCTAAGTGGAGACAATAGTCCCTTGGGAAGTCATGCCCCTTGGGAAGCATATCTTGCTAGCCCTAAGAAGTGAGTGCATTATACGGAGCCTATGGTGCCAAGATTCTAGGTTTCCCACTTTGGATAAGCATGGTTGAACTTTAGTTCAAGTAGGAATTTAGTGGATATACTCCTAAAGCCTAGGTTGTGGTGTGTTTGTTCACTTTTAACAATAGCTATTCTTGTCTTATTGTGTCTTGTGTGTGTATAAAAAATTAATCAAGATAAAGAAAAAATTCAAATTTACACCTTGGATAACATCAAACACTATCAAAACATTACAACTATTGTCAAGACTTTGTGAAATTTGTCTACTACATTCAAAACTTAGAAAATATGGCAACTTATGATTCTAAATGTGCTTGGCATAACATAGGTTTCATCCTTGCATAGAACCCACTTGGATTCACCCTAGTTAATGCCTCATATTTTCATCATATAGGCTTCATCTTACATCTTCTAGTCCTCTTTGTGCATCCCTCATCCTTCACATTGCATTCATTAGGTTTTATTTTGCATCCTTCATTCTTTACATTTTAACCCCAAAACTTGCATTTTGCGTTGTCCATCTTGCATCTTCACATATCCAAACCTCATATTGAACACTTTAACCATCATTATAAGTGTCATAAAAATAATTCTAAGCCTCCATTCTAGTCTTAACATTTTCCTCTATTGTTTATCTCACTGTGGCATCAATCTAGAAACTCCAACACCTAAAATTGCCTTAGTTTTAGCCCAGCTTCCCAATTGCACTCTGAAACTACCAACTGCACTCAAACTAGCCCCAACTACACCATAGAAATAGTCGATACTATCTAGGAACACTTTTTAGTCTAATAACCCATTTTGGGCTTCCAGACAACATTTTGAGGCTTCAATAGTGTCCTTAGGTACCTAGATAGGACAACGTATCTCAGCATGCCTTGATTTGCATTCTGCATCTCCTAAACTTCATTTTCTTCACTTAGGAAATCATTCCTTATGTCATTACCTCCATTTTGTATCTCCTAACCCATCATAATATCAACCCCTTCATCCTAGCTTCTTGGCATAGCACCTTGTAAACACCTTGCTCAGATTCAGCAAACATTCAACCCAGCTTGCCAACTATGTCCAAACTAGCCCCAACTACACCATAGGAATAGTTGATATTTTTGGAGCACACTTGGTGTTGTTAGGGCACAATCAAGCACCTGTATGACCATTTTGGGCCTCCAAACTACATTTTGAGACCATAAAACTGCATTTAGGAGCCTTTATAACTCCTCATTCTGCATTTGACCCAAAACCACATCTTCCACCCAAAATCTCATTTTTCACCTTAGGATCTTTGCATATTACATATCCGATCAGCATAACCACCATTTTTTGTCACTTAAATTTCATTTTCAATCCCAAAATCTTTATACTTAGTCAAAATATCTAAACAAAGTATGAGTCTTAGAGTATCTCCTAGTGTTGATGGATGATGGATCTTGGCTAGTCTTTTTATCTTTTCTTATCATTTTTTTTGGGTCAAACTATATCTATGTCTTGATATATTTGACCTTTTCATCTTTATCATTTTGGTCTTTTTTCCTTTTATCACTTTTTGGTCAAGATCCAAAGTCCATTATAGCAAGGTTAAACTCTTACACAAAATACTTTCTAAAGATTTCACCTAAGTCCAAAACCTTGTATATTCATTTTCCTTTAGCATAATCACATTCATAGTGTCTCTAAAAATCATTTTGACTTACCCTAGTAGTATATTTCCCTCATGTTGCATTGTTCAAAACCTTAGCATCATTTCCACTATCAAATCTTATCAACTTGTCTATCAACCATATTGTCTTCTTCATCACTTATCCTCACTTTGCATATCCTAAACATCATTATCAACTCTATAAAACCATCTCTTTCATATCCCACCTTGCATGCATCAACCCTTAGCATCATTACCAAGTCCAAAATCCAACCTTAACCTTCATTTTTCATGCTATAGGGTTATTTTCATCTCCTCTAGTCAAACCTCCAAAACATCATTTTACATTTTCATTTGCATAGTTTCCCTAGAACATTTTCTTCTTGCATGTCAAAACCCCACTTCATTTGGCATTTTCCTAGGCTGCATAACATCCTTAAACACTTAAAAGACCAAAAAACACTCATATCGTGCATACCCACATCCTAATTATAAAGTTTTTCCCTATTTTCCAACTTGTACCCCTATTTTACCAACTACACACTTTAGGTGTACAGTTGGTAGTTTTAGAGCACACTTTGTAATTAAGGACTTCATTATAGGTTGCAAAACCCTAATATACACTTCTATAGGCTTCATTACATCCCAAAACCTTGCAAAATAGTCTAAGACACTCAAATCATTCACAGTTTTCATTTTAGGAACCCTAACACCTCTATTTACACATTGCATACCTCCTACTTACCAACTTTTTACCTCGAGGGCCCCAAGTGCACTAAGGGTTCACTTGGTACTATCTAAGTGTAATTGGTAGTTTAGGTATACACTTGGGAGGTAGGGAGTCCATTTATGTTTTCCTCCACTTCGTTTGCATCCTTAGGTATCATGCCAGCACTCACTAGGACACAATCAACTCAGAGACCTGAAGAACTTTATCAACCCTTATTTCTTGAGGCATCAACACAACCAAAACCTCATTTGACATAGAAGATTGATAAAGACCAAATCAAGGCATCATAATTGCTACTTGTGAACCCCTTAAACATGTATCTGTAAGGTCACCATAACCAAGAGATGATGCAAAAAACCCTAAAAAATGCACCTACCATGAGGTTTCCTTCAAACACTTCCCCTACATATGGGATGATTCAATGGAGTCTTAACTTTGAACCTATATCTGTGCCAATACCACCCAAAGCTGGAAGTGTACCAAGCACACCTAAGGAAGAACAAATGCACTCCTTTGAATTTAGAAAACCCAATGCAAGTAAATTCAACTATAATACATCAAACACACAACAAGGTATTATGCACCTAAGTGATGACTCTGGCACTAACTATTGCATCACTAATGAAGAAATGGCTAGGGCATGTGAAGACAATTTTTTTTGCAAGAATTTCAAACTTTTGGCAGCTCAAGTAATTGTCAAGTTTAATCCACACTTGGAGGGAAATAAATCCAAATATCAAACAAACACAACAACTAAAAATGTACAATCCATGATCAATTTGGACTTAGATAAGGGAAAACAACATTTGGAGTTTTCAAGTACAATAATTGCACCTATAAGGTCCCATCAAGAATCAACCATCAAAATCCTCCAAAGTACATTTGAACACGTCAACATTAATCCCTTGTTTGATTAACCACAACCAATGAAAGAAAACAAGACTCTCCCTAAATATCCAAAGATGACATTAAGACTTGACCTTAATCACATGATACAACAACAAGAAACACCTAGAGGGACTTGTACTCTAGGGATCCAAACATACCTCCTTCGGAGTAAAACCAACAAAGCATACATTTTCTCCTAACTCTACCAAGTGTTATGACATCAAATTTTATGGATCCTCCCACAAGTATACTATGGGGAACATCAACTACAACAATCCCTATTGATGCACCAAAAAAAATTCTTATTGATATTACACCTATTCCTAAAAGGAATGCACCTCGTTATCAAATCAACATGATGTCCCAAGGAGAAACCTCTAACACACAAAGGTGTCAAAGAAACAATACAAACATGGTGGTCAATTCACAAGGACTTAATCAACTTGTAGTGGTGAAAGGACTTAAGACTTCCAACCCACAAACAAGTCTACATCCACTTAACACACATTCCACATATCAACAAAAACATCAACCACAATATCAACAACCTCAAGTGGTACAAGCATCCAACATCCCTAACACACAATCCAGTGTAAACCCACTTGACTTCTATGTAATGTATCATCAAAAAATCGAACAACAACAACCCATGTTTGCTAAAAAACAAGAGCAACTCAAACAATAGTTGAAATACCAAAGATGGCTTGAGCAACAAATTGCATACCAGTAGTAGTTGTTACAACGTGTACCACAAAAAAATCAATAGATACCTCTACAAGAACAATCACATACATGGTCTCACATACAACCAACAGAGGTATCCCAACAAAAACCACAAGAAATGGCACAACAACAATACATGTTACATCAATCATAGTCGATACTGCAAAAAGTGCCACATCAAATACCAAAACAAGCACCCCAACATGTGTCACAATAGGGACCATTTTGTCTTCAAGGTACTAACATACCTCCACCACCCAGTGACACATCATCAAACTCATTAGACATAGAAATTTTAGAACTGAGTAGACATAGTTCCTGCCATAGAAAATGGTCTACTCATAGGCACAAAAGACTTGAAGGGAAAGCTATCATGAAAAACCCTAATGAAGATCTATTGCAACAATTCAAATAACTTTCCAAAGAAGTCAAGGCATTGGGAGTCCAAAAGAAATAGGCTCTATATATAGAAAGAGACCTACATCCTAATCCATTTGACAAAAGTTTGTATATGCCTCCTATAGATGCTTAAAATCATCCCTAAACACTATATTAATTAATTTTAATATTGCTCATGACATTGTAATTAATTATTAATTAATTATATTGCTCACATTCTTCTACTTATTTAATTAAATGAGTTCATTCTCCTAAGTATTTTAATTTAATTTAAATACTCCTAGCCTTAATGTGTTAAATTAATTTAACACATGATCCTCCATGTCTCCCCCTTTTTAAATAAATTTTGTTTATTTAAATTCCTCACATCCTATTAATTCCTCTAAACTCATGATTAAATTAAATCTCATTTAATTTAATCCTATCCTAAATCCATTTTTAATACCTTTTAGCCCTTAAGATTTTGCACACACATGTGCGAGAAACTCTTCCACTTCATTTATGCCTCTTACACCTCTTACACATTTGTCCCCACAAACATTAAGAGCTTTTACATGGCTTTTGAAAAGCTTTTGCATGGCTTTTGCAAAGCTTTTTCATGCTTTTGCATGGCTTTTGCAGAGCTTTTGCATGCTTTTGCATGGCTTGTCCTTTAGCCCATGTGTCTCCCTTGTGGCACCTATGTGGAGGCCACCTCACCAAGCCCTCCCTCAAGCCTATAAATAGAGGCCTTGTCTCAAGCATTTGCATCTCCCATTGTTGCATTGTTATCTTGCTAATTTGAGTCTAGAATCTTCATGCTAAGGGCTTTTCATTGTAGTTTGATTTTCATAGAGGTTTCTAAGATCATACTAATGATTTGGTAGCCGATTTAGTTTGCATCATGCATTGTTAATCTAGTTTTTACATGCATTTATAGTTTCATTTTAGCTTTCATTTTTATTATAGTTTTCAGATCTAGTTAGTTTTTCTTCATTGCATTCCTTTAAGAATGGCTCTCTCCGTAGCCTTTTCTTGAGGTATTCTACATCTCATTTAGTCTAGGTTCATATCTTACTTGCATGCACACTTGCACCCACTCATTCAAGAGATTCACTCCATTGTTGTGTCCAAGAGAGCACACCAAACATACCCGCCCCATCTTAACACACCAACAGGGCCTCTCATGGGTGCCTTTGTTGAGTTATAGAGGTGGCTGGAAGGTTGGATTTGTTGGTTGCTTAGGGTTGCAAAAACCCAAGTGAGCATTGGTTGATTTTTTTATTCCTTGCATGTTGGTGAACATTTGATGCATGTTGAAGGTTTTAAACTAGTGTTTGTTTGTTAACCCATGCTTCATGCAGATCTCATTTTCTAGCACACATTTTTGGCATGCCCAGTGGGACCCACTTCATGGGTTTGAACTAACGATCTAAGGTGTTTTTGAGTGTTTTGTGAGCTTGTAGGTTGAGGAAGCATTTGGAAGTCAAGTTTCATGAGGAGCATTTAATCGAGCCAAGAAGCCCATCATTGCATTTGGAGGACCTAAAGAAATTTTTTTGACATAAAACACTTTATATCTTGCTTATTGCTTTGTTTTCAAGTTCTAGGATACACATGCATTAAATATATGTTATTAGGAAAAAATTTAAAAGAAAAATTACTCCTTTGTTGTTGATAGATAAATTGTTTTTAAAAAAAAAAATTTAAAAGAGGGGAGGCTTCATTATGTTTTTTTATATTTATGCATATATCTTTTATCATTTCTATTTAATAAAAAAAAAAGAAAATTAAAAAAAAGGGGGGAATCATTTTATTTTATTATATTTATGCATTTTTGTTTTAAAATTGTTTTTATTTATTAAAAAATAAAATAATAATAGTAATAAAATTACTTTTTTTTTTAAATTAAAAAAAAAACAAAACACAATAAAAAAAACAAAAAAAATTAAAATAAATTTTTCCCATAGTTAGCCTTCATTTTTGGAGATTTTTTTTTAAAGCTAATTAACTTGTTTGTTGCAGCATTGCAGATGGGAGCATTTTAAACACCTAACCATATTTTCTTGTAGGTTTTTCTTAATGTTTTATTGTTCTTAGGAATTAACCTTGAAAAACCTTCAAAACAAACCAATAGTGATTTTCATCACTAAGGGAATTTGAAGTGATTTTTATCACTTAGACTCAAAAGTTAATGAACTTGTATGGCTTAATCACTTTCATTTGAATGGATGAGTCTTAGCATAGAAAACATTTGGAATTGGTGCTTAAAACGAACTCACACAATCTTGAATACTTTAAGGGAAATTGATTTCATTTTTAGCAATCTACATATGCACACACTTGATTTATCTTCTTGTTGACGAATTTGCACTTTCATTTATGTTGATGATAATTTTAAGTTGGAAAGAACATTGTATGCTTTAAACATGTGTTTCTTCAAGTAGATTACAAAACTTAAAGCTTCATTGGGAAAGAACAAGTGTCTTTTAAACCCCAAGACCACTTACATATTCTCTCCCCTTGTGCCTTTGGGCGATCTTGGGTGCACAAGAAATAAGTGGTTCTGCTTTTTTTCAGGAGGCCTACTTTGGGATTTCATCACCCCTTGGGACGACCTCAACTCCAGTGTTCTGGCAGAGTATAAATATCCAGAGGTGAATCGAAAGACACCTCTCTTGGAAGTGGAATATTGTCACTCTTGGCTAAGCTCCAAAGAACTTTATACCTTTGGGAAGTGAAGGAGGAGATTAGGGTTACCATCTCCCCCTGACTTTGTGGTAGTATTTCCTTTCATCTACAAATTTGGGCCTCACGTACCTTGTGTATATTGAGGATGCCGTTTAGATAAGTCTTGTTCATCCTAGAGATAGCCTTATTAGGATTGTTGGCGTGTTCAGCATGCTTGTTCAAAAACATTCAAAACCAAAGTGAAAACATCAAAAAAGTTCTAAAATGAGTGAAAATGTGAGGTAATCTTTCATTGAGGTAGGTTAAGTGAGGTCTTCTTGACTCACGATTACTTTGGTAAGTTGCATTTTGAAATTACTTGAGTCTAGTCACATCTTATTGCAAAGTTTTTGGGTACTTGAAACTTGGGTCTTGTTTATTCCTACCATGATTGATAAAGTCAACCAAGTCAAACATAAGAAAGTGAAGTTACCTAAACCACCCATCTACAAGGAAAGGAAAAACCAAGCACATGGTGACAAACAATTCTGATATGCAATCAAAGACATCCAAAAGGAAGAAGCTAGACAAGACTGCTATGATAGAATTGAATACAATGGAAAGCTTCAAAACTGATTTTCTTTCCTAGGAGTGAACCCAAGGTTTCTATTTCTAGTAAACAAGGATTGAGTTAACTGCATTGGTAACCACAACACTTTCATCTTCTCACATCTACCTTCATCTTTCCAAACTCCTAGTCTTCCATTTTCAAATTTTCTTCTAGAGAGCTTAAACCTTGAAACATCTTTTGACATTGCAACACTAGACCTTTCATCCATAAGAAAACATTTATCCTAATCACACTTGCTTATTTGGGGATCACAAGTCCATCTCCAAATAGTAAGTAAATAATTTGGTGTTCTATCTTCCCTACAAGATCACTAGACTATCTTTGGTGAGAGAAAGATACTATTATCCCCTAATCAAACTTTGTTTGCTAAACCAAGGTCTTGTGTAGTTGACCCTTTGATCACATAAGGTTGATAGCTCTCATCCTCATTTTCCTTTTTCTTCCATAATCTTCCACCCATAAACTTGATTACTTTTGCATGGTATATACATGATCAGGAAAGTTCACATTTAATCCAATGTCACGATTGGAAGTATCATTGAGATATGCATAGATGGAGAATCCTTTTTCTCCACTCACAACTTCATTAAGGAGCCCAATTCCCTCTAGTTCGAACCTTGGTAGGCCTAACTCAAAATCCGTGCAAAAACTAGAAGATCCCTTCCATAACACAACTTTGGGGGATAATGACGAAGAAGTAAGATGAAGATCCAATTGATCCTAATGATGTACCTAGTGATGTTAAGACATTCCTTGCAGATCCCTACAATGTGGAAATGATGCAGAAATCCATTAGGGAAAAAAAATTGAGATATTCCTAAATTTGGTCAAGGAGGGTGTTAATGTTCTGCCAAGCTTTGACGAGAACACTTTGTTTAGAAAAATTACAAAAGATGGTGCACCTGTGTTTCCCACTTCAACTAGAGCTTCAACTTCTAGAAAAGGGAAAGAAACCATGGTAACAACTAGTGTTGTGACCACATCTAGAGCTTCAACACAACCTCAATTTCAATTGAGTGCAAAACATATTCAACAAATCATTAGTGCCATGCCCAATGTTACCACACATGCTAGCATTCCACAAAAAACCTTGACAACTTCAACTGTGGGATGCATAGTCATTGGACAAGTACCTACTCTACCAATGGCAATTCTGACACAACCAATGCACTCCTCTTATTTCCAAATGCCAACCACTATGGTAAAGACATCTATGCCAATTCCAACAACTTCATATCAATACATTGTCCAAAGTGGAGTACCTCCACTACCTCACACTACATTTGGAGCTCCATGCAATTTAGGAGGTGGATTTATTGACTCCCAACAATCACAAGTGCAACCCAATCAAAATTTGGCTCAACAAATCTAGGAATTGCGAAATTTGGTCCTTAACATGAACAACAAAGGGGTGAAAGATGTCTCTTTTGAGGAAATTTTTCCTTTTCCATTTGATAAATCCAATAATATGGTACCATTTCCAACCAATTTTGAAATTCCTAAATTTGACAAGTATACAGGAGAAACATGTCCCATCACCCACCTCAAGGAATTTCTATTTTGTGGCAAGAAGTAGCCTACAGTGATGACTATCTTAAAAGGCTCCTTGCACAAATTCTCGGAGGCCCTGCACTTGAGTGGTTAATGAATTTACCTAAGGACTCCTTTACTTCTTTGAATGATTTGACAAGCAAGTTTATAGCACAATACTCTTAAAACATTGAATGCTCTGCCTCATTGAGCGACTTGTGCAACACAAAATAGCGAAATGGAGAAACTTTTGCCAATTTCCTACAAAGGTGGAGACATATTGCAAATCATATGCCATATAAAATTTAAGATTCCAATCTTGTGGATATATTTATCAAAAACTTGATACTTGAAATGTCTTTCCACATGAAGATGGCTAGCCCCGAAGACTTTGCCACTTTAGTCAAAAATGGTAAGAATATTGAAAATGGACTTTTGGAAAGAGGTACTATCAAACATTATAATTCATCATCCTCCAACAATGAATCAAACAACAATAGCAAACCCAAATTCTGGTCCAAGAATATGGGTGTTATGCATGATGGTGTTACTGATGTCAAAAACCTTCAAGGAGGGAACAACAACAACTCTCACAATCAAAACAACAACAATTCAAATCATGACAGTCAAGGCAATCAACAATCTTGTAATCAAACACAATTATTTCCATGTAACAAAAACTACAATTGTGACTATGATTGAAATAGGAACTTCACTAACTTTCATGAACCAGTGGAGGCCATCTTTCAAAAATTAGTGGATCACAACTTGATGGTATTTCCTAACAAATGTCCTTTTGATGAAAATCAACCAAAGTCAAAGTGGTATAGGGAAAACAAATATTGTAAATACCACTGTATCAAAGGACATGACACCAACAAATGTATCAGGCTCAAATTTTTTATCGAAAATCTTGTTGATGATGGGGAAATTGAAGTAGAGGGAGGTCCAACCTCTAAAAATGCTAAATTGAAGATATTTCAAAAACCATTTCCTGATCACAACAATGATAATAACAATACCAACAATGCAAATCAAGTGTCCACATCAAATGCATTACCTTATGATTACTCTACTAACCACATATCAAGATTTGACTCCTTGTATGGTCACATCGAAGTAGTAGATGCTCATGTGAATACACTTGTTTTACAAGTGGTTGATTGTGATGCCACTACTCGACTGGGAAGACTCACTTTGCAAGTTGCCACTCTCAATAACACTAATCCATCAATGCCACATGCGCCTACTACGTCATCCACCTCACAAAGGCCCACTTCTCACTATGATGTGTTGTCCCAACTAGGTAAGACTCCTGCACAAATATCCATTCTTGAGCTTCTTACCACATCACCCATCCATAAAGAGATTTTGGAAAAGGCTCTCCTAGAGTCTCGTGTTCCTAAAAATATTAATGCTTCCCAATTCACTGCTATGATTGGAAACCTTGCCACCCAACAACACCTTGTCTTCATGGATAAAGACTTCCACGGTTTTAATCACCACCATAATTTGTCACTCCACATTGAAGTCCTCATATAATAGCATAAAATAAAAAGAGTCCTTATAGACAATGGATCCGGCTTGAACCTTTGTACATTAAAAATGATCCATTTCTTGGGACTTTTGGAAGACCTCCTAGATATCAATAAAAGGATCACAATAAAATCATATGATGAGAGGGAAAGAGAAACAAAAGGAGTCATCATGTTACCTCTCAAGGTTGGACCAGCTGTCATAAATACCGAATGCCATGTCCTAGACTTGGATTTTCCATATAACATCTTGCTTGGTAGACCATGGATACATACACTCAAAGCAGTACCATCTACATATCATCAATGCTTAAAATTTCCTCACCAAGGAAGAGAGGTCACAATCCCAGGGGATCCCGCTCCTTTTGCATTTTGTAATAGATTGGAAGGTGCACCAACAAATTTTTGTCCAATCAGTGAATTTGCCAAAGTCATACTGAAGTCTCTCACCATAACAGAATCACCTTCCACAGCAATGCCAGACTTAGCAAATGATGATTTTGATTCCCATAAAGGAAAAGGGAAGGTGGAAGATACCAAGGTCAATACTATAGGGAAGAAGACTACTTTTGTTGATTTAGGAATGGGATAGTATAAGTTTGAAAATGCCTTGTGTGTTGGACATTTACCACTCTCCCCTCATTCCTTTGGAAAACCTTCACAATTGCCACCTCCTGCCAACAAAGAGACTTTGCATGTTAACAAGACCACATTTGAGCATTGGGGTTCACTTAGTGATGAGCACATGGAATATAATATTCTAGATTGGCTATATTATGATGGAAAAGATGAACCTGTGGAGATTCCCAAAGATACGTATGTTAAGGCCCCTCCCATTATCAAAAACATGGGATATCATGGTACTAGCCATGGGCTGAAAGAAGATGGAATTAGAAAATCCTTAGAAGCTAATAGCTATCCTAAAGGATGTGGATTGGGCTCCATCAAACCTAAGGTATCCTTTGCTGACAACTATTGTATGGTTGAACTTGATTATGAGACTGAAGAGGAGGAATTCTTCGAAGTACCTTTCCAATACATTGAAGATGACCTAGATAACTATGTTCATGCCATTACCATAGATGACCTTTCATCCATTAATCTACCTCTCACCAATCTCGACATGATAGACTAGGACCTTCAAGATACACCACTAGCTCTTGACATCTATAAAATTGATGAAGTAGCGATGGCACTTTTTGGCCTTAAGAGTCTCCCAGATTATGAACATGAGATCTAGTACAATGAGGAAGCCTACTTTGGTAGCCAAGTCAACTCTCTTAGTTGAAAAAGTGAAAAAGAAAGTACAAATAAAAGAACAAAATAAACATTCTCTAGTGAAAACTCCTCTGGGGCACTTTTGGATTATAAAAAAGATAAAATAAAGGACACATCTTTTGATGAAAACCTCTTAGAGGTGATAGAAGAGGGAGATCTTGACTTGCCATTTAGATCCCTACCACCAAAAAGGTCACTTATTTTGAATGAAGACACAATTCCAGTCAATTTGGGAACAGAGGATAATCCAAGAATCACCTACATTGCTACCACCTTAAGTCTTGAGGAACAAAAAGCCATGACTAAATTCTTGAAAAAGGGAAAAATCAATTTTTCATGGACATAAAAACACATGCCTAGCTTAGATACAGATTTGGTTGTACATCATTTGACAGTTAATCCCAAAATTAAACCAGTGAAGAAAAAGTTGTGCAAAATGCACCCTAAGGTAGCACTCCTAGTCAAAGCAGAGTTGCAAAAAATGTTAGAAGAAAAGTTCATCTGTCCTATTGACTATCCTGAGTGGGTCTCCAACATTTTTCCTATAGGGAAAGTAGTTGGGAGCATCCATGTTTGTTCAGATTTTTGAGATTTAAATCTTGCATGTCCTAAGGATGATTTTCCACTTCCCAACATAGACATCATAGTGGATTTGATTGTTGGACATGAGATGGTGTCTTTAATGGATGGATATTGTAGTTATAACCAAATTAGAATTACAAAAGAAGATCAACATAAGATGGCATTCACCACCCCATAGGGAACCTTTTGTTATCAAGTCATGCCTTTTGGCTTGAAAAATGTTAGTGCTACCTATTAACGTGCAATGACCACCATATTCCATGATCTTCTACATATCATAATGGAGGACTATGTTGACGATACCTTAGGAAAATTCAAGACAAGAGAATCCCACATTGATGTCCTTACCACTATTTTTGATAGGTTGGAGAAATACAAAGTGTGCCTTAATCCTAAGAAGTGTGTATTTGGGTTCAAATCAGGCAAATTGTTAGGTTACATTGTATCAAGAAGAGGTATTGAGGTTGATCCAGCAAAAGTGAAGGCCATCATGGATATGCCTCCAACAACCACATTGAAACAACTCCATAGTTTTCAATTAAAGTTACAATCTATTAGGAGATTTGTGTCACAACTAGCAGATAAAGTCCATCCACTTCAACATTTTCTTTGCAAGGGAAACAAGTTTCAATGGGATTGTCTATGCCAAAAAACATTTGAACAAATTAAGACATATTTGGCTAATCCTCTAGTTTTAGTACCTCCAGTTGTAGGAAAATCATTGATTCTATACATTTTAGCTACTTCAGTTGCCTTAGGAGCACTTTTGGTAGAATTAGATGATAAAGGGAATGAGCAAGCCATATATTTCCTCAGTCGAACACTAGTTGGCTATGAGTTAAACTACATTGCTATTGAGAGAGCATGTTTGGCTATAGTCTTTTGCACACAAAAACTATGTCATTATATGCTTAATAATACTACATATCTCATTGCCAAGATAGATCCACTCAAGTATTTGTTGTCAAAAGCCACCCTCACTGGCCGAGCAGCAAAATGGGTCTTAATTTTAAGTGAGTTCGACATTGTTTATAAGGATCATAAGACCATTAAAGGACAAGTAATTGCAGATCAGCTTGTTGAAGACCCTCTTCAAGGTGACCATCCCATTGTAGCCAATTTTCTAGATGACACAATTTTGACCCTAGCCCCTACTATAGCATGGAAATTATTTTTTGATGGATCCTTTACACAAAAGGGATCGGGGGTAGGAATTTTGTTCGTGACACCACAAGGGGAACTCATTCCTAAGTCTTATAAAATCTCATTCCCTTGCACAAACAATATAGCTGAGTATGAAGGTTTAGTCATAGGACTATGTCAAGCAATCAAATGGAATATCAAAAACCTTTTTGTCTTTGGAGACCCACAATTGGTCATTAAACAAGTTACAGATGAATATCACACCAAGGATGAAAAATTGTTGCCTTACAACAAAATAGTTGAGGACCTTAAGCATCATTTTATAGAGATTGTTTTTTAGCAGATCCCAAGGACTAATAATAAAGAAATAGATGCCATGGCTACTATTGCCTCTATGATTGTCATGCCAGAATATAGTCCTAAATGTGAGTTTTTTGTTGGGAAACTTTTTACTCCTGCTTATGAGAAAATTGATTCAGAGTTGGTGTGTAAGATTGTTGGTCCTGAGTCTCCATGGTATGCTGACATCTTTGCCGATTTACATCACAAAACCATTCCCATAACCGTCACCCCAAATCAAAGCAAAACCTTTTTCCGTCGAATTGCTTGATATAACATCCTAGGTGACACACATTTTAGAAAACACTTTGATGGAACCCTTCTCCGATGTCTCAATTTAGATGAAGCCAGAACGAAATTAGAAGAGGTTCACCAAGGGATTTGTGGTGCCCACTCTAGTAGCCTTATGTTAGAAAAAATGCTTCTTAGGACACATTACTATTGGCCCACTATGGAAGCAGATGCATATTATTTTGTGAAAAGATGTGTTCCATGTCAGCAACATGGTTATTTGATACATGCTCCTGCCCAAGACCTTTAGCCCACCATCACCCCATGACCCTTTTCCCATTGGGGATTCGATCTTGTTGGTCAAGTATATCCAAATTCATCAAATGGCCACAAGTACATTATTGCCACCACTGAGTACTTCACAAAGTGGCTCGAGGCTATCCCATTAACCTACATCACCGAAAAATAGATTTCAAAGTTCATCTTGAACTACATTATTTGTCACTCTAGTATACCTCAAGATATTATAACTGATAATGGAACCCCCTTCAAAAATCAAGCAGTTGCCACACTATGTAGGAAATTTGAAATCACCCAGCATTTCTCCACCTGATACTACCCCCAAGGCAATGGCCAAGCTGAAGCTGCCAATAAAACCATTTTGAAAATCCTAAAGAAAACCAGTAATGCAGCTGGCCGTTTTTGGCACATCCAAATTGTTCCCATCCTTTGGGCCTACCGTACCTCCATCCATACCCCCACAGGAGCCACCTCATTGTCCCTTGTCTATGGTTCTGAAGCCATCTTGCCCATTGAAATTGAGATCCCTTCCCTAAGAGTCTCTTTAAAGAACTTGATATTTGAAGAAGAATATCGAGTTGCTCGCTTGCAAGAGTTGGCACTCCTTGATGAGAGACGACTCACTGCCCTAAACCATCTCCACATGTATCAAAATTGTCTTCAGCTTCAGTATCACAAGAAAGTCAAGCCACGAGAGTTTGAAGTGGGTGACTTAGTTTTGCAGCATAATATGAAGAACCTCAAAAATTGTGAAAAGAAAGGAAAGTTTGAGGCAAATTGGCTAGGTCCATTTATGATTATAGCCAAATATGGTTCTAAGGCATATCAGATTGCTACTCCAGAGGGAGATCCACTCCCTAAGCTTATAAATATCTAGCATCTCAAGTGGTTCTATGCTTGAGCCTTTTTAGTTCTTGTATAGTGTTTATAGTCCTACAAAATCCAAAAAAAATCATAAAATGTTCCTGAAAAAAGCTCTAAAAATTCATAAAATGTTCCTAAAAAAAGCCCTAAAAAGAAAAAACCGTTCTTGAAAAAAGTAAGGTATTTTCGTTGTCTATAAGGCTCATTTCGCTTCACTCCATTCCATCATTCCATTTCCCTTGTGTAAAGTCTTATCTAGCCTTTTACGTTTCATGCATCCAATAAAAGGCCTCTTGTCTGCGAGGGTTTGTTTCACTTCCATCTTTGCAAGACCTCTAGTTCGCGAGACATTTTTTTCCATCAAATTATTACACTGAGATTTTTCACAATAGTGACCACACTTGGAGTCACAAAAAATCATCAATTGTGACTTAATGATTCAAGAAACTTGTTCACTTCACAACCCTTGCCGAAAATGCACAATTTTATGATCATTTGACATTTCAACTTGACACACTTTTATAGGATGAATCCTTCTTATAGATGACATTTCAACATTCACTTCTAGACCTTAGGTTCTTGGCAAGAACTGTGGACTGAATGACTACTTGGTCATGTGGTCTCTTTTTGATTGATTTTATTTTTTGTGTGTTAATGATAGCCTTTTATGGTGCACATTGATCTCCCATATTTTGGTCATACCAAAATGGCTCTCATTGACTACACATGTTTTTGTGGTATGATCTGGCTTTATTTCATATGTGTTACTTTCAAGTTATGTTAATGTGTTGTGTAATGGGGGCAACAGGTTAGCACATGTCCCACCAAAGATCCCTAAAAAGACTTTGGGTGTGCCCAGACCTCTCCACTATGTATATGTCATTTGTTCCATCATGAATCTAAAACATACATCTATTGTTTTGTGATTCTAGTTCATGCAAAGGAATCTTTTCATCTATGCTACTATAGCATTTGATGCATAACTCCTATTGCAATATCAAAATAAGGTATGCTCTCCTCTATGAACACAACTGAATCTCTTGTGTTCATGTAGTTAAGTTGCATTTAGGTTAATCATTATTCACTTCACCTCACTTCATTTTGATCTTACCAACAAGTCATGCAAGGTCATCTTTTAACCCTTTTCTCTTTCCCTTTTCCTTCCCATGTCTATTTTTGAGAAAATCGGGCAAAATATACTCATTTTCACCCTATTTCTTCGAGGGGGCACCCTCCTCCTTTGTCGTCACATCAGCACAACTCCTAGGACTCCTATCCTTCTCTAGGGCAACCCATATTTTCTTTTCTTTGATATGATGTTGTTCCGAGATCACATCAAAGAGGGGCAAAATGTAGACACTTAAAATCGTCCCTAAACACTATATTAATTAACTTTAGTATTGCCCATGACATTGTAATTAATTATTAATTAGTTACATTTCTCGCATTCTTCTACTTATTTAATTAAATTATTTTAATTAAATGAGTTCATTCTCCTAAGTATTTTGATTTAATTTAAATACTCCTAGCCTTAATGTGTTAAATTAATTTAACACATGATCCCCCATGTCTCCCCCTTTTTAAATAAATTTTGTTTATTTAAATTTCTCACATCCTATTAATTCCTCTAAACTCATGATTAAATTAAATCTCATTTAATTTAATCCTATCCTAAATCCTTTTTTAATACCTTTTAGCCCTTAAGAGTTTGCTCACACATGTGCAAGAAACTTTTCCACTTCATTTATGCCTCTTACACCTCTTACACATTTTTCCCCCACAAACATTAAGAGCTTTTGCATGGCTTTTGCATACTTTTGCATGGCCTTTGTATAGCTTTTGCATGGCTTTTGCATGCTTTTGCATGGCTTTTGTAGAGCTTTTGCATGGCTTTTGCATAGCTTTTGCATGACTTTTGCATGGCTTGTGCTTTAGCCCATGTGTCTCCCTTGTGGGACCTATGTGGAGGCCACCTCACCAAGCCCTCCCTCAAGCCTATAAATAGAGGCCTTGTCTCAAGCATTTGCATCTCCCATTGTTACATTGTTATCTTGCTAATTTGACTCTAGAATCTTCATGCTAAGGGCTTTCATTGTAGTTTAATTTTCATAGAGGTTTCTAAGATCATACTAACGATTTGGTAGATGATATAGTTTGCATCATGCATTGTTAATCTACTTTTTACATGCATTTATAGTTTCATTTTAGCTTGCATTTTTATTATAGTTTTCAGATCTAGTTAGTTTTTCTTCATTGCATGTCATATTCATTCTTGCATGCCTTCAAGAATGGCTCTCTCCATAGCCATTTCTTGAGGTATTCTACATCTCATTTAGTCTAGGTTCATATCTTACTTGCATGCACACTTGCACCCACTCATTCAAGAGATTCACTCCATTGTTTTGTCTGGGAGAGCACACCAAACATAACCCCCCCCCCCCCCCCCCCCCCCTCATCTTTACACACCAACAGGGCCTCTCATGGGTGCCTTTGTTGAGATATAGAGGTGGCTGGAAGGTTGGATTTGTTGGTTGATTAGGGTTGCAAAAACCCAAGCTAGTGTTGGTTATTTTTTTATTCCTTGCATGTTGGTGAACATTTGATGCATGTTGAAGGTTTTAAACTAGTTTTTCTTTGTTAACCCATGCTTCTTGTAGATCTCATTTTCTAGCACACACCTCCATTCCTAAAACACTTTGAGGCTCCAAAATTTGAAAAATACTAAGGAAAAGGCAACCCTATTGATCACATCCAAGAATTTTGTGCCTATTGTAACCAATTTAGTGATGAGCTCACTTACCTCGTGAGATTGTTTCCTCATTCTCTAGGGGGGGCCTGCACTTGAATGGTACTCCAAACTTCCTAGTACTATCAAATCTTGGTCAGTGCTAGTAGACAAGTTCATCTCCCACTTTTCCTTTAACATTAAAAATGAGCTAACACTTTCATATTTGTGCTCAACCAAACAAAAGACAAGAGAACCATTCATCACATTCTTACTTTGTTGGAGAAGCTTAGTTAGTAAATGCTCACTGCACATTCTTGAAGAACAACAAGTTAACTTGTGCATTGAAAAATTACTTTTGGAATTAATGTATGAACTCAAAATCAAGATTCCAAGTACCATTTCTAAACTGATGAAAAAAGGGACTACCATTGAACGTGCTCTTATCTATAAAAGAATCCTCAAGATAAACAAGGAAAACACAAACACCAACTCATCTAATGACAAGGAAAAATTTTTCTCCAAAAATAAGAATGTGACCAATTATGGCATCATGGATGCCCACACAATTAGCATAGCACAACCTCAATTAGCTTTGAAAGGTGAAAACCCTACAAATTCACAATCTCCCAATCAAACATCAGCCCCACAAGGAAAAATGGAGACTTCCATGCAGGATAGACCTCGAAGACACCCTAGAACCAAGGATAGGAAATTCAGACCATGGTGGTACCTCTTGAGATTGCACTACAATAGTTACTCAATAATAACTTCCTATAGTTACTACTGATCAAAGATGAGCCATTAACTAAAGCAGATTGGTGAGATGAAAAAAAATTGTATGATTACCACCGCATCAAAGGACATATGACCTCATCATGTTTCCAACTAAAAAATGCAATATAAGATCTTATTGATGATGGTGTAATCACATTTGATCCATCACTACTAGCATCCAACTCTGAACACACTATCTTCAAAGCTACTTTGGGTAATCATGACAAAGAGAAACCATCCAATTCACACTCAAACTCACAAGGTAATGTGAATTACACATGCACTAGATATGACTACACCATTAACTATTTTATTGAATCAGATTCCCACATATCCACATTCACCTAAAAGGCTAAAGACCCTCATTATGATGTCACTAGATGCTATACCAAGATCACTCTACCTAGAGCCCCATTTAGACCTAGTACTTCTACTAGACCTACACCCACTAGTAGACTTTTTGCTCCTACTTCATCTGATTATAGCCTTTTTTAATAGCTCAGCAAGACCCATATGCAAATATCCATCTTGGACCTACTAAGTGCATCTCCCCAACATTAGAAGATCCTCAATCAAGCCCTTAAAGAGTCAATAGTCCTAGATAACATTGGTGTTGCCCAATTCCAAGCCATGGTTGGGAACCTATCTGCATCACAACATATGGAATTTCCCCTTCGAATATTCCTAAAGAGAAACCCAACCATATTGATCACCTGCACATTGAAGTTTTTGTCCACAATGCCAAAGTTAGATGTGTCTTAATAGATGTAGGATCAGGACTAAACATCTATACTCTTAAGGTTGTCAAAGGTTTGGTTTATTCTAAAGATGACGTGGATCCCTCTCAAAGAATGACAAGAACACTTCTCCAAGGGTGTCATCATATTGCCCATCAGATTTGGCCCAGCTACTAAAGATACAATATTCCATGTCCTGGATAGAGAAATGAATTACAACATAATACTAGGAAGCCCTCGGCTTCATGCTATGAAAGTGGTTCCCTCTACATATCATCAATGTTTAAAATTTTCCTATAACAATGTGGAGGTTACCATCATTGGCAATCCAGACCTTTTCCAATTTTTTGCTAATCTAAGAGATGCTAGTGCATGCCAAGTCCCAACAAACAATGAAGCACAACCCATAGATTCCTCTAAATATGTGGATGTAGATATACACCTTAGTAAGGCCAAGGAAAAGCTAAATATTGAAGACAATGGGTGTGGAGAATACTTTATGTCTCAAGTATCTCACATTAGGGAGTCACCACTTTCTCCCCAATCTTATGGTAAATCAAAACTATTGCAAGACCAACACTTTGAGATTAGTACACAAAATGCCACTTCTATCAATGAGAATACATCCATTTTTATTGAGAAAGCACAAGTAGAACATAAACCCACCACAATATCTCCTAGCAAGTATGGACTCGGGTTTACTATCATGAAAAACCAAGGCTATGATGGATGTAGTGGTCTTAGATCTTAGAAACAAGGTATAATTGAACCTATAACTGTAAAAGTATGACCGCCTAGTTTGGGGCTTGGATTTAAATGATTACGAATAGGTCCTCCTAGTACTACAGTACCTATGTGTAAGACTATGAATGTTTTGAATGATGAAAAGACATCTGAGGATATCCCACCGAAAAGAAACAATCCTCTAGCTTCTGAGTATAACCCCAATGATACATCTGAATCCAATGCCCATATCTATACCTTCAACTAGAGCCCATTCAACACTGATGATGACATTCCCTCCAGTAATCTTAAACTATTGGATTGGGACCAACATGGACCACCAATTTTTTATTGATTTGAAAAATGATGACACTCTTGCAATAGACTTTGAAATCTATGAAGGCATTAAGATTGGTGATCATCAAGAAGTAATCTCTCCTAAAGGGAACACATTGGCATATTTTGGGGAGTCAATTCCATCTTCTAGATGCAAAGAAAAAAATGACAAGAATAGGTCTCTTGGTGAAAATAGAAAGGCACCATTACACAATAAAAAAGAAAAAGCTAAGAAACTCCCAAGGATACAATATAATAAAGATGATGCCATGAATATTAGTGTTCCAGTGTTCAACATGTCATAGATTCTTTTTGAGCTTCTCAATCAACCTCCATGTGGGAAGATGTTGGTCTCAATCCTCCCAATCCTTCCTTATATCCAATTGTTTATCCACCAATCCTACTACCTAATTTCTCCAATAACCAAAATACAACCTCTATCCAACAAGCCTTTGAGCATGTCATCATCAGTGACATCCCACACAACATATCCATTGACCCATTTATCCTTAGATGCCTTGATTTGCAAGAGGTAGGAATTTACTTACATATGGTACACAATAGTATATCTCGAAGCCTTTCCAATGGTTTGATCTTAGCTATACACTTGGATTGAATCTTACATAGTTATGGTTAGTTGTGGATCCCAAGATTATCAACTAGAAACACCAATAGATTTCTTCTTAGCTCTCATCAACAACATTCATGATTCTATCTAAAAGTCCTAAAAAAAAGTCCAAAAAATAACAAAAAATCATTCAAAAAAAAAAGAACAAAAGTGAAAAAAATTCATAAAAAATTGGATGCCTTGATGAAAACCTGGTAAACAGGCATCTTGGCATGAAAATATGAGTTAAGAGGAAAATTTTACACAAAAGTGAAAACCTAGAAAATAGGCACCATGTGTAATCAGCTGTTGCTCCTCCATCTATAAAATTTCATTTGGTTTTTCCACCTTTTGTCATTCCCTAATTATATCCATCATATTGCAAGACATCCTTGGCTCCTTGACCATGGCTCATGAACTAGTTAATGTCCATTGTTATCTTACCTAAAGTATCAATAGTTTTTACATACTCTATCATTGGCCTTTGTACATAGTTTGCTTCTTCTCTGGGGGCATATTACCTCTACAATGCATGAGTTTGAACTTGAACTAGGGGTATATCCCTAAGCACCTTTTATCCATTAGACTTATCACATAACAGATTGGAGCTAACACTTGTCTATTCTTATATGATCCTAAAAAAATCCTAAAATTCCAAATACGATCTTGAAAAAATCCTAAAAATTCAAATGTGATCCTGAAAAAATCCTAAAAATTCAAATATGATCCTGAAAAAAAAGCACTGAAAATCATAAAATATCCTGAACAAATTCACTAAAAATCATAAAATATCTTGAACAAATTCACTAAAAACCATAAAAAGTCCTAAAAAAAGCACTCAAAATCATAAAATGTCCTTAAGAAAACACTAAAAGTCATAAAATTTCCTGAAGAAACTAGTCACAAATACATCAAATATCCTCAAAAATCCAAAAAATCACAAAATCCATCAAAAATTTGTAATAAACCTTGTAAATATTCATTATGCATAATCAACCCTTTTGCATAAACACTCACACTTTGTAGACTAAAAGTCAAAGCACTATACTTCAATGGAAATCACACTATCTGAGCAACATAAACCAACAATCAATCCAATATGTCACCATGAATCTATCAACTAAATCCACAATCAAAACTATCACATCATCAACCTATCAAACACTATCTGGAGACCTAAAACACTAAAAGGGCAAGTAATAATGGACAAGAATAGTTGTTGGCTCACATTGTTTAGTGAGTGATTTATTTTTTGCTTTTTTTTATGTGATCATGTTCCTATGTCACTTGATGATATAAACTAATCTATGAGAGTGGTCGAGATGCTTCACAGTCATCTTTCATTTTCTATCTATCATAATGTCCCTTTAAGAGTCTAGGGCATGTATATATGCCTTAGGAAGGAAAAGGTTATTTTTTTTATACATCATGCTTGTTTATGCAAAAGGTTTTCATTTTGTGTTTTGTCCCTTCATGCCATGATGTGTTGCATTCTATTTGCTATATCAAAATAAAGCTTGATTTGACATATAGTACACTTTCTAAAAGAAAAAGTCTTCACCTCAATCTAATTGGTCCTCATCTCATCTCCTTAGTCTTATATCATTCATCTCATTTTCCATCACCATGATCGTGTGTTCCTATACACCAAATCATCTTCATCTTGCATTCCTACATTCCTGCATAATCCTACACTCTTTGTCAACCTTCTATGGCTTTCCACCAAGTGTAGCCTCAATTTGACCTTTTTTTACCAAGTTTGACCAAATTTTACCATGTTTTAATGATTTCACTCATGTCCTAACCTCTTTCCAACATTTTGGGCATGTACACAAAGTTTCAGGTTATTTTGAGTCTTATCGGGCTGTTTTTGGCCCCCGGAGCCTTCTAGGCCATAGTTTGCACTTTCAGGGTGCACTTGGGCTTGGTATGGTCATGGCACACTTGGGATTACCAAGTGTGCATGTGGTACACTTGGGTTTGTTTTGGGCATACTTGGAGTAGTGAGGTGCCCAGAACTACTCCCAAAGACCCTTTGTTGCACTCTAGAGGCCATAACTATTGTGTTTCAACTCTAATTTGCAATCTGTCAATTGTGTTGGAATTTTATCTTTGATGTGAAAAAAATGAGCTATAATTTCCATTATTTTTTCACTACATTGAGTTTTAAGAAAATAAATTACTTTTGGGCTCCTAATTGAAGCCTGTCAGGTTGATTTTGTTCCCTAGAGCCTTCTAGGGCACATTCTATACATTCTAAGTACACTTGGGCTTCCCAAGTGCACCCAAGACACACTTGGTAATATCATAGTGTACTTGGGCATACCAAGTGAACTCTTGGAACAGTTGGGTGCATTTTGGTGGAACTTGGGGTAGTAGGATGCCTAGAACTACTCTTGGAGCCCCTATGTTGCACTCTAGAGCCCATAACTTTTTCATTTTAACTCCAATTTTCAATATGTCAGTTGCATTGGATTTATATCTTAATTGAAAAAAAAATGAGCTATAATTTTCATATTCTTTTTACTTTCTTGACTGGTAACCCATGAAATTACTCTTGGGCTCTTAATTGACCCTGTTCTACACTCTAGACCTCATATAACTTTCACATTTTAGCTCTGATTTGTGATCCATCAATTGCTATGGTTTTTTCTTCTCATTGTTGAAAAATTGACTTATCATATTCTTATCTTAGTTAATTTTATGATGGGGCAGCCATATATATCATCCCTACTAGGGCATGTTGTGGCTTTCTCATTAGCTATTCTTTGACACAATGCTCTAAATCACATTGTATCAAAGAGGGGCAAAATGTAGTTGCTGAAAAATGGTTTACATCTATGATTTCATCACAATTTCATACTAACTTATCCCATTTTATCATTCCACTAACTTTGATCCTTTGGCCAAATTGATCATATTTCATCATTTGTATCCTTTTTTACCTCAATTTCATATCATTTCAAAATCATTTCATATCAACTCAAAATCACTCCAAATCAACTCAGAATCACCCAAAACCATCCATAATCATCATGCAACATATCAAACATCCAAAATCAATCATCATCTATCCAATCTTAGGCATTGTTGTAGCTTTCAGTACCTTGAAAACCTATCAATCTATCAAATCTTATTAATCTAGCCTTAGTATTGTCATGGCTCTCAGTGCTAGGTCAAACTATCATTCATGTCATTTGATATTTTACATTGTTGAGTCTTTAAATGTTGTATCATGACATTATCACCCCTTTTAATAATATTGAAAGTGTCTATCAATGTTATTATGACCAACCTTATCAATCAATCTCGATCTTGTAGCATTTTACAATGTCAGTTAAATGTTATGTATCAATCAATTCATGTCATGTGTCCTTGGCATGTTATCAATTTTGATCAATCAATCAATTTGACCATGGCTTTGGTCTACTTGTCATGATCTTATTCAATCTATTTCATCATCACATTCTCATCAAGGGATACTATCACACTTATTTACTCAATTTAGCCAATTATCTACTAATTTCCTCTATAGGATTAAATAACCCATAATTTAATTCTATGTCATTTCAATTATTATTATGCTTAACTAACCTTCTTAATTAATTTATATTTTATTAATTAATTGGTTCATCCTCCACAAACCATGGAAATTCACAATTTCCTAAGTCATATTTTCCACCATTAATTCCATTTCACTAATTTCTATTTTGTGGAATAATAGATTTTTAATTTGATTATTCCACATAATGTTGACATCAAAAAGACACATAGGTGTGACACCTCATGGATTTTCCTTTCACACTTGGCTAAGATATCTCATAATCCAATATTTTTATTCTCTTACAAGCTTCCGTATTTAGCTTTCCTTTTCATAGATTCTTGGCTTTAAGTGGGCTTGAGGTGTCATATGACGCATCATAGATTCTCTTCATCCTTTAGCCAAGTTTGACTTCCAAGCATCATACAATCCTACATTTGGAATCTTGTTTCATATGTGTCATGGATTCTCCATGGAATCTCTTGCCACGTCACATATCCAAGGTGACAATTCCAATGCTCTCATCCTCCGTGTTGATTATAAAATGAGCATTCTTCCTCTCATTTTTGGTCCCTAGTTTTCTCAGATTTTTCACTACATTTCTCACACTAAAATCACAACTTGAATTATTCTCATAGAACCATCATTATCATAGCCTTTTTCTTCAATATTGTGTGCACTATAGGAAATTTGGAGCTACATCACATAGAGTAGAAAGAAGGACATGGGAGCTACAAATGAAAGAGGTAGTTTTAGATTTTCTTCCTTATTTTGATTCATTTGGCTTTTGTGGTAGACTAGAGGGTGTTAACATATGTTTATTGGGTTTTTAATTTACTCATAGAATGTTAGACATTAGCCCATTTTCTAGGTCCTATACATCTGTGCTACTGTAACTAGATTCATATTTTCCTTTTCTACTCTTCTTCATTGATTTAACCTCCTTAGTGTCTTTTAATGCTAGGTTGGCCTTGAAAGTAGATTCAAGATTCTTAGTTCTGTTGTTGTCAAAATTAGACAATTCAAATGCAGTGGGTCTTCCCACTATACCTTCAAAGATTAGTGTGTTCCCTAGTACACACCTTGACTCTTTGATGGTTGAAACTCTAATAGCATAGATGGAGAGAAAATTTCTTAAGTATTTTCTATTGATATTATTATCTTCTAAATAAAAACCCAAACTTCTTATTGCACTTACCACTTCTCTCATTCTAGAGGCATACTGAGCAGAATTCTCACCTTCCTCCATTTTCATGTAATCAAAATTTCCTCTAAGGATTTCTCTTTTTTTTCTTTGAAAATTTTGATCTCCTCCATAGATATCATACAAGGATTTCCACATCTTGAATGTTGAATCACATCAATTCATGTCATCAAATTCAGCATAGTTGAGTGCAGAGGCATTCTCCAACATTGCCTGATTGTGCTCCTTCATTTTGTTCAAATCATCTATAGTAAGGGGTCCACCTAGATCTACATGTTCCACTCCAATTGAGGTTTCTTCATAATAATCTATTGATCCAAGGTGAAATTTCATTAGGCTTTTCCATGCAGCAAAGTTATCTTTGTTGAGCTTGGGAACTTCTCTCTTAGACATCTTGATCTTCTTGCTTCTAGTACATTTAAACTAAATCAGCAAATGGCTCTGATACCAATTGTTAGAAATGCTTTAGAATAACTAAGAGGGGGGGGGGGGGGGGGGTGAATTGGTTATTCAAGGTCTAAATGTCTAATATAAACGTTTTCATAAAATAAAATGAGCCTATTAAACTATTCATTCATTCAGTGCTTAAACTTTCGTACTTAGTAAGTTACTATAAATCAACATGCAAGCATAACACATGAGAGATCAACATATAACATAGTGATTTATGTGGAAACTCAATTTGGAGAAAACCACCAGTAACATGCTACTCAATTCTCATTCTTTTGAAGTCATGCCCTGTGAAAGGCCTACCTTGTGAAAGGCTACAACACATTGTTAAATGTGACCTGCTAAAGGATTTAACCACCCTATTAGAAGTTGGATTGGTTATAGGACTTTAGAACGTTCACTTGGAATGCTACCTTGTTAAAGGATTTACAAATGGTTTTTAAACCAGCCTAAGTCCATAGGATTTTTACCCCAACTAAAACAATTGCCAGAGAGTAACAATAAGGGGTTTTGACTTGATACAGCTTGCAACTTATCTTGTAGATTTCATATCACTTTTTCAACTCATAACATTTCCTAGCTTTTAGTCTTTGCAACATTGATAGCATGTTCTCCTCTCAAGCTTTGCCTCCTTGAGTCACCATGCTCGATATACCAGTGCAATCCTCTCCTTCTGACCACTTAAAGAAGCAGAGTCTCTATGCTCTATTCTTCCTTCTTCTTCTAATGTCTTCTTCTTGACACCCTTCAGACAATTTGCAATTTGGCACACCATCATCTCTTGCTTCTTGGTCTATGAATCCTTAAATAGAAGTCTAGAATTTCTTAAATTCTCACTTGATTCTTCCCTCCTTTAATTTTAGTTCAAATATATTAGGTAGGATTCATTGAATCTAACCCATATCTTGCTCCTTCTAGAAACATCTTGAAGAATCCTCTTGAATTTTCTCTAAAATGGTTTACATAAAATTATGTGCCACCAACTCATCATCCTTATCCTCCAACTAGTTCAAAAATTCAAGGTAAAAAATTTGTTGGCTGAAATTTGTTGAATCTTTGACTTTTCTAATAATGCAGCAACTTGACACTATTGAAATTTTGGTGCTCAACACATATTATGTTACTCAGCGTCAACTATGTTTTATTAATGCTTGGTACTTACTATGGATTCACTCGACATCCACTAAGTTTTTATGATGCTCAACACTTGTTACTTTTCTTGGCACCTGAACATGCTCAGCTCCTTATATATCACTTAGCACACACTAGATTTCTTGTTTTTTGTGGCTCTAATTGAAAGTTTTCTTGGCTTAAACTAGCTTGCTCAGGACTCAATAATGAATTTAGTTAAGCTATGCAATAAACCTTGTTACAACTTATACTTCTAAAGTTTCTAAGTATGGCCAACCTTTGTATCTTCAAGTATATTATCAATACATCATTTTGCCACTATCTTAATTGATCCTTGCACTTTATTACAAAACCATAACTCAACCTTTCCCTTAGGTGCTTTTGTTACATCTTGTTGATTAAATCCTCTTCATCAATCAACTAAGTGATAGTACTTGGATCTTATAAGAAATTGTTATTCTAGCAAACAACTACTTTGATATCAATGACAAAACAATGATTGAAAACATTCTTTATCAACAATGTCCCTCCTTGCAATTAATTTTCTTCTTATAGTGATATTTTCAATCAAATTTCCAACAATATATATATCCTAAACGAAACATCATTGCATCATATAAAATGTATAGCCCAAGAGCATTCATTCAAATATCTTTATAGTCTAAAAATTGAAACTTAGTTTGTATGAAATAGAATGGATAGGAAATATAATAGACACTCTATTAAGATTCAAAATAACATTGCATCATATAAAATGTATAGCAACAAAAACATTCCACTGGAATATATTTATACTCTAAAAATTAAAACCTAGTTTGTATGAAGTAGAATGGAGAGAAAAGATAATAGAATACTCTATTAAGATACAAAATAACATTTCATTATATAAAATGTATAGAAACAAAAATATTCTAATAGAACATATCTATACTCTAAAAAATGAAACTTTCTTTGTATGAAATAGAATTGCTAGATTACTCTAATATGATTCAAAATAGCATTGCAATGCATGTAAAATGTATAGCAACAAGTAAATTTCAATCAAATATACTTATACTCTAACCATTGAAACTTATTTTCTATGAAATAGAATGGATATAAGAAATAATATATTACTTTATTAAGATTCATAGTTGAGAAACCTTGATCAAGAAAGAAAATAGATGGAAATTAGAATTAGATTATGATTTATTGGTTTTTTCACAATTCAACATTTAGACTTCTATAAACTAGGAGAAGAGTACTCATCATCACCCATGTTCTATTTAGTCTTCATCTATTACTCATCCAAACTCTCAACACTAAAAATATAACTAAAAGTCTATTAGTATATTTCAACTGTACCAATAGTCATTCACTTGTGCCTAGGGTACTAGAATTTTATAAAAATTATTAAACGAGTTATGCAAATTTATTGGTGTTTGAATTTTAAGTATTAAAATTTTTTTAGGTAGTTGTACCACTCAATGAGTGTCTTTAAGAAAGTATTTGGAGGTACTTTGAAATCAATATCTTTTTATGTTTAAATACAATACAACTTCAAATTAATACAATAGCTATAAACAATTAAATTACATACAAAAAAAAACAAAAAATAATAATATATCGCCTTCCTTTCCCTTAACTTCTTCAATAATAACAACGTCAACTAAACTAAAAATTCTAAACAATTATACTCTTATGTAAAAGATAGGAGAGAAGAAAATAGTTTTCCAAAATAATTCAACAAAATAAAAGAAATATTTCAAAAAGCTCCTTTTTAGTTTAAACACAAATTTCCAAACCATAAAATCTATCTTGAGTGATTTATGAGTTGCCTAGACTACAAACAAGGGAAGATGACGGCCTTTCAAATTGAAGGCATGTGAGAGAGCAAATAGCTCTTTGACAGCTAGTGCCACATTTTCTATAGTTAGATCAACATTACTTAGATCTTGTGCCTTGGCTTCGATGAAATACCACCATCCACCATCCATTGGCTATAAATTTAACAACAAAAATCCAAAATTGAATATTAATATTTGGGTAAATGGATGATTTATTTGAGAAGTGAGATTAGTCTTTCGAGATAATATGTTAATGCAAGTAAGATAAGGTAGTCAATTGTTTCAATTATATCTCTTCAAGAAATGGTAATCAGAGTAAACATAAAAAATGTGAAAACTACAAATAATGCAATTGAAGAAAAATGGCATAACTATTGAGGTTGGCAATCTAAAAAGATAGGTTTTATGGTGAATTACACAAAACCTAACTCTTAGTTGGTCCCACATCCATTGTCAGCATCCCAAAATCCTGGGAAGGAAAGGAAAAAGTTGGGGATAATTTGCACTGATCCCCCTTCCCTCAATTTCAAGCACCCTGCAAAGTTAAAGTATGCTGTAAAAATTATGAACCTATTTTCAGTCTTAAATGAGCCAAGTGATCTAGAATAGGCTGATGTGTAGTAGACAAATTACAAAAAATTAGGGACCACCTCTTTAGAGATTTCAAAAAACTGTCCAAAGAGGATAGGGCTTCACACAATGACAAAATTCAATGGAGATATCAGTGCCCAAGCTAAAATGGATTCAAATCAGGTCTCTTCTCTCTATGTCCTCTCATATTAGAATAAGATAAGTAAGCCTTTGGTAAACCCTCAAATTATTGATAGTGATTTTCCCAAATTAATCAATTCCCCAGGCCCAAAAAGCTTTTGACCTCATATCATTCATTCTACTTTAAGTCGTGAAAAACAAATCTTCTTTTTTAATCACACTAAATATGCAGACCACAAATTCTTTGTTCTCAGAAGAGATAGGTTTTCTACTTGAAACCTATACAGATTCCCTGAATCTTTGTAAGATTCATTCCTGGAAGACTTAGATGACAAGTCTCAATCCTTCCTTCTTCACTGCTAAAACACATATTCACCCTCATCATAGGAATACTTTCACCAAATCTCCTACTCATCCTAATATTTAGGCCCTTATGACTCCTAGACCCTGTAGAACATGATTTTAGTATGCAAAGCACATTGACATTAAAGAAATCATTCACATACCAAAACTAAGTTCACATATATGCTTAGACAAAGAAAACAAACAAGAGATGTAAACCTCAAAGGATGAAGCACTTCATTGCTTTCTTGATTTTGTAGATGTATGCTCAAGATGCTCAAAAGCTACTTCAATGGAGGTGGGTAATGGAAAATTGGTAGCTTTGTGAGCTCTCAATTTGGCATTATAAGGGTAAGATTGATGGATTTGGTTCTCAAAATAGCATGGTAACTTTAGCTCATAGATTGTTGATGAAATGGCTTGGGATGGGATTCAATTTATAGGCCAAGGGGTAGAGGGATGGAGGGCTTAGATGCAAGGATGGGGAGATGGTTAAGGAGGGCTATGATGCACTCAAAGGGGAGCACATGGATTGTGCTTGTTTAGCACCAATGGGAAGGTGACACTTGTCACAAGGAGGATGAGTGTGAGAGGGTAGGGTAAAGGGTTGGTTAAAGGCATGGTGAGTGGGGTTGAGTATGTAAGAGAGATGTAAGAGGAATGAGTGTGGAAGAGGGAAGAGTGTGGAAGATGGATGTAAGACTCATGAGTAGGCTTGTAAGAGTCTTCTATGGTTTGTAAGAGCACTCATGACTTGGTGGTTGGGATTTTTGAGGGGAGACTTTGATTTGGTTTAGGAAAGTCTTAAACTTGTTTAAGGAATGTGACATCATTAGGGGGTGGATTAGGCTTGGGTTTAGGATTAGATTGAGGATGTTAGAGATGTGCAAGTGGATGGCATTAATGAGGGTGGGTGAGTTAGTGGCTAAGCTAGGTTAGCATGGGTGGATGGGGTGGATTAGGATAAATGGAGGATTAGGGATACGTTAGGGGTTTTTAGATTTAAGGATTTTATTTATCAAATAGATTTATTTAATAAATGGGGATTTTTGGAATTAGATAGAGGAATAGGATTTAATTGATAAATAATAGGTTTATTTGATTTATCAATTAGGACTAAAGATGATTAATTAAATTAATTAGCTAGGGATGGCAAAGGATTAATTAAATAAGAATTTAATTAATGATGCCTTTAGAGATGGCTAAATTAGATTACCAAAGGGTGTAATCAAATTTAAGTGTCTACATTTTTCCCCTCTTTGACATAGTGTTGAGACAACACTATTTCAAAGAAGTTCGAATGAAGACGACACAAAGAAGATGTTTTAGCAACAAGGTTGCCCCAGTCTCGGATAAGAAGAGGAGAGACTAGATTTAGATGATTCCCCCTCAAGAAGGTGGCAAAGAGATAAAAGAGGCTTGATGGCTTCTTGAAAAGCACAAGAATCCGAGATGAGCAAGGAGACTCAGATTGGCAAAGAGAAGGGGTTGAATTAGCTCAAACTCTCACTACGGGAGAATGATAAAGGGAAAATCAGAGGCACAAGAGGAAGCAAGCTTAAGACTTTCGAGATTGGGGGGGAGATGGAGGAGCGGAGTGCTATAAAAATGAATCCAGGGTAGGGAGATGGATGAGGGGATTATAAAGCTGATGCAATAGGATTTCAAAGAGTTAGATTGGAAAAATATGGGTTTCGAAGATCCCTAGGACTAGGATTGCGGATCTCGAAAGATGAGGCTTGGTGGATTGATTTGATTGGTGGATCGCTAAGACTAGGATTGTGGATCCCTAAAGCTAAGCGTGAGGAGTGATCCAAAGAGATACTGATGCATAAGTTGGGATAGGTGCTGGATATGGATGGGGGATAATGGAGATGAAGGGAATCCATTGAAGCTTTTTGAGTGGGGGGATACTTCAAAGAGAGGTACCACCATGTAGTTGAGCACTAGATTTGCTATAGGATTGTTGGTTAATTGCCAAGGTTACCAAGAACATCAAGGCCTTTTCACCAACCGTCTAGAGGACTACTGAACTGACTTGAAACAAACACACAAGCATTGCCCCAGTATCACACATGAATCCCAGAGGAAGCAGCATGGAAATGACACTAGGTAACCCACAAGCAGAAAAAGAAAACAAGAAAAAGACTTGATCAAGACCTTACGCTCTGATTGCCCCATTTGCAGCATACCATGATATGGAAGATCGTGGCAACCTTGAGGAGGGAACATGGAGATTGCTTGGAAAAGATATTTCAAGACCCAAAAAGGAAGATCCCAAATCAATAGAAAGAGAAAATCCAAAAGAGAACCATTTGCCAATGAGATGGGTAGGACGAGGTACTAACGGACCAAGATCAGACATGAGGAAAGCTATATCCTACAAGGACCTATTAGAGAGCACCTAAGCTAATGGATCTAGATGAGTGATGTGTTTGGCAAGCTGAACTAAGAAGGATAACACTTTGGTGATAGGAAATCTAGCTAAAGGATGCATTGGAATAGCTAACCAAGGTGTGCGATGTGTGCAAGATGTTGATCAAGGATGAACTGAAACAAAATCTAGATAGATACAATGGTACTAAGCTAAAGAGGATGTACAAGCTGACAGACCAAGATATTTACAAGCTGGAGCTGACCAAGATAGTTACAAGCTGAAGCTGACCAAGATAGTTACAAGCAGGCAAAAGCTCAGGATGATAGGATAGCAGGATGGTTCGATGTTGTGCAAGATGTGAAAGCTAAGGATGGGGTGATAGAAAAAGATATGGATTTGGGGAGGATGCATCCCAATGATGATGAGAGATTTTGTGACTAGGGATAGCTAGAGGAGCAGGATGAGATGGCTAGATAGGATTGTAGATAGCTAGGACTGTGATGGATATAAAGAGATGACATTGGGTTTGCATGAGGATAGCCTAGAGCTAGATACCAATGACAAGGGAGGATGGACAAGACAAGATCTCCAAGGAATATAGTGCCCCCAATCAGAAGATAACATGCGAAAGGAGGTATTATGATGGATGTGATATGATTCAAGCTAGGATGGAAAAGCGAAAGGCGCTAGGGAGTGGATGATAGCTAGGAGGGTTGGCTGAATTTGCAGGAGATAAGTGGATGGTGTGAGATGGAAGCTGGAGGGTGGAGGATAGGTGGATAGATTGGAAGATGGAGGATGGAGGATAGGTGGATAGATTGGAAGATGGAGGTGAATGTCAAGAGATGACCAAAACCATGAGGATGATAGGCTGAATTGGGGATGGTTGGATTATGCATGATGCTTGTTTGCCAAGTTTTTATCATGGTACTTGTCCAAGGAACTCGTATTGCCAAGTTTTCACCAGTGGACACTTTATTTTTCTTTATTTTTTTGACTTTTTGACTTTGGACTTAGCTGGAATGATTTTGGCTTTCTTTAGCTATTTTTGGCTTTTTTTCTTGAAATTTTTCACTAGCTATTGGAATGTTCAATTTTGTTGCTAGCTATTGGTACATCGGATGTGTGATTTATGCAATAGATTGGATTAGATGGGATTGATGGTAGGAGATGGAGGGATGAAAAGGTTGGAAAGGAGCATGAGATGAGGATGCTTGTAGGATCAACATTGGCACATGTTGGGACAGGTGTGAAAAGAGCATATGGGGGATATATGGTAGATGCAGGTTTGATGGTGGATTTGTGGAAGCATGCTTGGGGATATAGGCACCCAAGATGGAGTTAGAAGATTGGGGACATGAGTCACTGGATGGAGGATTAGCAATGGTGGATGCCATTATGCATTGGGTTTCAACTTTTTTCTTTGGGATCCACATGGTTTTGGATTTTCATTTCATAGGCTTTTGCATTGTTTTGCATTCTTTGATGGGATTTTTTCTCTTTGGAGTATAGACATATGATTGCCTAGGATGTGGATTTTTAGCTTTATTCATTTTGAAGTTGGCATTCGCATTACTATGGTAAGCTTTGGGAAGATGGTTAGGAGAAGCTTTGTGAGATGAAGAGGATATGGAAGAGCATGTAAGGGGATGATGATGGATAATGTGCCCTGATATGTGCCTTTGTTGACCTTGCATAGGAATAGATGGAATAGGATTTTTATGAAGGCTGATAGGAGGATGGAGGGTGGTAGATTTTGGGACATAGGGACCCAAAATGGATTTAGTGGATGAAGGGGGGATATGGTAAGTTGTTTTGGGTTGCAAAGATGGTGGAGGGGGGATGACATAAGATTTCTTGAAAGAGTGATGGGAGGCTAGCATGGTGGGTTTGGAGATAGGCTTGTTTTGGGGGTGTGGTGTACCAACACCTTTAGATGCTGAGCCTTTGGATACATATCCAAGACCATGAAATCTTGGATTCTTTTGTGCAATAATAGGCTTTCTAATTCCTTGCTCTTGTGGTCCTAAACCTTGACCTTGATAATGCCATTGATTGAGTATTTGAACTAGCTGAGGATACTTTTTGTTTGCAGAAAATGGTGGAAGTGCTTTATCAAATGTATTGCAACAGGGAGATACTATTCTTAATTCTTCTGCTAAGAGGAGGCCACCATGGATAAATGTAATTGAACCAAGAGGGTAGATTATAGATGGTGGAATAGCTTGAATAGGTGGTAAGATGGAAGCATGGAGTGGAGGAGATGGTAGGATAGGATCTTGATTTAGCTAATGGGATGAAAAGATATCCTGTAGTAGAGGAGGTATGGGTTGAGTTTTTGGAGATGGAGGGGATGGTGACTGCACAATGGATGGAAGACATGATATGATGATATCTTCGTTTATGTTTTGGGGGATGTCAACCTGCTTTTGGGAAAGATCTTGATAGGATTGGATTGGAGTGGATGGTGTAATAGGAGATGAAGGGATGGATTCTTGAAAGGCAGTGGATGGATAGATGGGAGATTCGGTAGTGGAGATGGGTGAGTAGAAGATGGATGCATAAGGGTCATCATGGGAGATTTGGAAAATGCTTGGAGGGGATTTGGATAGGATTTGGAGGGATTTGACAGGTGGTGGGATTTTGA
This sequence comes from Cupressus sempervirens, assembly GCA_028749045.1. Classification (NCBI taxonomy): domain Eukaryota; kingdom Viridiplantae; phylum Streptophyta; class Pinopsida; order Cupressales; family Cupressaceae; genus Cupressus; species Cupressus sempervirens. The sequence continues at coordinate 739,557,242 of CM053790.1, read as the reverse complement.
TGCTTGTGGGAAGTGGAAGGATTTTAAGCAATTTGATAGATGGTATGGGGATGATAGCAATGGGAGATGGAGGTGATATTATAGATGGGGAAGCTTCATCACTGACTACTTCACATGGTTGGATTGGATGACATGGCTTATTGACTGCTAGAGGCTATTTTTCTTGTATTTCCTATGGGAGATTCCTTGGAGACTTGTGTGTCGGAGGTGGAGGTGAATTGACAGGAATAGCTAGTGTGATGGGGGTGGAAGACTGGAAGCTTGGTTGATTGGGTGATGGAGGAGAAGCTGGGATATCAGATGGCATGACTAGATAGTTTGGAATAACTCTTCGATTTTGGGAGATGGTTGGTGGAATGTTTCTAAGGCTCTCAAGATACCCTTCATAGTCAACAAGATCTTCATCATTATTGGAATAGGAGGTAGCAGGAGCAAGGAAAATACGATCGAATATATCATGATAGGATTGGTACTTCATGCTTTGACGATGAGTTTGATGGGGATGGGGTCTTGCATATGGATGAACATGGAAGCTCATGGTCAGATTTGGATTAAGCTTAGATTTTGGATTGGCTGATGAAAGATTTCCTAGGGAGAGTCAAAGCTGTATGATAGACCTAAGGAGGATTGGCTAGGGATTTTTGGCTTTCCTATGGATGGAAGACTTTTAAGGGTATGGTGTCAAAAAGTGAGAGTTTTTCTTTCCTATGTGCAGGATTGGTGGAGATTGTGTCAACTTAAGGATAGACTAATGATCCTATGGGCATGACACGAGATTGACCACTTGTGGATCCCAACCTTTAGCTCAAAGTGATGAGGGATACAAGTGACAAAGCTAGATTACCCTAGACAATGCTCTGTCTGAGGGATAACCTTGGTGAGATTGGTTGATTGGTAGGATTGATTGGATAGAAAATTTTGGTAGAGTGACAACAACTCTCTAAAGGCTTGGGTGTGATTTTGGATTGGGTTGCTAGTTGGCTGGGGGGGATGACTTGGATGGACTTTGGATTTGGGATTATACTAAAGCAAAGAACTAAGGGAGCTTGGATGATTTTCTGATGAGGCAGTGACTACACTAAGCATGCCTTGAGCTGGGAGATTCCTGCTTTTCTGAGATTTTGACCAAGGTTGGCAAACATTTATTCAAAGGCTATGAACAAACAAGCAGACAAAATTTTGGAGCAAGCACGTCAAACATACCAACATCCTAGGAGGCTTTCTACAAGGATGAAATTTGGTTTAGCTAGGGAGTCCTCGATATACGCAAGGTACATGAGGCCCATATCCGTAAATGAAATCAAAAAGATGTCACACAACCGAGAGGAGCGGTAACCCACTTCTCCTCTTTCACTTCTCAAGGGTACAAAGTTCCTTGAGGCTTAGCCCGAGTGACAAAATCTTGATCCCAAGAGAGGAGTCTTTTGATTCACCTCCTGATCTTTATACTCCGTCGAAAAGCTGGAGTTGAGGTCGTCCAAGGGGTGATGAAATTTCCAAGCAGGCCTCCTAAAAAAAAGGAAAACAAGGTTTTGGATCCTAATCTTATGCACCCAAGATGGCCTTGAAAGATGACAAGGGGAGAGAAGACTTGGATGACCTTGGGCTAAAAAGTAGAGTTCTTTTCCAATTGATGATTTAGATTTTGTAAGCTATGATTGAAGACACTCATGATTATGGCATACAATGTTCATTCCAACTTGATAGCGTCGTCAACATAATGGAAATCGAGAATTCGTCAACATAATGGAAATCGAGAATTCGTCAACATAAGAAATACGAGCGTCATTGAGATGCGTCAAAACCATGCAATGTTCATTGATTGTTAGGCATTCAAGATTGTGTAAGAGTGTTTTAAACCCAAATTGGAAGTGTGAGATATTGCATTGATTCATTGATTCTTTGCATTCAAGATTGAGTTTGTTTGTTTTAAGCATGCATTCCAATAAAAGGTTGATTTTTATCGATGGCATTCAAGAGTGTGTTTTTGAACAACATTCATTCAATGGAAAATATGTTTAAACATTCAATTTCATTCCAAGGATAACCTAAGAAACATGATTAAGTTCGTTTCTCCAACCTACAATAAGACAAAAAAGCAATTTGATTAGTTACCCAAAATCTTCCAAAATGAAAGCTTAACTATGGGAAAATAAAATTTAACTTTTTTTGCTATTTTTAATGTGTAAAAATGCTTAGAATGTTCTTAAACATACAGGTTCATTTGTTAGAGTTTTGAAAGCATGCAAAGACAATGACTTGGACAAGATAGCCAAAAACTAGGCAAATTTTTTTGGAAAACAATACAATAGGCAGAGACACCAATCTGCGTAGATGCTAATCTATGTAGACGCTAATCTAAGAGGAGGCTAATCTGCGTAGATGACAGTCTAATAAAGGAAGTAGCTGGCAGCGTTGGAGACGACAGTTGGCAGATTGCAGCGGCGAAGATGACAGTTTGACAGGCAGAGATGCCAAAATTTGTAGATGACAGTTTGGGCTTTCAGAGACGACAGTTGAGCTCACATAGATGATGGTTGTATAGGAATAGACGATGGTTGAAATTGCGAAGACGATGGTTGGGTTTTCGTAGATGACAGTTGAAATGGCGGAGAAGACGGTTGAGTTTGCGCAGACGACATTTTGCAGAGACGACAAGCAAAGACACCAAATTGCAGAGACAACAGGCGGAGACGACACTGCGCAAAGTGAACCGATGGACACGAGTTTTTTTTAGAATTTTTTATTTTCTGGGTTATTTTTGGATTTTTGAGGGTATGTCTTATTCTCTAGTGCATTCTTCCACTTGCAAAAAAAAGCAAACACACCTTGCAACAACTCAAACAACATAAACCATTAGATTGTTAGTTTGTAAAAGCAAAATATGGATTGAAAAAGATTAAGGAATGACCCATAGCGGGGTCCCACCAGGCATGCCAAAATGTAGAACAAGATTTTAGTGTGCAAAGAACATTAGCAATAAGAGAAACATTTACAAACTAAAACTAAATTCACATATAAGCTTAGACAAAGAAAACAAACAAGAGATGCAAACCTCGAAGGATGAAGCACTTCATCCTTTGAAGTGATTTGATGTGTCCTTTGATGTGTCCTTTGATGTGGATGTATGCTCAAGATGCTCAAAAGCTGCTTCAATGGAGGTGGGTAGTGGCAAATTGGTAGCTTTGTGAGCTCTTAATTTGGCATTATAAGGGTAAGATTGATGGCTTTGGTTCTCAAAATAGCATGGTAACTTTAGCTCAAAGATTGTTGATGAAATGGCTTGGAATGGGATTCAATTTATAGGCCAAGGGGTAGAGGGATGGAGGGCTTAGATGCAAGGATGGGGAGATGGTTAAGGAGGGCTAAGATGCACTCAAAGGGGAGCACATGGATTGTGCTTGTTTAGCACCAATGGGAAGGTGACACTTGTCACAAGGAAGATGAGTGTGAGAGGGTAGGGTAAAGGGTTGGTTAAAGGCATGATGAGTGGGGTTGAGTATGTAAGAGAGATGTAAGAGGAATGAGTGTGGAAGAGAGAAGAGTGTGGAAGATGGATGTAAGAGTCATGAGTGGGCTTGTAAGAGTCTTTTATGGTTTGTAAGAGCACTCATGACTTGGTGGTTGGGATTTTTGAGGGGAGACTTTGATTTGGTTTAGGAAAGTCTTAAACTTGTTTAGGGAATGTGACATCATTAGGGGGTGGATTAGGCTTGGGTTTAGGATTAGATTAAGGATGTTAGAGATGTGCAAGTGGATGGCATTAATGAGGGTGGGTGAGTTAGTGGCTAAGCTAGGTTAGCATGGGTGGATGTGGTGGATTAGGCTAAATAGAGGATTAGGGATAGGTTAGGGGTTTTTAGATTTAAGGATTTTATTTATCAAATAGATTTATTTAATAAATGGGGATTTTTGGAATTAGATAGAGGAATAGGATTTAATTGATAAATAATAGGTTTATTTGATTTATCAATTAGGACTATAGATGATTAATTAAATTAATCAGCTAGGGATGGCAAATGATTAATTAAATAAGAATTTAATTAATGATGCCTTTAGAGATGGCTAAATTAGATTACCAAAGTGGTGTAATCAAATTTAGGTGTCTACAAACCCAACTCAAACAAACTTGAGGAACAATTCTTAATTAGTAGTAGTCAAGATAGCAAAGATTGATGGTACGATTCTCATAATGTTGGTATATTCGCATTCTAGAAAGCCCCAAAATAAAAAATATCAATGTCATTAAGTAAGTAAAGGATTTCTACAAAAATCTAGTAAGTATCACCATTCTGATAGATTAGTGTACATTCACTGCAACGATAAATATGTAAAAAAAAGAAATTTTTTATTATTATTATTATTACTTTAAAGGATATAATGTTAAATGCTTTGAGTGGTTACCAGATTGTAAGGAAGAAATGTTAAACTTCTTGATACCAACCTAGATTTCCATTCAATCCCTCCCACCTATAATGCATGTAGAAATTATTAGGAAAATAGGTTTTTCAATTGGCAATTTGATTGGAATGGATGCCTCTTTTAAATATTGCAATATTATCAAAATTTTGATCAACTGTGAGGCAAATAACTTGGTATTCAAACCTATTAAAGTAATAAAAAATAGATCTATCTATAAATTAAACTTCGACATATGTGAAGGTAAAATCTCAAAAATAATTAGACTAAATAATGATAGAAAAATCACTTTTAAAAAATGCAACCGACTTCAAACCCTAAAGATAGCTTCCCTATGATGAATATAATAAACCAAAGAGAATATCAGAGGAATTCCATAAATGAGAAAGGCCTCCTAAAGAATAATCATTAAATAACAGGGAAAGCAATTCCAAAATTGGAGATTGGTGATGTAAGAGAAGATAAGACAACATTGTCAAGTCCATCTACAAAGATTAGAAGCAATCCATCCCCTATCTCCAAGAAAGATCAAAAGAAAGTAGTAGAGCTAATACAAGAGGTTAAAAAAAAAATCTCAAAGTAAAGAACGGGAAAAGATCATAATATTAGAGAATAGTAAAGAAAATATTGAATTGTTAAATATGGAGGATTATAAAGGAACTAGCTCCAATTTGAAAATACATACTACTTGTGATGATCAAAGTCCCAAAGAATTCAACAGAGTAAAAGTAAAAACTAATCAAGATATGGCTAACATAAGGCCAAAAAGTATAGTTATCAATAGCAAAAAGTTAAACAAAAGATCAAACAAAGTAAAGAAGGCCAAGAATAAAAAAGTAATTAATGGGGAAGAAAAATCATCAAAAATAGATTCTAGGTCTTGGGACAAAAAGTCCTTGGCTAACATGATCAATTGTCTTGAAGAAATAGAAATTAACTGTATGTTTTTTGATGTAGCTCAAGAATAAAGAAAGGATAAGTATATAGAAGAAAAAATTGAGACTCCATAGCAACAGAAAGAAGAACCTATGAGGTAAACCATGATCTCCAATAAAGAGGTAATAAACTTGTTCACTAAGTTTTGGCAGACACCATCCATAAGAACACAATCACCTGATCACAACTTTAGTGAGTACAAGGAAAAGGAAATAGACTAGAGTAAGATAAAAGGAACTCTAACACATGATTTTGATGACTTCTTGAATAATGATATGGAAAGGGATGAAGAATTGGAAATGGTAATTTCAGATGAGATCAAGAAAGAAAATTTGGAACTACTAACCAATGAACTTATCCATGTATTTAACTTTGACAATATAGTTAAAATTAGTGAATTATAGAAAGAGGATCCAATGCAGTGAGTTTTAAAACTAGGTAGAGACAACTACACCTTTGAAGACTTAAAAAGAGTTTTTCTTATCATTGAGGATCCAGATAAGACTAGTAAAGCCTTATAGACAACTGAATATAGACCAACAATAGTACAAGGAGATGGTATTGAGGTGGGTAGTTTCAAGAAGATTCTATTCTCAATAGATTATAGACATATAGATGATCAGACAACACTTACAGAACATATATTGCAAGAAATGGAAAGAAGATAAAGATTAAAAAGAAGAAAAAAAATTTGAAAGTGCTTTAAATGCATAGGAGAACATAGAGCAGTTGGGTATTATGATGAATCAAGAAGGGAAGGATTCTCCCAAATATGGCAGATTGAAAGCTAAAAGAGGAAGTCTCTTAAGGAACTTAGAGAAGTTGATGGGAAGGAAAAAGAGCAAAAAAAGATCAGTTAGTTACTTAATATAGGGAAGGGGAAGATCTTTCCCAAGGCAACATGAAGATCACTACCTAGAATGCTAGGATTTTCAATGCTCCTAGCAAGAAATGATTGCTAAAGAAAAACCTAAAACAATTTGAATCTGAAATTATTATGTTAGAAGAAACAAAATTGAATAAGGAAGAAGGAATTAAGCTAGAAAGTAAATTAGGTAGTTGGAACATTAACTTACATGAGTCTAGAGGAGCCCTAGGAGGTTTAGGTATGATTTGGAGTCCTAGGAAAGTTACTCTAAGTATATTTAAATCAAATAACTCTTGGATGAGCAACGGAGTTAAAAGCATTAAAACTAACCTATAATTCATCTTAATAAACATTTATGGTCCGATCAATAACATAGATAAAAAAATCCTAGAGTAAGAAATTAGTATATTCATTAATAACCATAGTAATGAAATCATTCTCATAGCTGGAGACCTTAATAGTTTCTTAAATATAGATGAAAAATTTGGAGGCATCAAACAAACTTCCCTACCATCTAAGGAATTTAAAAACTAGATAGACCTTAACAGCCTAATCGATATTCCATTTAATAATGGGAAGTACACATGGAATAATAAAAGGAAAGAATTCAAGGAGAACTAAGTGAATTAAATTTAGATATCCAATCCTCAATTCTACCAATAGTAGGATCAAACCAATATCCTATTAGAATTGAATTTTTTGAACCTAATAAACCCATTAAAAAAAAATTTAAATGTAAAAAAATGTGGTTTTTAAACAAAAACTTTATGCAATTTATTAGAGAATGGTGGAATCAAGGAAATTTTAAAGGTTCTAAAATGTATATTTTTTAATCCAAGATGAAAATGATTAAAGAAAATATACTTAAGTGGAATAAATAATAGTTTAATAATATATTTAAAGATAAATTAGACATCAAGGAAAGATTAAAAGAATTGAATACATAACTTGTAATTAAGAAGGGTATGAATAATGACAACTTTTATGTAGAAAAAGAACTACTTGGTAGGCAGAAAAACATCCTAGCAAAAGAAGAAGTCTTTTGGAGACAAAAGTCAAGAGAAAATGGCTAGAAGGGGACTGTAATACAAAAAAAATTCATAACAACAACCAATATAACAGAGCCAAAAGAAAAATAATAAAAATTAAAGATCCACTAGGTACTACCACTAAAAACCCTGATAGAATAGCAGAGTTTTTTGTGAGTTGCTTTCATACTATATTGAATAACTTTGATTGCTCGAATATGGTAGCTCAAGAAAAAATTCTTGAAGCTATACCTAGAGTGAGACCACTATAGAAGATAATAAAGAATTAATTAAACCTATTTCCCTAGAAGAAGTTAGATCTATGTTATTAAACATGAATCCTGACAAATCTCCAGGTCCAAACGGATTCCAGGCTCTCTTTGACCAAAATTGCTAGGACATTATAGGTTTTGATCTTTGGAAAGCTATTGAAGCATCTAGACTGAAATCAATAACACCTTTCTTACATTGATACCAAAAAAGATGATCTTAAAATCCCAGGAGATTTTAGACTTATAGCTCTATGCAATACCATCTATAAAATCATATCCTAAATTATAAAGAATTGACTTAAATTGATTCTTCCCAAGATTATATTAGAAGAAGAAACTGGCTTTGTTCTAGGTAGATCAATCCTAGATGGAATACTCATTATACATGAAATGCTACACTCAACCAATAAAAATAAAATGGCAAGCATGTTCATGAAATTAGATATCCAAAAAGCCGATGGCATGGTTGATTGGAGGTTTTTATGCAAAACCTTAGAAGCCTTTGGATTCTCACACCAATGGATTAATCTCATCTATCAGTGTATCTCTACAACTAAAATTTAGTCCTTATTAATGGAACGCCCAAAGTCTTCTTTGACACATCAAGAGGTATAAGACAAGGATATCCCCTATCTCCTTTCCTATACATTATCATGGGAAAAGACTTCAGGAGAGAAATAACTAAAGCTCACAATAATGGAAAAATAAATGGAATTACTATTACTAAAAATGCCCCCAATATTACCCACCAAAAATATGTAGATGATACCATTCTGCCAAGTGAAAGCACAACAAAAGAGGCCCCAAACATCAAGTCGATCATTCAATAGTATATGGAAGCTTCTAGTCAAAGAATGAATGTTGTAAAATCTGAAATATTTTTCATTAACACCAAACCTGTAATTGAAAAGTAGATATGTAATATTATGGGATATAAAAGAGGCACATTCCTATGTAAGTACTTAGGATTAGAGTTAGAAAAAGGTAGTAAAAATAATGGTTGGCATAGTATTCTTGATATAATGGATGCTAGGATAGGAGGTTGGAAATATAAATGGCTTACAAAAGTTGGTAAAGTTACCAAGATTAAAGTAGTGTTGTCATCTCTTTGAACATACCCACTTTCCTACCTACCTTTATCTAAACATATCAATAAGAAGCTTCAAGAAAAACTTAGAAGTTTCCTTTGGAATGACATTGATGATTCAAAAAAATTGGCCCTCACAAAATAGGATAACATATGTAAACCAAAGGAACTAGGAGGTTTAGGTATAAAATACATAAGTTGAAAAATGAAGCATTAGGGGCTAAACTTACCTAGCGTATTTTTGTAGAAGGGAACATAAATGGGCTAAAATCATGTATAAAAAATACCTTAATGCAACTGATCCCTATTCCATCTTTATAATGAGGAACCTCCCTAAAGGATTCAAAAGTTGGAACTTTATAGTGAAAATATGAGCCCTTATCAGTAAATATCTTAGATGGGATGTTGGAAAGGGTGATGAAGCTTTATCTTGGGAGGATTCTTTGGATGGACACCCTTCAATAGATAGCATGGGGATCCCAACTAGCATCAAAGAGAAATTAGTTAAATGTTAGGTGTGTAAGGTTAGTGATTATAAAATTAAAAAATTTATTAATGGAATTACAACTTGGGGATGTAAATTTTTGGAGAATATAGATGTGGAACCAATAGTAAAAAAGGCATGCCAAAAAATAATTCAAAAAAGGAAAATAAAGAAATTAGAAAGAAATGATGTAATCTCATTTGGGCAACATCAAAAGATGGCAAGTATAGTGTAAAAAATGGATGTAGATCTTTCATTCATTCCCAATGATGGGAAGAAGTTAATATCCCACTTAAACTCTATTGGCATTTGTCCTGTCTACCAAAGGAAGGTTTCTTTTTGTGGTTGGCATTTTAGAATAGGATCCTAACCATTGACAGACTTCATAAGTTGGGTATTGAGGAACCATCAAGATGTGTGCTATGTAAGTGAGATAGTGAATATACTAATCACATCTTATATAGATGTACATATACACAACATTTTTGGGAATGGCTTAGACATATGTTGGGCTGGACCACCCCCTTGCTGGAATCCCTAGTTGATTTCCTTAAGGGCTAGCCAAAAGATAATAGTAAATGTATATGTAGAAAAATATGGAATATTTTCCCATCTATCCTTATGTGGGAGGTATGGAAAGAAAGGAACAAAAGAATATTTCGTGACCAGGATATGCAAACAAATGAGATTATTAAAAAAATTAAGGCATGTATAGTTCATACTTTAAATGCTCACCTAAGGAAAACCCAGAATGAGGAAGGATCATTCTCATTTTGCGATGGATTCATGAAAAAGAATTGGAAAAACCTAATTAATCCTCTGCTTATTTATAAAAATAAAAATAAAGAGGTGAGGTACAATTGTGGATGGATCCCTCCATCGAATGGGTGGAGCAAGTTAAATTTTGACAGAGCCTCGAGAGGTAATCCTAGTTTTGCTAGAATAGGATGTATCATTAATAATGATTTTGGTAAGTGGATTTTTAAAAGGGCTAAAGACATTGAACCAACCACTAACAAACTTTTTGAACTAGAAGCCCTACAAGAAGGTCTCCTAATTTACCTAAATTTAGGTTTATCAAAAATTATTATTGAAGGAGCTTCACAGATTGTCCTAAATGCCATTAGCAAAAGGAAAACACCTCATTGGGTCTTAAATTTGAAACTAGAAGAAGTACTTAATATTCCGGACTGCTTCGTAGATATTTAGATTCTTCATATTTTCTAGGAAGGTAACAAAAAGGCAGATTAGCTAGCAAATAAGGGTATAGATGGTGAAAATATTTTAATCTATAATGATTAATAATATAAAAAGGAATCTCTTAAATATTTAAAATTTCTTAATATTTGATTGTAGGTAAACTAATCAAAAAACAAATACTAGTTTTAAATAAAATTGGATAATTCAACTAAATTATCCCTGATGGATGATTTAGGTAATAAGGATACAAACATTATAACATCTCCATAACTTATAATGTTTGTATCCTTATAATGTTATGGAGATGTTATAATGTTTGTATCTTAATTATTTATCAATAGAGCTAATTGTTTTCTAGGATGCATTTTTGTAATTTCCATCTCAAACATCTGTATCCCCTTTATTACTTCCCTATTTTACCCATCATTTGATGACACTAGGCATCAACATATATCATCATGATTTGGTTGCATGTAGGTGGCATCAGTTAATGAGGTCAAAATCTCAATGTTCTTCTAGATCCTACGCTTGAAGATTGCTAGTATTCTATTTAGACTTAAATTTATATTCCCTTATTTTTCAGTCTGAGGTAGCTTCAACCCTAATATGGAAACCAATATCAATTTATTCCATGCATCGAAGGCGCATACCATGACATTTAGAGGCAATGTGAAACCAGAAAGATGGAATCGACTTTTAAACCTGGTGGATGAGATAACTAGGATTGTTGTGAGTTGTGTCTTAGAGGAAGGTATTTCCAACTATGATTTCTCTTTGAGAACCAATAGTGACTTTGTAGGGTCATTCATAGGTTCTCTAGCCAGAGCCAAAGTAGAGAAGTGGGCAATGATCATACTTTGCTTTAATGTTTTCAATCGAGTTTGGTGTGTGGTTTTGGAAGAAGCTATTATGAGTATAGATGACAAACTTAGGATTCCTCTCCTAGAAATTTAATGGCACATCCACCTAGTAGTTTTGAATTGGCCATTGTACCTAGAAGTCCCTCTCTTGTTATCCGAGAGAATGCTGTATTTTTTCAAGAATGGTTGAAAATGGAAGCCAACATCCATTTTCTTCTTAGGTGGAGAAGGATTGTAGAAGACCACAGCAAGGCTTGGTTCATAAACTATCTCTACATCTTTAGGTCCTATATTCATCCGATTGTAGAGATCAATGATCTGGAAGCACTAGAATTTTGTATCCCTAATATGGAGAAGTCTAGTATGGAAAATAACACCTTTGAATTCCTTCCAAATTTTCAAATAGAAAACCCCATGGACATCGCAGAAATCATCACGGTGTACAAGAAATAGGAGTATCATGTGATTTGGATGACTTATGCATGTTGGTTTTGTTTGGATGTCAGATTTTGTGAATTTCATATGATTAGTTGGTGGATTCCCCTTTTCTGTTTCTCTTGTCCTGCCTTCGGACTTTATGTGTCTTGTTAGCTCTATGTTAGGTTTTTTTGTCTCCTCCTTTTTAGTTTTGTAGGTTTTGGTTCTTTAATGTTGTTAGGTCTTATATGCCTTGGACAATTAATATGAATGTAACCGAGGTTTATCTAATTTTGGAATAGAATTATATATCACAATTATTTGATTTGAGTCTTTGCAATATATGTAGGATAATTTTAGGATATTCATATAGGTCACTTTTATGATTGTATGAATATATATTTCAAAATTTTGGCACAAATTCTAGAATGAGGTTTGTAAGTTTGGAAGCAATATATAGAAGCTCGGGTTCTTCCTATCCAAAGACCTCTATTTGTAAATTTTTGTCTATATAAATACATATAAATGTTATTTCTATATCAGTTTGTTGGGATTAACATTTTCCTTTTGCCTCCTTCGAATGGTGTAAGATTTCAGGGTTGAAATCATTAAGGATGAATAATATACATTATGATTTTTTTTTAATAAAATCAGGTTCTGTCTTGTTTGGGTTATGACTTATATGTGATAAAGGAAATAATTCGAAATGTAAGAGACAATCATGTTATATACTAATCTTGGAAGAAAAACTGAGTAGTTTTTTATGATTTAAACCACTTAAGAAGGGTTAAATTGGGAATCATATTCTAATTTAAGCATACTCCATTTAGTACAACAACCCACACATTCAATTCTAAAGGGAATAGACTCATATTATGTTAATTAAGATGCCATTAAATTGACAGGTTTGTAAGGTGCAACCATTTCATCCAAAATAGCTAAAGAAGAGGTATCTACAAAGTATATAAAGATCTGGTCATATTTGTCACTCTCATCTCAGATACAAAATAATATAAATGATTGGTATAGAGATCATTGAAGCTTACAAAATTTAGAGAAGGACTCTAGTCATTTATTTTGTACTTAAAAAATAAAAATAGAAAGATGAAAACTATGGTATGCCCCTTTTAATAATGCAATAATAAAGGACGACGGTCCCAAGCAAGACTGTAAGTTTTCTTCTTCATTCTTTCCTACCAGTGCTCATTTGAATGGAGATATTCTGATGTAATATTATTAAATTAATATAATCAAAGGCTTTGACCGTTTACTAATAAAAAAATAGTTAGATAATAATTTCTATGTAAATATGTTTTCTTCTTTAAATTAAAAAGTCTTAAATAAAATTAGACTTAGAATTTATGTTTATATATTTTTTATCTATTGATGAATTTGAATAGTTTTTGAGAGGTCCATCAATTGAATAGTTCTTAATAAGTTCATCAAGAATAAACGACTAATTAATACAAATCAATTTGATAGCTTCTATGTAGAAATACATCACTTACATATTAATTTTTAGATTAAGAATGTCTAATGAAATTGACATTAAAGTAGAATGTAGAATTGTTGGATATGCAGTTTACACGTTTATAAAATTAAAGATTGATACATCCTCAATTTAGAATAAGTGTTTGTAGGTCATACGTCATCTCCTATAATTAAATGGGCCAACTAATTAAATAAATATTAATGAATTATACTTTAATGGTTCTTAATGAGCCTACCAAAAATCAAATCTTATTGAATATAAGATTTCAAAATTATAAGAAGTAGAGTTCACAAGAAAACCGCAATTTTTATAATACTTATCTAAAATTGAACAATCCAATTTGTGCTTTGAATCATTCAAAAGGTTAAACACATGTATCTAATTTCAATGTAAACTGAAATGTTTCCCACCATTTAGATCTACATAACAAAGAGAAAGCTTATAGATGTTTTAGTTCCACATATTCATAATAAGAGAATGGTGTAGAGATATTTGATTAGAAGTTACTATCATTAAGCCTAGAGAAGATAGGTTTAAAAAAAAAATCTGCTATACAACCTACCAAATATTTCACTATTATGATATCTAACTTTTTAAAACTCATACAACAATCAAACTTAAACGATAGTAAGGAGACATTTATTTGTGAGTTGTTATCAATTGGTGAGCTGTTTTCATCATCAAGTGATTAAAAAGGAGATTGATGATATAAAATTACTTTAGGTTGTTATAAAAAATATTATGTTTCATATATTTGATATAAAATATATTTATTTTAATTTGAATGAAACATTCTTATACCAAATTCTGAAATATATTATTTCATTACAATTAAAAAATTCTATTTTACAATTAGGTTAAAATAAGAAAACAAATATAAGAGATAAATGGATGGATTTTTAAGAAAATCAATGATTTGAATGCAAATCCTTAGGGATTTTGCAGTTTGGAATAATCCAAATCTGACAAAGTCTACTCTGGAAGAATGGTTAAAGGTAGGTTGCGAGGGTCAGATAAGTATTGTTATTATAAATTAAGCGACAGAGAAGATATTTATTGATTTAATTAATTTTCATATTTATTTGATATAAAAATTTATTCTTACAGTGAAACTGACATGTTTCAAGAGTAAGAGAAAAATGCGTCAGCTTGAAAGCTGCGGACATATTATAAAGCTCTGATGGGCTTGTTAATTAATTGGCCTACAGAAAAGTTGTTGACAAAATAATACTTCTGATATAAAATATCTTTGAATTGTTCCACATCTCAGTTCTTGTTCGAGTTTCTATTCTTCGTGGCTATCTATTATTTTCAATTTTTCTAAAAAGGTAAATCAATGTTGAGATTTAGAAAATACAATATTTTAAATTTTTATTAACCATGACAATGAAAACTGTAGATTGGAAAGTATGGCCTATCAAAACTATTTTTACCATAGTGGTCATAATGGAGTCAATAGAAAAAGTGTGGAAGTGTTTGGACAAATTAATGAAACATGCAGATTTTTTATTTTATTCACGATATGTCAAAAATGATTATTAATATTTTTTTAAATTAGATTCTTAAAATTATTTTTCTATATTTACAAATATTAATCTATAATTAAAGTTTTATTTTTAAAATGTATATTTGTTGTCTTTACATTCAAAAATCAATTGTATGACTTTTTCATTTTAAATGATTTATTTTTAAAATATATATTTTTAATTTTGTAATTTTATAATTTAATAATTGTTTAGAAAAGATAATATCATAATAGTTATATTATTATATTAAATAATTAAATAAACATTATATAAAGCTTTCAAAAGATTATTGTAAAGATTTATTAATAAATTATTAATGAAAATAAAGATATATAGTAAAAAAAAAGATCTTTGATTAGATCTTTGACAAAGCTTCATAATGGGTGGCCTTCTAAAGCGTTTGAAACCTAGAAATTGTAGATAATTGCTTCAAAATAAGGAAATTTGGTATTATTTCAAAAAAGCAGAGCTGGATTACTATATCCAAGCAATCCACATCTATAAAAGTTTAGTATCTTTGAAATTTGCCAAATCTTTACACAAAGGCTAGGTGGCTATCAGAAGTGTCAAATTTGTGGTAGCACTGGAGCTAAAAGGGGAGGTTACTAATATGTTTTGTGAAGGTGTTAACATGGTGTAAAGGTGTTTTGGTGACAACAAAATATTTAGTCACAACTTTTTTGACAACACAAAACATCTAGTAAGGGTTAAATCTAATAACATGTATGAATGCTTCTCTCTCCCTCATCCTTTTCTTGTTTTCTGCATGTGGATTATGAAGTACTACCCATCATGGTTGTCACTTTCCTTTACTAAATATTTTAAGACATGGTGAAAATTCTAACATTTCTTTCTCTCTATATCCCTCCTTGGTTAATAGTATAGTTGATGGCGACAATCTACTACCCCATCAGGGTATTATCCTTATCTTGTATTAGTATGTTTACTCCCAACACCCCGGTTTAGATTGTTGTTTTATTGGTAATAAAAATACATCACCTAATCTTGGGTCCTTTTTCCTAATTGAAGAAATAGGGCTAGACCCTTTGGCTGAAAATACCCCTTCCTCCTCTATAGGAAAAAGAAAAAACCATATTATTTTTAATGAATAATCAGCTTAATGCCTAGTCCCTTGAAGAATTGTTTCTACATGAAATCCATAATAAATAAAAGAATGCCTTTGCTAAGACTAGTCTAGTAGGTACCCCTAAGAAGAGTAGGATCATTAAAGAGATAAGTGAAGTTGACAAGTAGGACATAGAGGGTAATTCTTAGGGTGAATAGGGCCAAGCCAAAATTGTGGCTCCATTCTATAGAATTGATTCCATCTCATGGGAGAGAATCTCTTCTAGACAAATGAACAAAAAATGTAAGAATTACACAGAAGAGAGAAAGGATGATACCCAAGAAACCCAAAATGAGGAGATGACCTATTAGATTTAAGTTGAGGAAACCCCTCAAAAAATGGAGGAAAGTGCTTCTAAGGATGAAGACTATGAAGATGAATAAGTGGAGGAGACAAAAGAAAATGAGTAGGACACTCTAGAACCTCAAACTGAGTTCAACTTGATAATACACAATGATATCATGTACACTCAACAACAAGTTGAGGAAGAACAAAAAAACCTTGGAGGATCCTTTCATTGAAGTGCAGAATATGATGAACCTTTTCGAGATAAACTTCTCTCACCAAATTAAGGGCCTCCATGTTAACGTTGGCATCCTTAACAAAATTTTTTTAGAGGAAATGACTAGAATTAAGCTCATAGTTGTGATTACCATAATCTACAGGGTTCAAAAGGAGATGATGAGAAGGGTTGTCTTTAACACTGTCATGGATAGAAGAAAGTTCAAGAAGGTTGGTTAGATTATGGGTGACAAGAAAGATGAAGAGACAAGCCATAAGGATGTCATGAATTGGCTATAGGACCTCAAAATCTTAGTTAATGACTGGGAAAACATCAAAAATCCCTAATGGCTATGGCCTTGTTAAGTTAGTTTGTGTGATAGTTTTAGATACTAAGATTACCATGTTAAGTGTTTTTTAGTTTTTCTTTGATGTTCCTTTCTCTCTTGTATTTGTTTTGAGAAATAACTTATGTTCTTTTTTCCTAAACTTGGGGTACCAACTCTGGTTTGGGATGTGAATTAATTTGAACTTATTTTTGTTTTTGGATTAATATTTATGACTAGTAGGACTCTAGTTGTTTGAGCTTATGTTTCTCTTCTCTACTGGTTGGTTATAATAGATGAAGGCATGGAAGACTAATGTTACTTGTTTGTTACTCAGATTAGAGACCCTTTTCCTATCTCTTATAATAAAAAACCATATAGTAAAAAGGTAATTGAAATTTAGTTATGTGATAACTTTTTAAATTTTAATTTTTAGGGCACAACATAACCCATAACTTGAAGAAAGAAAAAATAGACCATGAGGTCTGTCAAAATATTTACATCAACTAAATTGAGAGAAACTAAATGGTAAATTAAATCTAATAATAAATATAATTAATGAGATACAAATAATAAATCAAATTAATGAGATAAAGATAATTAGAGATGAAAATTAAATTTAACATAATTAAACTATATTGAACCCTAGCTATAAAGCTGTCAAATTAGACAATAAACTAAGCTAGCCCTAATATAAACAAAATAAAATTTGACCTTATCCCTAAACATTGAATTGTGCCTTATACAAACCCATTTGAGTGATATTTAAATTAAATTTCATGATTAATTAGCATCCTATAAAGTGACCACATTACAAATTAGTCAGTCATATTGTCATATATTTAGAGGTATTTAAAATGTTGAATTTGATGAAATATCAACCCTACAACTCCCAAGGATCACCTGCATGCAGATGCCTATCATTGAAAAAGAGGATAAAAAACTATGGAGGCTAGAATTCCTAGATCCATAGATGAGATATTCTTGATGAGAAAAAAGAGAACTTCCTATTAATCAAAAGTGAATCATTGTATTACAAAAATATTTTTCCTTATAAAAGGAGTTCAAAACCTTAACACGTAACTAACCTAGGTTGTATGATAATAATTAATAAAAGAAATACTTATTATATGCCTAAAGTTTAGCTTAAGTAAACTAGAGATAATAAGTTACATAATAATCAAATCAATAAAATTGAATTAATAATAAAATATTTTATTACTTGAACACCCCCTTAAAATAAACTTAGGGAATAGCTAAAAACTTAGAAAATACTACTAAAAGTAAATTTGGGTCATGGAAACAAACCTTGATGAGGTACCCAAGCACAACCAAATCTTTGAAAAGAGGAGAAATAGAGAAAATCACATGGGAAAAACCCTACTCCGAAAGGAGATGGAAATAATGCAAAAAAAAACTAGTGAAGGAATGAAGAAGCCTCCAAACTAGGGAATGTACTGGAAGATAGGAACATAAATGACCAAGAAGAACACCACTAAAGAATGTAGAAGTTGGAAATCTCTATTAAAAAGTGATTGCTAATCTAACATCCACTGAAATACAACCTAAATAGGTATAGAAGACTATAATTTGTATCTAAGGAACACAAAGGAAAATAAATGAACTCAGATATAGATGACATGAAATACCAAAGCCTAAAGAGATGATCAATCTAACATGGAAGGTTGCAACCAAAGTGGGAACAAAAAGAAAAGTGTCTATATGGTAAATGATCCATCTCACCAAAATGCATAAGTACCTAGCCACTACATCCACATATCACATAGGAAAAATTACTGAATACATAGCTCACTCCATCAAACAAAGGAAATATTAGAACTAATAGAAGAATTCTGCTAATGTAGAAAAAGGTGAGGTACCATGCAACTGGAAAAGTGGGCCAAGAAAACTCCATGTGAAGGAACCATGATCAAGATACCTAAAAGAATACATATGTTTGTGCTGAGGTGATCAATCTCAGACATGGCATGAGGCTAATGTCATAGAAGGGACACTTACTAGACAAAGAGGGATGGAAAACAAAGATAAAACATCAACCCCCATCACACTTTAATTAGAGTAGTGCAATCCCAATAATACAATAATCTTCATAATTCTCCTCATATCACATTGTTTGAATCAAAAGGAAAAACAAAGAAAAATGATTGAAACAAAAATACAGATAGAATATAACACCAAATCCTAAAGATTCGATCATAGAGGAGAATCTTGATGTTGATCCCCCTTTACCAGCTCCACTAGATGTTCAAAAAGTTCCCAAGTGGGCTCTAAGACCATCTTGAAGTTGATGAAAGATCAACCCCATAGTTTCCAAGCATCACCTGCATGCAAATACTTGTCACAGAAAGAGAGGATCAAAAGCTATGGAGGTTGGAATTCCCAAATCCATAGATGAGACATTCTTGAAGAGAAAAAAGAGAATTTCTAGTAATCAAAAGTGAATCATTCTATTACAAAGAGATCAATCCTTATAAAAGAAGATCAAAATCCTAATAGGTAACTAACCTAAGTTGCATTATAATAATTAATAAAAGAATTATTTATTATATGTCCAAAGTTTCACTTAAGTAAACTAGAGAGAGTAACTTAATAATTAAATTAATATGATTTATTTAATAAGAAAATACTTTATTACTATAAAAAAAAAACATATATCATAAACCTTATACCAAATTAAACCTTGAAACACAAAAAAAAAAGAACCATGAAAGTAAATTCTTTTTAAAATTTCACTCTTACATTTAAAAATATCTTAAAATGAGTTAAAGAATCATATTGAAGATAAAACTAAATTTCAAGCCTAAATCTTAAATTCATTATCATCAAGCTTATCTATCTAAGATTTATACCATTTGGCTTTCCAAATCTACTCACCCTATAAATTTTCAGCTTTCATCATAGTGATCCATCTTCATAAATTAAAAGTTAATCCTAATAATTTAAGCTTAACTCTAACCCTAACAATAATTGATTTTTTTAAGTTTCCTAAATATATTCCAATTTAAGTTAAATAAATAAGGCTACTTGAAAAATTAAACCCTAAACTAAATCAAAATTGAGCTATAACATTAGTTTTGAACCCAACTGAAACATAAATTATATAAAATCTAAACAAAAATGACATAATCCTAAATTACATTACAAAGTTTAAGATAAGCATGCTCATGCATGTGTGTTTGTGCGCACATGCGTGCACGCACATGCACACACACACACACACACACACACACACACACACACACACACACACACACACACACATGTACATACATACATATGTGTGTGTGTGTGCCACATGTATATACATACATACATACATGTGTGTGTGTGTGTGTGTGTGTGTGTGTGTGTGTGTGTGCGCGCGTGCACGCGCGCGTGCGTGCATCTATATATATGTTAGCATGAATGTTGATGGTATTCCTACGGGGGAGTATCCTAGCACTATTGGAGATATGATATAATGATTTTTTGTTGCATTATGACTGTATTTGCCATTGATATCAACATATTGCTTATTTTGTGAGGATTGGTGGTACAAACAAAAAAGATTTAGGTCTCATAGTTTGAGGATTGAATATTAGGCTAAGTGTAGTTGATGACATGATCCAAATTTTATTCTGAGGATGTGGTTAAGTTTGTCTGTTGAAATTTAAAGATAGTTGACAATTTTGATGACTCTTCTAGTAAATGAGTACAATAAGGTAAAATCTTTGAATTGAGCACATAAAATTTGGAAAGCTCTAGAATCTACTTTTGAAGGTGATAAGAATTATAGAATGATTACATTATATGACTGGATATGTTTATTTCAGGAAGCCAAATTAATGAAAGATGAATTTGTAAAAAGTTATTTTGGTAGAATACAATAGATTGTTGTAGGAATTAATACTTGTGGTGGAAAGAAGGATGAAGATGAAATTGTATGGAAGATCATGAAAAATTTGAAACATGTATATAAGAAGACAACATCGATGATTGAACAAGTTATACTGTACACTAAAAATTTACCAAGAGAGACTCCTCTTGGAAGACTAAAATTAGTAAAGTTAGGGATGAGACAAAGTGGAGAGATTCCTATGATGGAGACTACTTTCAATGCATTGAGCAGACATACATTGACAAGAAGTACTAGGACAAGTGAAGATTATGCTAGTAGTAGTATATGGAAATCAAAAGAAGACAAGAAGATTGAGGAAGGTCTTGCCCTTGTTATTTAGAGAGAACCTAAAGGTACAAAAATATTCAAATGTTGGACATGTAATGAGTATGGTCATTTTTCTTCTAAATTTCCTAAGAGAGAAAGAAAGTGTAAGAGGAATCCTTATAACCAAGGAAATGTCAATTTTCTAATAATGAGGATTTAGAAGCTAGTTTGGAACTTTGAGTAAAATTGATGAAATAGGATTTGTTTCTATTAGGGAAGAAAGTCCTAAACAACAAGAAGTTAGAGAAGAAAGAGCTTTCGTATCACAAGTTGAAAGGAAGAAATTTGGTTGGATTATAGATAGTGGTTATTCTTATTAAAAGAATGGATACATGAATAATTTCATTGAATTTAATAGTTATGATTGAGGAATAGTTAGAGTTAGAAACAATACAACCTATCACATTAAGGGGAAATGATCTATTACTCTTTATGGAAAAACTAATAAGTTGGTGATGCCTACTTTATTGATGGGTTAAAACATAATATTTTGAGCATTGCACAACTAGTTGATAAGGGATATTAGTTACAGTTCATAGAAAGATTTTAACACTACTTGTGACCTCTATTTGGGATCTACCTCTATATGCTAAGTTGCCAAAGAACTATGTAATTTGTCAGTTACCTCCATCAAGGTCCTTTGTAAATGTTTATTGTCAAGGGAAAAGCTGGTAAGATGATTGGTACTGGTAGAAGGACAAGAGGTAAAAAAAAATTAGTTAAATCCTACTGAGATGTCATGCTTAATTGTTAAAGTCGGTAATTGTTGGTTATGCAAGAAAAGGTTTAGTCACATAAAATGTGATAATATTATAAGGATCAGTACTACACTAGTTATATATTTTCCTTAAATTATAAAGCCTACTAACATCGTATATAAGGAATGTGCTATGTCGAATTAGAAGAAAAGTTATTTTTTAACCAAGAAGTTTATTACATCAGTGAAGTTGGAAATAGTACATATAGATTTGGGTGGTCCTATAAAAACAAGAGCATTCTATGGTGAAGGGTATTTCATGATTCTTGTTGATAATTTTACTAGAATGATGTGGGTAGCTTTTGTTAGAGAAAAATCTAAAGCATTTGAGAAGTTTAAAGTGTTTAAGAATAAAGTCAAAAATGAATCTAGCTTGAAAAATAAATGTTTGAGGTCAAATAGAGGTGGAGAGTTTACTTTGGATGAGTATAACAAGTTTTATAGAGTGAATGACAATAAAAGACATCTTTCAACCCCTATGACACTTAAGTAAAATTGTATAGCTGAAATGAGAAACATATCAGTAAAAAAGGAAACAAGAGATATGATGTTTGAGAATAATGTGGCAAAGATATGCTAGAGAGAAGTTGTGACTACAATAGTATACGCCATGAATAGAGTATAGATCAAGCAAGGTATTAATAAGACCCCCTATGAGATTTGGTTTGGACATGCACCCTCAGTTAAGTATTTAAGAAGATTTGGAAGTAAGAGTTATATTAAGAGAGAAGATGATATTGATAAGTTTTATTCATGAAGTGATGAAGGTATGTTTGTTGGTTATTCATTGAAAAGAAAAGCATGTATATTTTTTAATCAGATAACTAAGACTATTTTTGAAAGTGCAAATGTTAGAGTTGATGAGAAGTTTGGATGATGCACGAGCATCTTGGGTCTTTGAGAAATCTTGCATGAACCAAAAATATTTCCTTTTTCCTATACCACTTTTTTTTTTTGTGAAGTAGTTATTGCTACTATTATTTTTATATTATGGATATTTGTACTCATGTGCATGATCTATCTTAGATCCTTGTCCTAAGTGCACAAATTCTTAGATTATACATTTCTCAAGTTATGTGACATTCTTTACTATCATGTTTCATATTGTTTTCATCCTACAAAGCATTTTTTCTAATTGGTACATATTTTGTGGATCATGTGGTTTCTTGTGTAGTCAATATTTGACTCCTAGCACACATGTGAACCTACCTTTAAGAACATGCATCATTTTATATTGTCATTTGCATGAATTTTGGTTTACTCTTCCAAATATGGATCTGTATTGAAATTAAATTCTTGAGCAACCAAATTTTGGCTTAGCTAGTTCTAAAAAAGCTAGGTTAGATATAGGAAAGTAGGAATATGTAATCAAGAAGCAATCGTTAAGCAAACAAGATAGAAGATGGAAGATAAGGCTCTAATATTGTAAAATTATTGTTTTGTATAATGTCATAACCTAGAACGACTCGTAGTTAAGAATGTTGTGGTTTCTTTATATGTGAAGTGAAACACTTACACCTCTAAATATGTTGTGTTTGGCCTTTTTTTTCTTTGGTTTCATTTCTTTATGTGTAGCTTTTGTGTGCATCTCTGAGTGGGAGTGTACAATGTTTCAAGTTGAGTTTATTCCACATGTTTTCCTTGAATCCTTGAATCTTGTTGCATCAAGTGGTATCAGAGAAAGTTTGGGAGTGTTGAATGTTTTAATCTAAGTTTATTCCACATGTTTTCATTGAATCCATGTATCTCCCTACATGAGGTGGTCTCAAAGTGAGTTCTTACTTATGGTTTGGATTGTGAAGAACCTTGTTGCATTTGGTTGTAGGGTGGCAATTTTAAAATCTGGCCTATAACTTAACTAAGGTTCTGATCTCATAGGAACTATTATCAAGATGGTTTATGGTAGAGGAAATTTTGATAGTTCTATTTTGGACATGTTGAGGTAGATTATAATGGGACTTGAAGCTATAGAGATAATTAAAAGAAGAGATGTACATCTTGATGATGTTAGTGGTGATTAAGAGGCAAAATTGAATCCTAATCTTGAACCTGAGGTTGAACAAGATGATGAAAGGCTTCAAAGAGTTTTGTCTAGGGTGAATATTAAGCTTGTTATCAATTCTTTTGTTATTATGAAAGACTTGAGACTAATGGTGTATTGGATTGGACTGTTGAGATGGATACATACTGTAAATATGAAGGTACTCCTGATAAAAAGAAGGTTAATGTAACAATCAAAAAGCTAAAGGGTTATGCTTCACATTGGTGGGATCATTCACAAATTGAGAGATGGAAAAGGGGAAAATAAAACCTCAATAAATGGGAAAATATGATTGGAAAGATGAAGAAGAATTTATTTCCAACTTATTACCAAGTTAACTTGTTGAGAAAGATGCAAAGTTTGAGACAAAAGGAGACAAGTGTGAAAGAATATACTATGGATTTCTACAAATTTGATATCAAATCTAGACATGTTGATGATAAAGTTGAGAAGGTGGAAAGATACCTAAAGGGTTTGAGGAAATTAATTCAAGATGAGATCAATAGTGTAGAAGAAGCATACCACTACACTTTGTAGGCTGAAGAATGATTGGCAAATAAACATGATCAGAGAGAAAGAGGAATAAGTGGAATATTTAATAGAAGAAGAGGTAAAACATATGGAGAAGGTAGAAGATCTGAAAGTGCAATATACAATAAAGAAAAGTTATAATGTAAGGAAGAACCTATGCATAGAAGAGGTAACAACACTAGAGGTAGCTGTGCTAGTTACACTAGGAATAATAATAGTGGAAAAAGGAAAGGAAGACCTTGGATTAAAGGTACTTTTTATAACTATGGAGAATAAGGACATAGAGAATTAGAATGTAATTAAACTAGAAAGAAGATTTGAAGTAACAATAGAAGCACTTTGGCTTGTCAGGAAGTTGCTGAAAGGCTTAATGAACCTAAAAATGGTGAGAACCTAATGTTAAGAAGGATCTTGAGGAATGAAGAAGATGATGGAGAATCTATTTTGAGAAGATTTTTTTAAGAAAATAGATGTAGGATAGATGGAAAGAAGCTGAAAGTTAATCATTGATAGTGGAAGTTATGATAATTTGGCATCTAAGGAACTAGTTAAAGAATTATAGCTCTAGAGATTTAGACATCCTAAGCCTTATTATGTTTCTTGGATCCACAAGAAGCATAAATTACTTGTAAGTAGAAAATGCCTTCTTAAATTCAAACTATGAATTATCATGATGAAGTCTTTTGTGATATTATGCCTATGGATTGTCATCGTAATATTTTTAGTAGAGCTTGGTTGTATGATAGAAAAAACTTTCATGTTGGTAGATCGAATTAGTATACTATTTGGGTAGATTGAAAGAAACAAATATTTTTTCCCATGGTAGAGGATTCTAAGGAGAATCATTGTACCATAGTTAGAGTATGTTTGGTTGAAGGTAATCAATTTCTTAGATTCCTAGAAAGGCTAAGAAGATAAAAAAATTAGAGAATGCAACCGAGATTGAATCCTTGTTAGCAAAATTTCAACACATTATTTTTTATAGTGCACCTAATGGTTTATCACCCATGAGAAGTATGATTAATTTTATGGATTTAATATTTGTAGCCAATTTTCCTAATAAAGTATCACATAGATTGACCCCTAGTGAAAAGGCTAAATTGAATAGGCAAGTGCAAGAGTTTCTTGAGAAGGGTCTCATTAGATAAACTTTGAGTCCTCATGCAATACCTATTGTCTTAGCACTTGTAATGAATGGAGATTAGAGAATGTGCACTAATTCTAGAGATCTAAACAAGATATCAATGAAGTATAGATTTTTCTTTACCTAGGATGCATGACATAATGGATAGTTTGAGTGAAACAAAGTATTTTACTAAGATTTATTTTAAAAGTGGCTATCATGAGATTAGAATTAGAGAATGCGATGAATGGAAAACTTCTTTTTAGACTAATGAAGGTCTCTATGAGTGTTCAATTATGGATTTTGGTTTGAGTAATGCACTTAGTACTTTTATGAAGTTGATGAATGAAGTTTTGAAAACATCCTTGGATAAATTTTTTATTATGTATCTCAATGACATTTTGATATTCAGTAAGACTAAGAAAGAAAATCTTGAGCATTCCAAAAGAGTATTGTAGATATTGAATGAGGAGAAATTATTTATTCAACTAAAGAAATGTTCATGTACAAAGGAAGAAATTGTGTATCTTGTTTTTGTCATTTCAGGTGATGGATTAAAGATGGATGCTAAGAAGGTAAAATTTATTCTTGATTGGCCTACACCTTAGAATGTTCAAGAGCTGAGATCATTTCATGGATTGGAAATTATTTATAAGAAGTTCATCAAAAATGTCATGCCCAAGAATTGAGGCAAAAACACAATTTTTTTTATAAAGTTAATAAACACAATGTTTAGCATATACTACATTGAATACATTATAGGAAGTTGAAAAATGATTGAAGTGGGTTTTGATTTCATTTCACAATAATGTAGAGTCAACTACTCAAATGTACTACACCATTCTAGAACCTTAGGTTCTAAGGCTACATGAACACCTAGTTCAAGTTACACAATGATTTTTTTCTAAACCATAGCTAAAGTGAGAAATTGTGCTCAAGGTGTATCCAGAGTTCTCTAGTACTTAAGTTGAATTTGAATTAAAAAATTTAGGCGAATAAGGTTAGATTAAATTTTTTCATAAGTTACAATAGGTTATTATGTCATCTTCTATTTGTTTTAGTATATTGGTACAAACTCCTGAGTGCACTAGTATGCATCCTTTCAAAAGTTTACCTATGACATTAGTACTCAGTCACGATTAAAATTATATTCTAATCAAGATAATTTAATCATAAAGTTTTCCTCATTAAGCCTTATACATAATTTATTTCAATTTAAAGCATAATCCAATTTAATAAATCAAGATGTCTAGTCAACTTAACTTACTACACCTTTGAATATTACATGAACACTTACAACCTTGTGACACCTTATAAGCCAACATTAATAACATTAAATTTATAACCAATTAAAAATTTGATAGAAAATATATAATGTTCGGATTCATTCATTATGTTAAATCTATTTAGACCTATAGACATACCTCAAATAAATATTAGTTTAGCTCACTATGTCACTATCCCGATTTAACTCTAATATTACACCTAAAGACTAATATTCCATAACCATTTTAAAAATTTAATTAAATCCACTATACTCTAAATATGAAATAAAATTTCCAAATGTCCCATATAAAAACTAAAACATATTTAAAATCCAAAATTTTAACCTCACATTTAAACTCAATTTATTAATTCCTAACTAGCTCCTAAATACAACCTATTTAAAACACATACAAAAAAAGGATAGCTTTATTAACTCCTACTTAATTAATACTAAACCTCACTAATATTAATTCTAAACAATAAAAATCTACTCCTAACTTTATTACCACTAACTAACCCTACTTACCTCCTAATTGCCTCCTTATCCCTAATTATCTCCCAAGCCTACCCAAGGCCACTTGGTGACTTATCATTACCTTTCCCCAGGTCATGTGGAAGCCTCTAGGACTCTTTGACACTGCTCTAGGTTTGAAATTCTCTACCCAATGCAGCCCCCAAAAGGGTATCTAGGTTTTTTGGAAAACAACATGGTAATGTTTGCAAGCAATATTTTAAACCAAAACTATTTTTGCAAAACCAAGACAAGGGTGGATTCTCCTTTCCTAACTTCATATGTAGGCATACCTTTCTTGGTGGATAGGATGGAAGTGAGTGGTGGGTGACATCAGCCTATTTGAAAGCATGTGGGGTGTGGGGAAGAATGACAAAGCTAAAGGTTTAAATGAGATAAAGTTTAGTAGGTAAGAGCATGTTTGGGACTGTGAGAGTTAATTTTCTTATTTATTTTATATTTTTTGTTATTATTATTATTTGACAAGGACTTTATATTAAGCCTTCTATAATAATCATTGTCATAGAATGTTGAATTTATCCTTTTTTCTTATAATGTATTTGGCAACATCCTGTAGGTATCCTTTTTTAAAACCATTTCTTCAATGCATTTTTTTTAGAACTTTAGGATATGGTTTAATTGGTGATGTTTCAACTTAGGTAGGTGATATTAGACACTTTGTTAATGTGTTTAAAGTATATTAGTGGTGTGCTAGCTTAATTCTTTTATTATTATTTAACTATTGTTTGATAAATCCTTCCTATCTATTTGACAAATTTAAATGTAGCTCTATAAACCATATCATTTGAACATAAAATTTGATTTTAACAACTTAAAGAAATATATCCATCAAATAATTGGATTTCTCTATACATAAACATACCTATAATAAAATCAATCATCTTGCATTCAAAATTTTAATCTAAGGTAATGAGAAGTTGAATGGTGAAACAACTATAGTTCTATATTCCTACTATTCCAAGAAACTACAAGAGATTTGCAATAAACTCTATTTGCCATCTTCTCTTTTCTACGATCCAATTTATACATAAGGATCATTATTTTTCATATAACAATAAAATCTACATTATGAAATGAAATCCAATAGGTTTCAGTAGAGATCATAGAAATTTCTTTTTATACAAAGGTAACAAGATGCACTGAAAATCATCACAATCAGAAGTCTGCATCAAGACTAAAGGAACACTACCAATTCTCTAGTTTCTAAGATACTCCATCATAAGGAACTATTCAAGAAATTTCTAATCATACAAGAGCAACCATAGAGAGCTCACCTCCCATTGTAGGCCCTTAAATGCCACCCACTGAGATAGTAGAACCACTAATAGACCAAGTGATATTCAAAATCCAAGCATAATGACATAAATCAAACATGCAATTCCCATCCAAGGTATGGACAACAGGTTTCGTATTAAACATATAACTAGGGACAAGAGAGATTTTTCTAGGTAGGAGTAGTCAATGAAGGACAAAAATCATACACCTCTTCCAGGGCTACTAAATCACTTAAACTTACATTTGTTTCTCTCTTTATTTCCCCAAAACAATCTTAGTTTTGCATTGACAAGCATAGCCCCATAACATCTTCCTACCTATTCTCAACATGAGCGGATACTCTGCACTGACCTAGATTCCAAATAAACTCTTCTCCCGCACATGGCCATTTCTTCCATATCTAAGGGTGAGTAATTCCAACAATCCCTTCACAATTTTCCCAACAAAACAAAGAGAATAAATATGAAATGAAGAAAATAAAACCCACAATATCAATCCCTCACATGATATAAAACATAATCATGCTGCAATATGAAATAAATTTACACATATAAGCAATGAGAAAATGAACATAACCATGTCAATGGAGAACCTATCTTCACAAAGGTTATGAAAAGAATGAATTTTGAGGTGAGGTAAATCATCTCCTTCTTACAATCCCAAACTTGACTTCACTAAATGTAGAGAATGTGTGAACAACCCTCAACCCTCAACAATCCATATATGAGATCTTAGTATCCAATCTTGGCTCTGAGCCTCCTATGGTTTTTCCACTTGCCCCTTCCATCAAGAAAACCCTTTTGGAAGGTGTAAACTTGGGTAACCTCATGGAGATGTTCCATTTTCGCACAAATGGGAAATTGGAAAATTTTACGAGTAATAAAAGTTGCTAGGAAGTTCTAAAAGGGTGGAAAAGTTTCCCAACTCATACACATACCACTTGGGCACTTAAATTACATAAAATTTGGCCTCTAGGATAAATTTTTTGACCTATACAAGTAGCTTGAAATAATTGATCTCCATAAATCCTAAGGATGTAATCGTTCTGCTAAACCCTAATCAAGGGAGATTAATTTAGGTTACTAAATAAATAAGTCTTAGGTTAATGGGCTGCATTGACAACCCTAATAGACATGTTAGTACACATATGCATACAACAAGTGTCGAGTGACACCATTAGATTTACTTTTACATAACGTTCAACATGTTAGAAAATATAGAATGATATGCATACATTCAAATTATGGTACAAATTAAACACTTGACAACGAGGTTAGAATCACTTTATTGGATTCAACCTTTGTCTTATAGTCTACACATAGGGTCAGGTACTATTTCTCCAATTAACTCCAAGGCTAAATTTCCTATACAAGTAATTGAAATATCAGTAGTTCAATAAATCACATTAACATATTTAAACCAAATTTGATTAATCATGTTTGATCAAAAAATTAAAACTTTCATTGAAATAAATTTTCTAATTTTTGCACATAGATTTAACATCACTAATTGCATAATTAAAGTATTGACATATTCATAAGCATGAATCATTTATTAATATATACCATAATAATGCATACCTATACATTAAACATCAAATGACATAATTAAGAATTTTAAAGAAAAGCATCATACCACATAAATATTATAGTTAATGTTTAGTCTATCAAATAATGTATCAAACATATCGGTTCATAATGTGTCAAAACAAAATGTATTAGATGTACTATGATGGATTGGGATGAGGCCTTACATCCTCCCCCAGTAGGCATGAACTTCCTCCTAGAGTTCATAAAAAATATATGGATACTAAGATCTCATATGCACTACATCTTCCCATGAAGTCATGACCTCATCATTATAATCCCATTAGACTCTAACCTGGTCCAACTCTTAGCCTAGTAGAGTTAAGGTCTATCGGGCAATAATATGGATGGGCTCCAAGGCTAGCTACTCTTCTAACTCCATCTACAAGGCATCCCAATCTATAATGTTAGACTCATCATATATATATCCAATAAGTACAATAAAATGAAACACATAGTCAATGCATGACATTCTAGGTGACAAAGCTAGATGATAATTAACTATCTATCTTCTCTACGATCTCATATGGTCCAATGAACCAAGTGCTAACTTAGAGGCCTTTCCAAATGAATTAGTCTTGTTGGCGCTCATAATTACCTTCCCGATTTTGAGCACCATTGAAAAATCAAGCCCTTAAACACTTTTAAAATGCATGTGCTTGGTTGTACCTGGTTGTCCAGTTGAGATCCCTAAGGTGTTTAACGCTTCTGACACCTACCATTCAGCATGCCTAAGCATTTTGTAAAGTTAGATTGACTTTCTGAGTCATTTGGAAAAGTTCTATTTTGAGCTAGTATCAATTTTACATTTTCACTTAAGTGTCAAACAATGACAAGAGGCTTTGTTTGTAAAGGAATATCTCGCACCCAGAAATGTTTTGTGATCCACCACTTTGGGAGTGTCTAGTGTCCATACCTAAGAACCTATGTTTCAGATTTTGAGTCGTTTTGAGTCCGTTTGAATAGGTTTTGAATCCCTCAAAGTTGGTCAGTTACTGTTTTTAGGCTTTTGCACTTTGCACACATTTCTGGGTAGCCCTATTTGACGTGCTATAACTTTGACCCAGTTGACTAAAATGCTAAATTTCTTGTTGCATTGCATGGTAGACGTCAGAGACTTCCTATGTTTAAATTTTTAAGTCTTAACGAATCCATTTGATTAGTTTTCAATTGCGATTCCAAACGCAATTTATGACTTTTTACTGGTCTCAACATTTGCAGATTTATCAATACCCCTATTTGTGGTGTTGTAACTCCTAATCCATAATTGGTGAGATCAAATGGATTCTACCACTATGTTGTCCTCAGAAAATACTCCAGGTGTGTCCATTTGTAAGTCATGATGAATCCATTTGCACACTTTTCCAAGTCAATTCCATTCGCAAAAATGCTTTCTGTCAGCATGTCCAGTTTGCAAAATTCTTAGTAGCCCACTTTGACTGATCACCATTTGCGCCCTGTTATTCTTCATGAGCCAAAATTGCATAGTCATACTCACCTCATGACAGAGTTTTAGCGCCCCAGTTTTCATCTCCCCATGTGCTCATTTGCCCAGTTTTCCAAGCCAAATCCGAACCTTGTCTGTTGTTTTTTTGACGTGTTTTCTTGCAGGTAAATCTGAGAAGGCAACTTTGACAACGAATATTTTTTCATCTTTGATTTTTCATGAGATGAGATTTGATAGGGTACAAGAGTGCAGAGCAAAGAGTCAATGTGTCAATTTTCAGAGCCTAGTCAGTTGTCCGAGTCAGTTTTTAAAGGCAGTCAACAGGCCTCCTGACACCAAATTTGACAATTTGCAGTTAAGTGGTAAAATGAACTCTAATTGATCAATCAGCGGTTAATTTTTGTTTTCAGTCAATATCAGGTGGTGAATAGATCAGTTTGACGATTTAGTTGTGCGAAAACAAAAAAAAATTAGTCGGACCCACTTTGGGGCCCGACTAGGTGGTGGCAGACTGATAAGGTATATTAGGGAGTTGGTGTTTTAGAAAATACTAGCCACACTTGAGAAGTTCAGAATTAAATCCTGAAGGGTTTATGCTTTCTAGCTCACCCCAAGTTAGATTAGCATATTTTAAAGTGTCTATGATCTCCTGGAGGAGATATAATGTCTATACTATAGGGTATTTTAAATAATGTTGTTTTTTCACTTGTGAGCAAAGTAATCAATATATGGTCATATTTTGAAGATACACAAGCTCGGCATAGTGGCTCAGATATTTCTCACCAAGATTAGATAGCACTTCAGCAATGTTAGAAATCATCATATGATAGAGCAGGAGGAACTATTGTTTTTAAAGCCGCCCATACATTCATGAGAGATGCGGAAAATGCCAAGATGTCCATGGCACAAGAGGTCCATCTACAACCAAGGAGGATTATGCAAATAATAGGAAGAGACACCACATGTTGAGGAAGCTCTAGCAGCAGTCAACGCCCAATCACACAGTCAAGCAAAAAGCTCATGTTAAAAGAGCTTATGACTCCCACACTTTCAGAGTAGACTCAGACCATGTGAGCTTAGTAGGGGAGCTTTCAGGTAGACCAACACACCAAACCAGTAAAAAAATTAATTAATTAAAGAGCTCTAGGCTCATGCAAGTCAAAGAACAGAGGACCTGCAGATTCAAGACAAAGGGCGGTTGTTTTCAGAGGCATTCCATTTGGTATCGTCACCAAACAAAGTTCACACAAACAACAGATCACGCCATTATCAAAGGAAACCAATGTTTCAAAGAACCTTCACGCTAAGAGGAGGGAAAGTTGCGTGTATTCTGTTGGTCTAACTTTTTCTACATTAAAAATTTTTCAATTAAACCATAGAAAAGTCAGATGTTCTATGTCTAAGTGAAGTATAAGGTTTTGGATAAACCATCTATAAGAAATATTCGTCATGTAAGCCTTACATTCATCCTTATTTATAAATGGTCGGGCGCGAAATTTTCAAAATTCAAAAGAAGCGAATATGCTTCCATATTCCTTTTCCTCTCTCCCGGGTTACCTTTCTTACTATTTGTCCCAACCGTCAGATCAGATTAGATCTACCGCTGGCGTTACCTCGCTATTGAAAGTTGCATGCTCATTAGGTATAGCGAGATAGCGAGTGTTGAGTTTTTAAGCGGTGGGACCATGAAGTGAAGGTGCGGCGATCGAAGATTTGCTATTTAATTGCTTTATTGTGCAGGTACACTTAGCAATTCGCCATAAAAAGGGGGAGAAGGACCCACTAGAATATCTGACATCAGAGCCGGAATGTTGATTTTTCTGAAAGTTTCGCCACCTCGCTATCGAAAAATTTAGGCACTTCACCGTTAACGAAGTAGCGAGGCCACGTGAAAATCTGAAAATGATGACATTGCATCTTGCTTGTATCATAATTACACCAGGTGGCATGACCTGTCATAAATACTGTTGTCAGAATCAGTTTTAATTAACAGAAGTAATTACTGGGTACCCCCCTTGCTTTTTTCGGCACGGAATCCTTTAAAGTGCCGAGGCTCGCTACCTCGCTATCAAAAAATTGAGGTGCTTCACCGTTAGCGAGTTAGCGAGGCCCCGTAAAATGGTAAAAGATCAGCAAGATCTATGATGACGTGTAATGACAGGTGACTGTGATAAATTTTGACATGTGCTAGCTATGCAGAGATCTGATTCTCATTAATACCTACCTGACTAAATGTACAAGAAATCTGGAACATCAGCTTGAAGTGAATCAACAGAGCTCGCTATCTCGTTATGAAGAGTTGCAAGGAAGATAATTACAGCGACATAGCGAGATGGGCCCACCGCCTTCTTTCTTAAGAAGTCCTGTAGCGTATCTTTCGATCATTTCTTGGTCCGATCAACGGTTGTCGCCGCCTCGTTATGGCAAGGTGCTAGTTCTTTATGCATAACGAAGTAGCGACATGCTGACACGTGTTCTCCGTCGTCAGTCGGTCTAAAGGTAAGCACCATCAAAAGAAAGAATTATGTACGTGGCAAGCTCTCATTGGGTAATATAACTAACATGGCAAGTATAACTCCTAGTTGTTCTCTTTATACCGCATGATCGTAGGATCTTTGAAGATCAATGGCGCAGTTTTAAATAAAAAATGTAGTGCCACTCTCTGTATTAATTAGACAAGAAAGCTTCGTCCGTGAGAAAAAATAGAGTATAATACAGAGAGATTGCATCAGTTTCATTTCACGCGAGAAAAGATTTGAAGCCATTCTTGTGCAGAAGCTATTACTGAAAGAAAAGCGTGCCAAGGTTGATAAGAATTGTCAAGTTATCTGTTCGCTGAAATTTTGCAGGAATTCAAAGGAGATTTGAGACAGAATTCAAGTAAGTAAAACTGCCATCATCTCTATGAGCTTTTAAGTTTTAAAGAGGATAGCCCAAGATGCCTCCTAAGAAGGGATTTACAGGACCAGTAAACTACCTGGATAGAAATGTGCATGATGATTTGCTTGAGTTACTTCCTGAGTCCACTGTAGAAACGGTGCAAGTTAAGAGGTTAACCTCACTCAATCCTCGGCTTAGGGTAGCTGAGGGATTGTATGATAAGGGTAATTGGGTCTGGGATGCTCAAACTGCTCAAACTGGTTTGAGTTTATTCAAGAAATGGTTTGCAGAGAGAAAGTTATATGCCCCTCATGCCAACATTTGGAATTTTGATCTTGGGAAGCTTGTTGTCCCCAGCGTGTTTATGGATTTTGACCTGCTTGAAGCCATAGCAAAAAACTATGACCAAGCCACTAAGGTAGTGAGGAGAATAGATGGTGAGGCTTTAGTTACCATCAGTCCCGAGGAGATTAGGAAGGTATTCAGTTTGGGACCCCTCACCATGTATCATGTGCCCATTAATCTGATAGATTTAGAAAAATAATATATATCCAAGAGGGATGTAGTTAGACAGGGTGCATTGAAAGCCCACATAGGCCGAATTGGAGGCCTCCCAACCATAACATCATCTTCTAAAGAGCCCTTTAAGAAATCATGTTTTAATGCCAGGGCAGTGGAGATATATAGGACCCTGTGCAGAGTCTTCGGAGAGGGCGAAGAAGACTTTATTCCGGTGAGCTTCATGTATATGATCACCCAAATCTCTTCTTTTGGTGTGGAAATAATTTTTAATTTTGCATCTTACTTGGCAAATGAGATCCATCATGGATTGGTGGGGATTGCACAGGGCAAGGTGGAAAAGGTTTGGGGTCAGTATTCCTTACTGATGCATATGTTTCTTTTTAAAGGGGCCACTTATTTTGGTAAAGAAATGGTTTTAAATAGAGAACAAGAAGGGGAAGCACTACCAGTCCAATTATGGAGTGCAGACATGACCTGGGAAGCAGAAAATGCTAGCTTCGTTAGATTTGATAGGCACTTTGCCTCCAAACTAAGGTGCCTCTTATTGAGTGACAATCCCAGAATCCCTAAGGCATTAATGCACCTTATCAGGCCTATGGACAAAACCCACAATCTAAAAGTTTCACATAATTGGGGAGATATTATCCCATATTCAGTCTCAACAGTCATCAGGGTCTATGGTTTCAAAGGAACACCCCATGTGTTACCCTATCAGGTACCCTTGAAGGTAGGGATAGCTGAATTTTTGTGGCAGTTGGGAGGAGTGGAGGAGACCTTTTTGCACAAAAGGGGGACAGGATCAATTTTTCCTACTTGTACTATAGCCCACCAATTTGTGATAACTAAAGAAGGGTGGGCCTTTCTCCATAAATTTTTGGATCAATACAAAATGGCAGTGTCTCACTCTCGTTTTTGTGATACAGAAGGTTTCTTTAACTCTGCCCTTAGATTGAGAATCAAGCTGCGTCCAGTTCAGCATGAATTCTATTTTTCAGAAGATGTAATAAGAAATGAATATTCTCTCCATGAGCAAGAAATAAAGAAAGAAAAATGGAGAGTCTATTCAAAAGTTTTGGAATTCATTAATTGTTTTGATAAAAATTTCAGTCCTCTTAGTAATGCTGCAAACAATGCAGATAAAGTACATAAGCTCATGAGTAATTTCTCTGAGATAATGGAGGTAATGAATGAGAAGAAACATCATTTTATTAATTCTTTTCCAGATAAAGCCAGAGAAATTATGAGAAAATTGGGTTTCACTCCTAACATTGGAATAGGTCCACTGGTGGTACGGAAGAAAACAGGATATACTATTGTCCGACAGCAGGCGCCCATTGTGCATAAAGAAAAACAGATTGTTGGATCCACCAGCACTGTCCTAGAAGAAAGACCCCCTGAACCTTCCCCCAAAAGAAGGAGAATAATAAGGGAGGAAGAATCCCCTGATGAAAGTGGCTCACCTTCTCAAACCCCAATAAGAGTTGAGGAAGAACAACTCACCAATGAGAAATTTGAACAAATGGGGTCACAAGGAGAAATTTTTGTTACACAAGCAGAGATTGATGAAGGGAACCCTCAGGAAACCCCTGTACCAAGTTTTGAATTAACTACAGCAGATTTCAGAGGAAGGGAATTGGACCCTGTTTTGGAACAAGCCAGTCAGCATTTTTTGTCTGATAACAATTTTGTAAGATCTAGGGCTTTCCATCAGTTTGCGTGGAGAGTAAACATGCACATTTTTGAGCAAAGGTGCAATAATATGAGAGCAGAACATCCAGAAATGGATGAGACCTCCATTCAAAATCTAATAAAGGAACAAATGGTTCAAGAGTTCCAAAATATAACCCCTGATGAGGGAAGACAGATGGTAAAAAATGCTAATGTTTTATTATTGCCCAATTGGGACATTGCTGACGCATTAGTTTTTAATTCTGTTTCAAATAATTTAGGACTCCAGGATCCGAATAAAGAGGAATTCTTGGGTACAGCATTCAGCAATGATCAAGCTGCCCTTGTTATGTGGTCCCTAAGAAGAGGATCCAGAGTTACTTCATCACAGCCTGATGACTCAGGATTGACAGGGAGTATCATTGTAAGAAGAGTTGCTGACACTTCAAATGTACAGGCAGCCCACATGAATGTGGATTATTCTAAATTTGCCCTGGCTACTGTGGAAAGAGAAGAGAGGGAAATGATGGATATGCATAATAAATATGAAGTAGTGGTGGAAGCCTATAATCAAGAGGTAAAGAGGAGAATTGAGTTAGAAAATAGGATATCTCAATTGGAAAAGGTACTTGGAAAGAGAAAAGTGGGAGAATCCAGTACATTAAGAATTGCATATCCCCCACAGTCATCTGTGGGATTAACCCCTATTATTGAGATACCTGACACCCCTGAAAGACCCCAATTCTATAGTGCAGAGGAGTTTGAAGCAGAAAAAACCAAATTACATGAGTGGCAGATAGAATTTAGAAATCAGCAGGAAGAGAAATGGAAGCAGGGTGTGACATACTTGAGGGATAAAATACAATGGTCAGATTTTTATGACCAGTTGACCAAGATTGTAACCCTCATAGATGAGTTAAATAAAGAAAAGAATGGACTAGACTCTCTTGCACAGAAGTGGAGACAGAGGAATAATGATGTTACAATTGTTTGTATATCTGCAGTTCAAATGCCTTATCATCAGGTTGAAAGAATTTTTGATTTATTGAATCAATTAGATAATTTTGAAAATAAAAGAGATTCTTTATAGAGGAAATTGACACTATGTTTTTCAAGATATCTTGCTAAAAAATTCACCCTATTTCCTTGTGCCTTAGAATCTGTTGATACAGTAAAGGAAAAGGACAAATGGAAAAAGGAAATGGATGAATTATTTGATAACAAAATAACAAACATCATCAGTGAGACTGGCTGTTGGTTTTGGGCAAAGACAAATGAAGAGCTGGTAAAAATTCAACTGTATTATGCTGATATAAGAAAAGAATTCGATGAATTAGAAGAAAATGCCAATTCTTTAATAAAGATACAAAGAGAAACCCTAAGTTTTGATTGGCCAGATGATGATACTTTCAACAGATGGAAAGATCAGTTTAGTGAACAGATGTCAGGAGAAGATGATGAGGAAGATGTAAGAGTAATAGTTACTCTTGTAGTCAGCAATGATGACATAAAAAATCCCCAGGTTAAAGTGATTTTGCATGTAACAGAAGATGATACATCACTTGCAGACCTTATGGATATGTACTCTAAAGATGAGGAATGATTGCGAGAGCAGATCATAACAACCAAGAAGCATAACAGAAAGGGACCCGCCAAGAAGTGCTGTTGTAATCAACCTTTCTGTTATTCTTGTTTTTTGTTTTTCAAAAGAAGGACACCTGTCACCTACTGTAGCCTGAAGCTTGTTGCATCTCACATTATTTAAGTGAGATCCCAAGGCTAAAGATGGGTCTAAATTTGGTTTTCACTAAGTGTTGTGCTTAGTTCTTTTTTTGGTCCAAACATTTTTGGAAAGAAATTTATAGTATGCTTTTTCTGTCAAAATTTCTGAGATATGGATGAATGTAGAAAGAACTGTGCTTATTCTCTGAAGGTTTTTCTGGGTCTTTTGTAAAGGATATATCATTTTCAAAGGAAATGAATACAAGTTATGAACTGTCCCCATATCTGTTCTTCTCTGAATTTTGTCTCCTTTTTAATACTGAGCTACCTTGTTGTTGTGTGAGCAAAAGCTTATGCAATTGATTGCAATTTAGTAAGACTGTACATCCATTTGTTATTGATGTTAATTCAATGGATTAAGTAAAGGCTTTGATGAATGTGATGAGGTTGCTCGGGTGTTAATAAGGATTTTTGAATGATAAATTCTGGTAAGAATTGTTGATGAAAATTCGTTGCAAGGCAACAAATTAGATCTAAGAATTTACTTGACTCTGAATTCCCAATGGATTAGGCACTGATCGAAAGTATTTCAGCCAAAAGAGAAGTATATTATAACTAGCTTTTTCAAAATACATCATAAAATCAATTTTCATTTATCTTTCCTGTAAGATTTTCAAAGTTGGCCAGCACTTGCCTGCCTAGATTGTTTTAGCTTCATTTAGCCATTGTTGTTGGAAACATCTGTAGAGCTATAGAAGATTTCTTGGCCATATCTGTTCAAGGGATGTGTTTATCAATTATTTACTTATATGTTTAAGGATTTAGAGATGAGAATCAAAATGAAACTAAGGATAATTCTCATACAATTATTCCATCTTTGAACCATCCCCGGGTGCACCCGCCCTGGTTTTACAGAGCCAAAAGAGTAGAAAACTGTCTAAGGTTTTATTGAAGTTGGGTCCTAATACTTTGCATATGCAAGTGATAATGAGAATTGGCTATTCTTTAGGTTGTGTATGTACTGATATCTAGGTACTAAGCCTTTTGTCGCCTAGTAGTTTTAGTACTGTTAACATCAAAATAAAACACCAACAAAATGGCGACTCTGCTGGGGATTCATTAGTGTCAAAACTTGAGAATCTAAAGAAGATATAAACCCAAGTACCATTGCTACACACTGACACATCCAGCTTATCCGAGTGTCTTATCTAACAAGCAAGAGTTGCATTCTTACAACATCAGTGATTGATCTCTTTGTGCCGTATTTTTGTTCCCGCTCGTGTATTGTTTTCTTTCTGTCAGTAAGGAGTGTTATTATATTTTCCCGAAAAAGGGTGGCGACTCAGTCAAGGTTTTGAAGCTAGTGCTTATTGTAACAAAAGGAGAATATGGCTGACAAGAGAAAAAACACAAGGGCTTACATGAGAGCCAATCCCGATGCATCAATGTATACTAATTTACCCCAAGGTGGTAGGAAGAACCAAAATAAGAAAAGAATAGATCCAAATCCTACTTGGAAGCCTAGAGGTAATGCCTCTGTAAATTCCTATTATCAACCGATAATAGCAAGAGAATCATCTTAGCTTAGTTCTGAATCCGAAAATACAAGACTTTTAGGAGGTATTTTCAGTACCCCATTACCAGATCAGAGAGTTTTTCAAGATAAAGACGTATCTACTACGGGAATTGCTTCACCCAGACCAGGGCCTGTAGTAGATATAAATTGTAGGCTAGGATTCAGGAGTTCATCTGATAACCTTTTTAATCCCAGAGTAGCCCCATATATGGAACCGAACCTTATAGATCTAGATGATCCTGCTAATTCCGAGGCAACCTCTGCTGATTCTAAAGAAGTGCAATCTGAAATAGGATTTTTGAAGAAATGGATTGCTGAGGAAGAAGCTAAGCACATCCATCTTGAAAAGGAAAGGGAGCGAGCCACTTTGGATGCAATAATAGAAAGAGATAATTTGCTAAGAAGGATGGCTGCTTTGAAAGAGCAAAATAAAAAATTAGAAGAGAATACCCCCACTCTCCATCAGGACGTCTTTGGAAATATTGATAATCTAAGAGCTAAAGTTCAACAACAGGAAAAACTCCTAAATCAAAGACAAGAACCAATTATTGCTCAAGTTCAAGCTTATAAACCCATTCAAGTTAATCCAATAGAGCCCACTGGAACAGTTCCAGATAAAGGGAAAGGCAAGGCTATAGGAATCCAAATAAATGAGCCTCAAGCCATACCGAGCAAACCTATACAACCCTCCATATCAAAATTAGATCTAGAACTAGAGAAGGCTCGAAAGGAGAAGGAAGACCTTGCAAAAGAACTTGAGAAGGTTGAAAATGAAGCTCAGGCCGCAGAAACCAGAAGGAAAATCCAATTCATAAAGTCTAATTCTGCATTGAATTCATGGCCTAGTTTGTCTATCCCACCTACAAATCCTACACCAGTTAATGCTCCCATAATCCCGACTCAGAAAGCACCCCAATCTGCTCCTACCTCATCTTCCAATATTGGCACTCAAGTCCCATTTGTCCCACCACAACTATCCCAAGCTGCTCTCCTAACTCAAGCTAATGCAGCTAGTACCTCTAACGCTCCTGGTTTCCAGAAGAAACCTATATACCTCAAAAAATATAGACAAATATCATTTGTCAGTATTCCTGGTGCCCCCCATCCCATATCTTTTGATTTAAGGGATAAAGTGGTGAAGTTTTCTGGAAATAATGATGTCACTGGTGAAGAACATTTGAGAATTTTCATTGACATGCTCAATGATTATGAAGTTGAACATGAGGACATGGTGATGAAATTATTTGTGCATTCACTCACAGAGGATGCAAGGGATTGGTTCAGGAGGTTGCCTAATGATAGTATTACTTCATGGAGTGATTTGGAGAAATTGTTCAAGGAACAATATGGGGACAATACCAATGCAGGATTCATGTTGAATGAGTTCAACAATATCAAGAAGAATCCAAATGAATCCACATTTGATTTCAATGTGAGATTTCAGAAAGGGATGTACAAACTATTTCAATTTATGCGGTTAAATGAAGACGTCTGTCTTACAACCTATTTCAATGCCTTTGATAGCAAAATGGCCTACCAACTGAGAGATAAGGATCCTAAAACTCTGAGAGATGCCTATAGAGTTGCAGTGA
Organism: Cupressus sempervirens; assembly: GCA_028749045.1. NCBI lineage: Eukaryota > Viridiplantae > Streptophyta > Pinopsida > Cupressales > Cupressaceae > Cupressus > Cupressus sempervirens. The sequence goes on along the minus strand of CM053790.1, from coordinate 739,515,957 downwards.
ATATAGAAAATAATAGAAAGGCTTCTGGAAAATTAGGGAGGAGGGATGATCCTAAGCTTTTCAACCCTAAGAATAATAATAAAAGGGAAGGTGACAAAACTCCCATAGGAAAAAGGCCCGAAGAACCTACTATAGGCCATGTTTTAGAAATGCTTAAGAAAATGAATCCCACTAATTTCAATAAGACAAATGTTACTGAGAGAGCCCCTATGAATAACAGCAATTTCAATAGACAACCTAGGATGCAGAATTACCCTTACACCACCCAATGGAAAGATGGTAAACAAGTTCCTAACCAGATCCAAAATATGAAAGATAAGGGTACCCCAGACCCCCTACAAAGGAACACTGTAAATATGAATGATGATGTGCCTTGGTGCATTATATGCCAATCACCTCATTCTGCTGATTATTGTGCTATTGCCCAGTCATTCACCCAAGCTCAAGGAGTGCAAGCAGAAGAAGAAATAGAAGAAAAAAACCATGATGATATAAGCTGCAATATGGCGAATACATCTGATGATTTGATAGATTCTGATTCAGAAGAACCTGAGAATGATGTTACCAGCCAGAGAATTGCTTACCAGTTACATCATCAGCAAATATTTTCAGATGATGAAAAGAATGATACAGATAAGGTATGCAATACATTTTCTGAAGTAGGTTTCACAAACCTAAGAATCCCCTCCAAGGAGGAAATTGATAGAATTACAGCCGAAATGATTTCACAAGTCCACAGTAATTACAATTTGAGAAATAGAGCAATAAGTAATGAGGCAGGAAGGCCATCTAGTATGTTCATCAAAGACACTACTCATAAGACAGATGATCAACACAAGAAAGTCAGTATAGATGTGTCTAAGATCAAGGAGAACAAGGGTCAGAAATGGGAACCAAAAATGAAGGTTCAATTTCTGAAAGTTGAAGCAACAAAGACCATAGTGCAACCAGAGAAATCAGAACCGGATGTTGTCAAGCTAAAAGTGGTGCCCACTACTCAAAAGACTCCGATCCCAGGTACTATTGTAAAACCTACTGTGGTTGAACCTGTTGATATGATTGCCATGTTATCTCAAATTACTATGAAAGTACCCTTGTCTGAGCTTTTTAGAATTGAAGAACATAAAAATAAGGCTTTGTCATGGTTGGGTGGAATAGCAAACAACAATAGTATTGATAATCAAGTTGTAGCCCAACAGACCCCATTAATAATAGAGGATAATGGTATTATATCCCAGATTCCTCAGATGTTCTTAGATGATTCATCAGTTGCGTTCATACAAGATATTGATCCTTTTTTCCTTAGTTTAATCATAAAAGGGAAAACCTTGAAAAATTGTATGATAGATTCTGGAGCTTCCAACACTATAATGCCTTTTAAAGTAATGGAAGCCCTAGGATTGAAGGTGGATACTAAGCAAGGTAGATGCCAAGGGATGGATGCTAGAGAGGTCCCAGTAATAGGTACTATAAATGCCTTACCATTCAAACTGGTTGCATTTCCTGAGGTGGAATTAACCATGTCTGTCCTTGTAGTGGATATACCCCCACATTACGGGATGCTACTTTCCAGAAAATGGAGTGCCGCCATGGGGGGAAGCCTACAATGTGACCTTACTTATGCCACTTTCCATATAGGGGACAAAGCTATCAGGGTAAATAGGGAACCAAGGGTTAACCACATCTTAGGTGAAGAAATTGACAAAGATACCACCTGTTTCCTAGACACGGGGATTAATGATTTCAGGGCTGAATTAATTATTCAGGAAGTGGAAAACTTATCTGATATCATTGAAAATGAGGTTGAATGTTGCATGAATTCACCAAAACTGTGGACAATGTTCTTTGATGGGGCTAGTTCTAAAGAGGGTGCAGGGGCAGGTGTAGTCTTTGTGTCCCCTGAAAATAACACCTTCAGGTATTCATTCACCTTGAAGTTTGCTTGCACAAATAACATTGCTGAATATGAAGCATTGCTGCTAGGTCTCAAAGTGGCCACACATCACAAAATTAAGAAATTGTGTGTCATAGGGGATTCTGAATTGATCATCTCTCAAATTAAAGGAACATACTCCTCAAAAAATAGGAGATTAAAACAATATAGAAACGCGGTCTGGGAACAAATAGAATTCTTTGATGCATTTGGGATCTCATGGAGAGATAGAACCCAGAATAAAATGGCTGATCTTCTGGCCAATGTAGCTATCAAACCAAAAGAAATATCATTTGCAAGAATCTCCCAGATTGAGATTCAAAATAGACCTTCTATACCTGACAACATTGACAATTGGCAGGTGTTTGAAGATGACAAAGATATCACAAATTTTTTGCTAAATGAAGACAAATACCATGGGCAGGAGATGGACTGCAATGGACTGATTGAAACCATAAATGGGAAGGAAACCATTTTTGGTCAAGAAATCATGCAATTAAAAACAAATAAGATGCCTAAGGGGTTGGTAGTCTTGGAGAACATTTTTGATAACCAAGACAGAGTAAAATCGGGAATAAAGGACCCCAAATCACAGGAGCTAGAAGAAGTGAATTTGGGAACGAATGAAATCCCTAAAAAGGTTTACATCGGCCAAGATCTGCCAGTTCAAATCAGAAAAGCATTGATTGACCTACTTAGAAAGTACAGGCATGTTTTTGCTTGGTCATATGATGACCTTAAAGCTTATAGGGAGGACCTTTTCCAGCATGTCATACCGTTGAAAGAAAATGTAAAACCCTTTAGGCAAAAGCAGAGGCCAATCAATCCCACCCTTGCCCCAAAAATGCAGGAAGAACTGACAAAACTGAGAGATGGTGGAATAATCAAACCAATTAGGCATTCCACTTGGGTTTCAAACCTTGTTCCTGTAAGAAAAAAGAATGGAGATATTAGGCTTTGTGTGGATTTTAGGAATCTAAACATTGCATCTCTAAAAGATAATTATGGCTTACCTAATATGGAAGCCATGTTGCAACAAGTGACCGGCTCTGAATTGATGTCAATGATGGATGGCTTTTCTGGATATAATCAAGTTCTGGTAAAAGAAAGTGAATAGTTCAAAACAACCTTCACAACCCCTTGGGGAACGTATGTGTATGTGAGGATGCCTTTTGGCTTGATTAATGCAGGAGCTACTTTCCAAAGAGCCATGGATGTAGCATTTCATGAATATATTGACAAATTTATGGTTGTGTACCAGGATGATCTTACAGCATATTCTAACAAGGCTGAAGATCACTGCAAACATTTGGAAATTTTTTTTATAAAAGCCCTGGAATATGGGGTATCCCTAAACCCAAAGAAATGCTCGTTTGGGGTCACAGAAGGAAAGTTATTAGGACACATAGTGTCCAAGGATGGGGTAAAAATAGACCCAGAAAGGGTAATGGCTATTGATAAAGTCCCTAAACCTAAAAACGTGAAAGGTATACAGTCCTTTTTTGGCCAGGTTAATTTTCTGAGGAGGTTTGTTACCAACTTCGCCGAAATCAGTAGACCCATTTCGAAAATGCTCAAGAAAGGAGCTGTTATAGATTGGAATGGTGAACCTTCACAGGCATTCCAGGATATAAAAACTGCGATAAAAAATGCTCCAGTGTTGAGGACCCCAGATTATACAAAACCCATGCATATTTTTTCTTTTGCATCATTCCATACTGTAGCTGCAGTTTTATTACAGAAAAACCATGAAGGGTATGAACAGCCTATTGCCTTTTTTAGCAAAGCCCTGCAGCATGCTGAACTGAAGTATGAAATAAATGAAAAACAAGCATATGCTTTGGTAAAGGCTGTAAAAGCATTCAGAAGTTATTTGGTAGGTGCTACTATTATTGCCTTTGTACCTAGTGCTGCAGTTAAAGATATTTTCTCTCAGAAGGAAGTGTCAGGAAGGAGATGCAGATGGATCAATAGAATCCAAGAATTTAACATTGATATGCAGATAACTAAGTTAGTCAGAGGTCAAGGTTTGGCCAAACTTATGGCCGAAACTAACCTGGAAGCTAATCAGATAAACCTAGTAAATGATGATTTCAGAACTGATTTATACGATATGGACCAGTGTGACTGGTACATTAATGTTATACATTATTTGCAACACATGGAAGTTCCTCCCCATCTGCCTGATAATGAAAAAAGGAATATTAAATTGCAAGCCATCAGGTATGTAATTGTTCAAAATAACTTATGGTGGAGAAACTTTGAAGGAGTTCTGTTGAAATGTGTTGACAGAGAAAGGGCAAAAGAGATTTTGAAAGAAATGCATGCTGGAGTATGTGGAGGACATTACATGGCCAAAACTACTGCGCATAAGATAATGAGAGTTGGTTTCTGGTGGCCCACTTTGTTCAGAGATGCTCAAATTATGGTTAAAAAATGTGATCCTTGTCAGAGATTTGCTGGGAAGCTGAAATTCTCAGGAAATACTCCACTGAAGCCAGTTGAAACTAAAGCACCTTTTCAACAATGGGGTCTGGACTTCATAGGAGAAATTTTTCCCAAGTCCAGTACTGGCTATTCCTGGATTCTGGTTGCTACTGACTACTTTACAAAATGGGTAGAGGCTATCCCTACCAGAAATGCAACGAGTAAAGTAGTAAATAATTTCTTATTGAATAATATCATTTCCAGATTTGGATGTCCACAGAAAGTTGTCACAGATAATGCTATGTGTTTTAGGTCTGAGGAATTCATAAATTTTTGTGATAAATATGGAATGACAAGAACAACGTCTACCCCATATCATCCACAAGGGAATGGACAAGCTGAGTCCACAAATAAAAGTCTGTTGAAAATCATTAAGAGAACCTTGGACGATAATAAAAGGGCATGGGATTCCAAGTTACAGTTGGCAATATGGGCTGACAAAGTAACTGTAAAGAAGGCAATTGGGGTGGCTCCATTTGATTTAGTGTATGGAATTCAAGCTAGAATGCCCCAGAACAATTTGATGGGATTATACAATTACATCCAGTCATATGATGAAGATACTACTGATGAAATGAAAGAAAGAATGAATGAACTGGTAGGATTGACCGAAGCTAGAAGAGAAGCATCTCTGAGAAATCAAAAATTGCAGTTACAAGTCAAAACACTCTATGATAAAAGAACTGTAAACAAGAAATTTGAAAATGGAGACCTAGTCTTAATGTGGAACGCCAGAATTGAAGATAAAGGAAAACATGGCAAATTTGATCCCATTTGGTTAGGCCCATATCTCATTGAGAATGGTTGGGGTGAAGATTCCTACATAATCAAAGATGTATTTGATAATATTCTTGAATTGCCAGTTCATGGACAGTTCTTGAAGAGGTATTTTTCTTGAAAAAATACTTAGTTTCTTCCATGAACATTAGTTTTAGGTTTTCCTGGCGTCCTATTTTCTGTAAATCATTGTACAGTCTGGATTTTTGTTTTTGTTTGTTGCTCTGTGCTCTCTGAAGAAGTTGTCATTTCCTAGATGTGTGGTCTGCTCTCCCATAGATTCTGAATCCTTGCATAGACTCAAGTAGTCTATCATCCCCAGACAGAGCCACTGTTGGTCTGACTTTTTCTGCAGTAAAAATTTTTCAGTTAAACCATAGAAAAGTCAGATGTTCTATGTCTAAGTGAAGTATAAGGTTTTGGATAAACCATCTATAAGAAATATTCGTCATGTAAGCCTTACATTCATCCCTATTTATAAATGGTCGGGCGCAAAATTTTCAAAATTCAAAAGAAGCGAATATGCTTCCGTATTCCTTTTCCTCTCTCCCGGGTTACCTTTCTTACTGTTTGTCCCAACCGTCAGATCAGATTAGATCTACCGCTGGCGTTACCTCGCTATTGAAAGTTGCATGCTCATTAAGTATAGAGAGATAGCGAGTGTTGAGTTTTTAAGTGGTGGTACCATGAAGTGAAGGTGCGGCAATCAGAGATTTGCTATTTAATTGCTTTATTGTGCAGGTACACTTAGCAATTTGCCATAAAAATGGGGAGAAGGACCCACTAGAATATCTGACATCAGAGCCGGAATGTTGATTTTTTCGAAAGTTCCGCCACCTCGCTATCGGAAAATTTAGGCACTTCACCGTTAGCGAAGTAGCGAGGCCACGTGAAAATCTGAAAATGATGACATTGCATCTTGCTTGTATCATAATTACACCAGGTGGCATGACCTGTCATAAATATTGTTGTCAGAATCAGTTTTAATTAACAGAAGTAATTACTGGGTACCCCCCTTGCCTTTTCCGACACGGAATCCTTTAAAGTGTTGAGGCTCGCTACCTCACTATCGAAAAATTGAGGTGCTTCACCATTAGCGTATTAGCGAGGCCCCGTAAAATGGTAAAAGATTGGCAAGATCTATGATGACGTGTAATGACAGGTGATTGTGATAAATTTTGACATGTGCTAGCTATGCAGAGATCCGATTCTCATTAATACCTACCTGACTAAATGTACAAGAAATCTGGAACATCAGCTTGAAGTGAATCAACAGAGCTCGCTATCTCATTATGAAGAGTTGCAAGGAAGATAATTACAGTGACATAGCGAGATGGGCCCACCGCCTTCTTTCTTAAGAAGTCTTGTAGCGTATCTTTCGATCATTTCTTGGTCCGATCAACGGTTGTCACCGCCTCGTTATGGCAAGGTGCTAGTTCTTTATGCATAAAGAAGTAGCGACATACTGACACGTGTTCTCCGTCGTCAGTGGGTCTAAAGGTAAACACCATCAAAAGAAAGAATTATGTACATGGCAAGCTCTCATTGGGTAATATAACTGACATGGCAAGTATAACTCCTAGTTGTTCTCTTTGTACTGCATGATCGTAGGATCTTTGAAGATCAACGGTGCAGTTTTAAATTAAAAATGTAGTGCCACTCTCTATATTAATTAGACAAGAAAGCTTCATCCGTGAGAAAAAATAGAGTATAATACAGAGAGATTGCATCAGTTTCATTTCACGCGAGAAAAGATTTGAAGCCATTCTTGTGCAGAAGCTATTACTGAAAGAAAAGCGTGCCAAGGTTGATAAGAATTGTCAAGTTATCTGTTCGCTGAAATTTTGCAAGAATTCAAAGGAGATTTGAGACAGAATTCAAGTAAGTAAAACCGCCATCATCTTTGTGAGCTTTTAAGTTTTAAAGAGGATAGCCCAAGATGCCTCCTAAGAAGGGATTTATAGGAGCAGTAAACTACCTGGATAGAAATGTGCATGATGATTTGCTTGAGTTACTTCCTGAGTCCACTGTAGAAACGGTGCAAGTTAAGAGGTTAACCTCACTCAATCCTTGGCTTAGGGTAGCTGAGGGATTGTATGATAAGGGTAATTGGGTCCGAGATGCTCAAACTGCTCAAACTGGTTTGAGTTTATTCAAGAAATGGTTTGCAGAGAGAAAGTTATATGCCCCTCATGCCAACATTTGGAATTTTGATCTTGGGAAGCTTGTTGTCCCCAGCGTGTTTATGGATTTTGACCTACTTGAAGCCATAGCAAAAAACTATGACCAAGCCACTAAGGTAGTGAGGAGAATAGATGGTGAGGCTTTAGTTACCATCAGTCCCGAGGAGATTAGGAAGGTATTCAGTCTGGGACCCCTCACCATGTATCATGTGCCCATTAATCTGATAGATTTAGAAAAAGAATATATATCCAAGAGGGATGTAGTTAGACAGGGTGCATTGAAAGCCCACATAGGTCGAATTGGAGGCCTCCCAACCATAACATCATCTTCTAAAGAGCCCTTTAAGAAATCATGTTTTAATGCCAGGGCAGTGGAGATATATAGGACCCTGTGCAGAGTCTTCGGAGAGGGAAAAGAAGACTTTATTCCGGTGAGCTTCATGTATATGATCACCCAAATCTCTTCTTTTGGTGTGGAAATAATTTTTGATTTTGCATCTTACTTGGCAAATGAGATCCATCATGGATTGGTGGGGATTGCACAGGGCAAGGTGGAAAAGGTTTGGGGTCAGTATTCCTTACTGATGCATATGTTTCTTTTTAAAGGGGCCACTTATTTTGGTAAAGAAATGGTTTTAAATAGAGAACAAGAAGGGGAAGCACTACCAGTCCAATTATGGAGTGCAGACATGACCTGGGAAGCAGAAAATGCTAGCTTCGTTAGATTTGATAGGCACTTTGCCTCCAAACTAAGGTGCCTCTTATTGAGTGACAATCCCAGAATCCCTAAGGCATTAATGCACCTTATCAGGCCTATGGACAAAACCCACAATCTAAAAGTTTCACATAATTGGGGAGATATTATCCCATATTCAGTCTCAATGGTCATCAGGGTCTATGGTTTCAAAGGAACACCCCATGTGTTACCTTATCAGGTACCCTTGAAGGTAGGGATAGCTGAATTTTTGTGGCAGTTGGGAGGAGTGGAGGAGCCCTTTTTGCACAAAAGGGGGACAGGATCAATTTTTCCTACTTGTACTATAGCCCACCAATTTGTGATAACTAAAGAAGGGTGGGCCTTTCTCCATAAATTTTTGGATCAATACAAAATGGCAGTGTCTCACTCTCGTTTTTGTGATACAGAAGGTTTCTTTAACTCTGCCCTTAGATTGAGAATCAAGCTGCGTCCAGTTCAGCATGAATTCTATTTTCCAGAAGATGTAATAAGAAATGAATACTCTCTCCATGAGCAAGAAATAAAGAAAGAAAAATGGAGAGTCTATTCAAAAGTTTTGGAATTCATTAATTGTTTTGATAAAAAATTCAGTCCTCTTAGTAATGCTGCAAACAATGCAGATAAAGTACATAAGCTCATGAGTAATTTTTCTGAGATAATGGAGGTAATGAATGAGAAGAAACAACATTTTATTAATTCTTTTCCAGATAAAGCCAGAGAAATTATGAGAAAATTGGGTTTCACTCCTAACATTGGAATAGGTCCACTGGTGGTACGGAAGAAAACATGATATACTATTGTCCGACAGCAGGCGCCCGTTGTGCATAAAGAAAAACAGATTGTTGGATCCACCAGCACTGTCCTAGAAGAAAGACCCCCTGAACCTTCCCCCAAAAGAAGGAGAATAATAAGGGAGGAAGAATCCCCTAATGAAAGTGGCTCACCTTCTCAAACCCCAATAAGAGTTGAGGAAGAACAACTCACCAATGAGCAATTTGAACAAATGGGGTCACAAGGAGAAATTTTTGTTACATAAGCAGAGATTGATGAAGGGAACCCTCAGGAAACCCCTGTACCAAGTTTTGAATTAACTACAACAGATTTCAGAGGAAGGGAATTGGACCCTATTTTGGAACAAGCCAGTCAGCATTTTTTGTCTGATAACAATTTTGTAAGATCTAGGGCTTTCCATCAGTTTGCGTGGAGAGTAAACATGCACATTTTTGAGCAAAGGTGCAATAATATGAGAGCAGAACATCCAGAAATGGATGAGACCTCCATTCAAAATCTAATAAAGGAACAAATGGTTCAAGAGTTCCAAAATATAACCCCTGGTGAGGGAAGACAGATGGTAAAAAATGCTAATGTTTTATTATTGCCCAATTGGGACATTGCTGACGCATTAGTTTTTAATTCTGTTTCAAATAATTTAGGACTCCAGGATCCGAATAAAGAGGAATTCTTGGGTACAACATTCAGCAATGATCAAGCTGCCCTTGTTATGTGGTCCCTAAGAAGAGGATCCAGAGTTACTTCATCACAGCCTGATGACTCAGGATTGACAGGGAGTATCATTGTAAGAAGAGTTGCTGACACTTCAAATGTACAGGCAGCCCACATGAATGTGGATTATTCTAAATTTTCCCTGGCTACTGCGGAAAGAGAAGAGAGGGAAATGATGGATATGCATAATAAATATGAAGTAGTGGTGGAAGCCTATAATCAAGAGGTAAAGAGGAGAATTGAGTTAGAAAACAGGATATCTCAATTGGAAAAGGTACTTGGAAAGAGAAAAGTGGGAGAATCCAGTACATTAAGAATTGCATATCCCCCATAGTCATCTATGGGATTAACCCCTATTATTGAGATACCTGACACCCCTGAAAGACCCCAATTCTATATTGCAGAGGAGTTTGAAGCAGAAAAAACCAAATTACATGAGTGGCAGATAAAATTTAGAAATCAGCAGGAAGAGAAATGGAAGCAGGGTGTGACATACTTGAGGGATAAAATACAATGGTCAGATTTGTATGACCAGTTGACCAGGATTGTAACCCTCATAGATGAGTTAAATAAAGAAAAGAATGGACTAGACTCTCTTGCACAGAAGTGGAGACAGAGGAATAATGATGTTACAATTGTTTGTATATCTGCAGTTCAAATGCCTTATCATCAAGTTGAAAGAATTTTTGATTTATTGAATCAATTAGATAATTTTGAAAATAAAAGAGATTCTTTACAGAGGAAATTGACACTCTGTTTTTCAAGATATCTTGCTAAAAAATTCACCCTATTTCCTTGTGCCTTAGAATATGTTGATACAGTAAAGGAAAAGGACAAATGGAAAAAGGAAATGGATGAATTATTTGATAACAGAATAACAAACATCATCAGTGAGACTGGCTGTTGGTTTTGGGCAAAGACAAATGAAGAGCTGGTAAAAATACAACTGTATTATGCTGATATAAGAAAAGAATTCGATGAATTAGAAGAAAATGCCAATTCTTTAATAAAGATACAAAGAGAAACCCTAAGTTTTGATTGGCCAGATGATGATACTTTCAACAGATGGAAAGTTCAGTTTAGTGAACAGATGTCAGGAGAAGATGACGAGGAAGATGTAAGAGTAATAGTTACTCTTGTAGTCAGCAATGATGACATAAAAAATCCCCAGGTTAAAGTGATTTTGCATGTAACAGAAGATGATACATCACTTGCAGACCTTATGGATATGTACTCTGAAGATGAGGAATGATTGCGAGAGCAGATCATAACAACCAAGAATCATAACAGAAAGGGACCCGCCAAGAAGTGCTGTTGTAATCAACCTTTCTGTTATTCTTGTTTTTTGTTTTTCAAAAGAAGGACACCTGTCACCTACTGTAGCCTGAAGCTTGTTGCATCTCACATTATTTAAGTGAGATCCCAAGGCTAAAGATGGGTCCGAATTTGGTTTTCACTAAGTGTTGTGCTTAGTTCTTTTTTTGGTCCAAACATTTTTGGAAAGAAATTTATAGTATGCTTTTTCTGTCAAAATTTCTGAGATATGGATGAATGTAGAAAGAACTGTGCTTCTTCTCTGAAGGTTTTTCTGGGTCTTTTGTAAAGGATATATCATTTTCAAAGGAAATGAATACAAGTTATGAACTGTCCCCATATCTGTTCTTCTCTGAATTTTGTCTCCTTTTTAATACTGAGCTACCTTGATGTTGTGTGAGCAAAAGCTTATGCAATTGATTGCAATTTAGTAAGACTGTACATCCATTTGTTATTGTTGTTAATTCAATGGATTAAGTAAAGGCTTTGATGAATGTGATGAGGTTGCTCAGGTGTTAATAAGGATTTTTGAATGATAAATTCTGGTAAGAAGTACTGATGAAAATTCGTTGCAAGGCAACAAATTAGATCTAAGAATTTACTTGACTCTGAATTCCCAATGGATTAGGCACTGATCAAAAGTATTTCAGCCAAAAGAGAAGTATATTATAACTAGCTTTTTCAAAATACATCATAAAATCAATTTTCATTTATCTTTCCTGTAAGATTTTCAAAGTTGGCCAGCACTTGCCTGCCTAGATTGTTTTAGCTTCATTTAGCCATTGTTGTTGGAAACATCTGCAGAGCTATAGAAGATTTCTTGGCCATATCTGTTCAAGGGATGTGTTTATCAGTTATTTACTTATATGTTTAAGGATTTAGAGATGAGAATCAAAATGAAACTAAGGATAATTCTCATACAATTATTCCATCTTTGAACCATCCCCGGGTGCACCCGCCCTGGTTTTACAGAGCCAAAAGAGTAGAAAACCGTCTAAGGTTTTATTGAAGTTGGGTCCTAATACTTTGCATATGCAAGTGATAATGAGAATTGGCTATTCTTTAGGTTGTGTATGTACTGATATCTAGGTACTAAGCCTTTTGTCGCCTAGTAGTTTTAGTACTGTTAACATCAAAATAAAACACCAACATATTTAATAAAAGAGCCCCTCACACCCAGAGCAACCCATGCCATGTAACACTGGAAGGAGATTCACGCAGGTAGCTGGCTAGCATTGTGCAAGAAGATGCTTACTCCAAAAAGCAGCCACATCCATAGCAGGTTGAGAACAGAGGATGCCAGGTGAAAGTATGTAGCCGCAGGCAGTTATTAGAAGAAGCCCCACGATAGAGATAATGGCTTACGCCTGAAGCAGAGGCAGTCAAATAATAGATAAACCCACGCTAATAGATGAAGAAACCTGAAAATAATCAGAGGGGAAGACCATGAAAAGTTTTTAGTCCCATATTGACCGGGGGCTGGGTTTTTAAATAGGTTAAATACAACTCATTGCAAAAGCAATGTGTCTTAAAAGAGACTGCCTTTTCAAGGCAGCACTTGGCCCAGTGGTGGGGCCCGTGGTCAGTCGGCAAGCTAGAGGAAAAAATGATAATATTTTGACCGAAAAAAAGCATGCCTAGATGATGATGTCATCAATTTGAAGCTCGTCGAAAAAGTGAAAATATGGCTAGTCGCCATGGCGCTAGCTGGAAAATTTAAGAAATTCTGGCTAGCGACATAGCGAATGGCCAAAAAATTCATGCAAAAGCAATAATGAATTGGATAATGACAAGTGGCAGCAACAGAGTGATTGTGTATGATGTGGCGAGCAAATGTCAAGAGTGCACCAGATTGCGCCACGCGGCAGATCCGACGGCTCTCGTTAACTCGCCAAGCAGAAGATGCACGAGGTTTAATATAGCGAGGTAGCAATGATGACATGGCATAAGTTACTGGGCAATGATTATGCATTAAAGGAGTGAATCAGTAAGTGACACGTGTCACTCGGTCAAACTTCAGGTTGACCCGGATGGAATGAGATGGAGAAATATGAGATGTTTGAAAAATAATATTTTTAGTGATGTGCACATTCTTTTAAATCTAAAGGGGCTTATAAGCTAAAGTTAAAACATTAGCTTATTTTAAATTTTGAAATTTAAAATCAAATGTGCAGACATGAGTTTCTGGTGAAGGGGACTATTTTTCAAATGAAGATTTCAGGCATTTCCCAGAGGCTAGATATGCCTTATCATATACCGTTGGAATCGTGAGAATCCAAATTTTCCATTTCTAAAGTCATTTTTTGCACAGGTACTTCCTAGTTTGAGCTATAGCCTGAAACATGAATTTTGTGGCATCCTCAGTGGAATGGGTAAAAATTTGAAAATCTAGTTAGGGGATCAATAAAACTTGGTAAGAAAGTGGTTGGAGTTCACGGTTCTTACATTCACTCAATTTAACCCGATTTTTGCCAAGCATTTCAATGGGTAAATCAGATATTGTGGTGACTCAGAAATGTTTCATCATTTCAACAGAGATATTGTGCAAATCAGTCAAAAAATGTGATGAAACAAAATTAGATCAAGATGGGATAAGGAAAGAAGAAGTTTTCAGTTTCCAGAAGATTGATTTTCAGGTGGACACTTGTCATTCTGAAATCAAATCTCGGAGTTCATCTAGGCTATATCATTCTTTCTTTCTATCATTGTAAGCGTTCCAGTTTTTTGCACTGAGAAACCATTCTTCAGCATTTCTTCTTGTATTGAACAACATTTTAAGTTTTATGCAGATAGTTCTATTCTGTTAGGTGATCTATGAGTTACTTTTTGTACATTTCATGTATTTGATTTCAAGGAAAACAAATAAAGTGCAGCAAAAGTTTGTAGTTCAGTTTGAATCTTGTCTCTTGATTATGGCTCTGTTATTTCTTCTAATTTGTGATCAAAGAGCATGAATTAGGTTGCATTACATTTTGAAATGTATGTGGTTAAAATGTCTTTCTTATGGAACAAAGAACCATGTAATTGCTTGATATTTGTCATAGGGTTTGTAGATTTCATGATAGGATGTTTGAGTATGAGATTCATTCTGTAGCAGATGTCTATTCACAAGGTGAAAGATAGATTAGGGATCTTAATGTAGAGATACGTTTGAGGTTTCCAGGAGATGTTTGGTTATGATTCATTTAATTGCCCAACAGATAAGGCACTGGTCAGAGATAGGACCATTAAGTTCTGTTGCTCATACTTGGGTCTTGCTGATATCAATCTATTAAATCATTTTCATTTTATTGTTGAAAAGTATTCAAAGTATAACTCGTACTTAGCTTTCTAGTTTTATGAGTCATGTCCTTAGCTATTTCATGCTTGTGATCTCCTAGTTAAGCATAGAAGGATTAGGGGTTTTATCTGCTTTTATAGATCCTGAATATGGTTATTGCACTGGTCACATAGTCAGATCTAAAGAGGTTCACCCGCCTAGGTTTTGCAGAGCCTGAAGTGCAGAAGGAGTACAGCCTTATAGTTGGCCTGGTGTTTGAATGGATGTGTTGATAATGGGAGTTATCTGCCCCTAGATATGTTTTGTTCTCATTAGGGTAAATTTGAAATGGGTAACATTTTCAAACACCAAAAAGTCTATTGTATAGTCACACTCTCAAGAAGACTTTGTCTCTAACTCTATACTCTCGATCAATCCTCTTTGCATCAACATGATTCTTCTGCCTACCTTGTGCCTGTCTAAGGCATTGTCGAATCAAAACTACCTACTACTCCATCTCTCTAACTATCTTAGGACAAAGAGATACTCTATCCTTGATCCTATCACAACTCAAGGGTGTCCTACAAAGTCTTCCATATAAGGCCTGATAAGGTGGCATACCTATAAAGTAATGGTGCTCATAGTTATAAGAAAACTCAACAAGATGTAGGTATTCCTCTAACTTGACCTGATGGTCCATCATGTACATGGAAAAGTATCCTCCAAGATTTCATTTACTATCTTGGTTTGACTGTCAGTTTAAGGATAGTACACTATACTAAAATTTAGCCTAGTGCCCAATGCTACCTATAGCTCGCTCCAAAAGGATTGTGTAAACAACGAGTCTTTATCTAACATTATCTTAAGGGGAATGCAATGAAGTCTGAAAATTTCTCCCAAAAACACCTAAGCCATGTCTCATGATATGAAAATAATATGCATGGGTGAGAAGTGGGTGAGTTTGGTCAATGTGTCAACTGTCACCAAAATGACATCATGGCAATGAGAACATATGGGAAGAACAATAATAGAACCCATAGAAATAGTATCCCACTTCCACTCTAGAATCTCATGAGGCTTAAGAAGCCCATGAGAATGATGATGCTCTACCTTCACCTTCTCACACTCAAGGAATGTGGTAAAAATTCTACTAATCTACACTTTCATGCCTAGCCAATGATAGAACAACCTCAAATTTGCATGTAGCTTCTTGACACTAGGGTGTGCTACAAAAGGTGCTTTGTGAGACTCAAGTACAATGAGACTGCACAAACCCCAATGGAATGTACATATATAATATTGGGTATAATTTATTAATTGTGTATTGTCTTTGATGTTACACAAATGTCACATCATTATCATTCAATGTATGTCAAGCTAACTTGGGCATTGAAGATAGTTTTTTGTGGCTACGAAGCAATCTAGAGTTGCCTAGTTTAGAGGGCAGTGTTTATCGAGTCCACTCAAGTTCCAAAGGAAGGTTTGCAGATGATGAGTGTTAACCAATCTCACTTGATTAATGAAGGAAATGTTGGATGGAACTAGTGCTAACTAAACTCAATTGGTTACAAAAGGAACTTTTCTAGTGTGCAGTGTTGGCCGAGTTCACTTGGATAACTCATGAAAATAATTTTTGAGTTAGTATCTAATGAGAAGGATCAGCTAATAAAGGATTTTCTTGTTTTGGAATATTAAGTTTAGTTAATTTATCTATTGGTTCTAGCCAATTGAGAAGATGAATATTAGTTATTCTAAGTTGTATTCTAGTTGACTGAACAATATGAAAGATATAATTATAAGGTCAATTTTTGGGTTAGAATGTGTGAAGTGGTGTGTGAATACATTCAAGATTTGATGGTGGTAAGAGGAAGTGAATCATAAGGGTAAGTAGAATATCCTTGTGGAGTAGGAAAGATTCATTCAATCAAGAAGTATCAAGTACAACCCAGAATAGAGATCTACAATCGGCAATTCAGTTGCATAAGAAATCAAGTCATCTCATTGTTACTCTCTAACCATTGTAGTAGTGCTCTAAATCTCTTAACAAAGATGACTTAATGACTATTTATAAATAATCTAACAAGGTGGTAGTTCTATTGAATTGTCTAAAGACCTCTAATAGGGCCACTCCTAATAGGGTGATTATATCCTCTAATAGGTTCACACCTAACAATGTGTTTTGTAACCTTTAACAAGGATGGCTCCTAATAGGGCTTAGTTTAGAAGAGTGAAAATAGTAACTAGTTACAATTGGTGGTTTTTCTCAAATTGGGTTTCCACATTAAATCTTGGTGTCAAATGTCTTCATCCCATTTCTTATCTATGTTTACAACTAAGTTAAAGGAATGATAATCAAATATAACATCTTAAAATTTTCATGTCAAGTAATTACCGAGGATTCTCTATGTTTATCGAGTTACAACATTTCTTTGTTTGCCAAGCATCAACAAAATTAAGTTTTATTTTATTCTAACATCTAAGGGATCTTGGATTTATTTTTTATAGTTCCTATCTTAGTTACTCCTCTTATATTTCCAACAATTAGTATCAGAGCTTTTGATGCTTATAGAAAAGGTTTCAAGGACCTAAGCTAAAGACCAAGATGTCTTACAAAAGAGAGATGCCCAAGACTTATGACATTACATTTGGCTACCATCAGTGATTCAGGTTGTAAATATCTTGATGCTGAATACAAGACCCTCACTAGAACATTATCAAGTGAAGATATTGCTAAAAAGAATAATCATAACATCATGATGATTGATATTGCATTTGTTGTTACTTATGTTGAATTTGATGAGGTAAAAGACTATAAAACTACTGATGAAATTTAGACCAAACTAAAAGACATTAATGGAGGAGATGACAATGTAATAAGAGCTAAAGTATAAAGTATAAAAGGTCATTTTGATTAGATGAAAATGAGAGAAGATAAAAATATTTCAAAATATTTGGAAAGAATCAAAGCAAGTGTGAGTGCAATCAAAGCATCTAGAGGAGAGATTGATGACAAAATAGTTGTAAGAAAGGTACTCATAACCCTTCTTCCTATTTATACAATTAGAGTGTCTACTATTCAAGAGATGATATGTGACCCAAATAATAAACTAACCTTGGATGATCTAGTTGGAAGATTGATAGCTTTTGAGTTGGATAACTATGATAACTATGTTCCAAGTTCCAAAGGTACCGAGTCTACATTTGAAGCTAAACTCTCATTCAAGAAGAAGAGTAAGAAACTAAAGATCCTTCAATCAAAAAGTGAAGAAGAATAAATAGAATAAAGTTTAGACAATGATCTTGAAGTTGTTGAAGCCCTACATGCGAGAAAGTATTCCAAAGGTAGAGAAAAATACAAAGGGAAGGTACCTCTTATCTATTTTTCTTGTGAAGAAGTTGGTCATATTGCTACTAGGTGTCCAAACAAAGAAAACAAGGAAGAGAAGAAATGTAATAAGCATAAAGGCAAGAAGGAATTTAAAGACTACAAGAACTATAGGGGAAAATGTAAGAAATTTTTTTTTATGGCTAAAGAGTCTAATAATAGTGAAGATGAAGTGGTATATATTATTGTGAAAGATGAATTTGATGATGAAGGAGATAAAATGGCACTTATCTCTCATGTTAGAAAAAATGATACATGGATTATTGGCAATGGATTTTCACATTATATGATAGGAGATAAAATAATGTTTGAAAAGATGCAACATTAAGATTGAGGTAGTGTAAGATTTGGAAATAGTGAACCTTGTAATGTAAAAGGAAAAGGTTGTATCTCTTTGACCAATGAACTTGTATGTGATAATGTTTATTGGGTTGAAGGAATAAAGTCTAATATAATGAGTGTGGCATAGTTGAATAACATTGGAAAAGGAAATTTAGTTGGATCTGACAAGCAAATAAAATATAATCTATTTTATCTTGATCTTAGTAAAACTTCATGTTTTATTGCTCAAGTAGAAGAAAGTTGGTTATGGAACAAAAGATTATGTTGTGTAAACTTTGATAATTTGGTTGAGATAAGGAAACATAAAAGAGTAAGAGGTATTCCTAGTTTGAAGAAACCTAATATGTGTTTATGCAAAAATTGCCAAATTGGTAAAATGGGAAAGACAAGTTCCAAAAGCAAGAACTATCATTTAGAAGAAGTCTTAAAACTTGTGCATACAGACTTATGTGGACCTATCGGAATAGAGAGTTATAGTGGAGATAATTTTTTAATTCTTTTTGTTGATGATTATTCTAGAATGATTGCTATAATGTATCTAAAAGAAAAATCTAGAGCATTTCAAAAATTCAAGTGTTACTTGGCAAGAGTAGACAAAGAAATTGGAAAGAAGTTAAAATGCTTAAGATTAGAGAGAGGTGGTGAATTAATCTCTAATGAATTCAATGAATTCTACATTGAAAGAGGAATTAAAAGACGAGTATCAGTCCCTAGTATAGCTTAGCAGAATGGTTTAGTTGAAAGAAGAAAAATATCCATCATCCATTATGCAAGAACATTGATGATAGAAAAGAATATTGCAATCAAATACTTGAAGGAAGATATCAGCACTACAATTCATATCTTTAATAGAGTATAGCTAAAGAAACACTGAAATCAAACTCCGTATGAGATATGGTATGGGTACAAACCTAATGTAAGTTACTTGAAAGTATTTGGTAGCAAATGTTATATCTTGAAAGAATCTAGGAAAGGAAAATTTGGTGTCAAAGGTGATGAAGTAATATTTCTAGGATACAACTATTTTAATTTCTCTACTCATCAAATTATAGAAAGTGCACATGTGAGAATTGATGAGTTTGCAAAAAATAGTGAATAAGGAAGCAAAAAGAGTGAGAGGATTATAGAAGATTTTTTTACTATGAACTTGATGCCTTGCCAAATATATCTAAAAGAAAGGAGGATTCACCTCTTGAATCTTCAAAATCTTGAATAATTACCAAGTTTTAGACAGTGCAACCTGAGTTGTAATCTAATAGACTCAAGTTGCAGTTAGAGGGTACCAAGCTACTTCAAGGGAAAACTGAGTCTGAAGTACCTAAGTCACAAATAGTAGGACCTGAGCTTGATACTAAAGTTCATAATGAGATCAATGAAACTCATTCCAAATCTGAATAACCTATGTTATCAAGATATTTGAAAAGGCATCATGTGCCTAATCAAATCATTGGAGACAAATCTGATGGAACAATGACAAGAAACAAATTAAAAGATACATGTGGCTGAATTTAAACCTAGAAATGTTTAAGATGCATTAGGTAATGAAAGTTGGATTGAAGAAATGAATGAAGAAATAAAATAGATAGAGAAGAAAAAAACTTGGACTCTTGTTCCTATAACCAAGGATAAATATATAAGTGGCACAAAATGGGTGTTTAGAAACAAGCTAAATGAAGATAGAAAAGTTTCCAGAAACAAAGCAAGATTGGTGTGTAAAGGCTATTCTCAAGAATAAGGTATTGATTATGCTGAACTTTTTTCTCCTATGGCAAGATTAAAAGGTGTTAGAAATCTACTTGCATATGCATCTTATAGAGGATTTAAAGTGTATCAAATGGATGTTAAATCTCCATTCTTGATGAGGGAGGCTACATTGAACAACAAGAAGGTTTTGTAGATCCTAACAAAAGGGACATGTCTACAAATTACAAAAGGAATTATATGGTCTAAAGAAAGCTCTTAGAGCTTGGTATTAAAGATTTCATAAGTGCATGGTATAGATTGTTTGTTAGAGAACAAATGATAACAATAGTTTATATATCAAAGAAGGAACCTACAAGAAAATTGTATTGGCAGAAATATTTCTTGATAACACTTTATTCACAAGAAATGATGACTTGTGCAAGGCATTTTTAGAAGAAATGAATAAGGAATTTGAGATGTCTATGTTTGGAGTCTTGGCTTAATAGCTATTTGAGATCACATTGTTACTCTATAACAATTGTAGCACTTATCAAAATCTCTTATTATGCTTGGCTTAATAGTTATTTATAAATCCTCTAACAAGGTGATAGTTCTATTGAACTATGTAAAGACCTCTAACAAGGCCACTCCTACTAGGGTGATTAATCCTTTAATAGGGTCGCACCGAATAGTGTGTTTTGTAACCTTTAACAGGGTTGGCACCTAATAGGGCTCACTTTAGAAGAGTGAAAATAGTAACTAGTTACAATTAGTGGTTTTTGCCACATTGGATTTCCACGTTAAATCTTGGTGTCAAATGTGTTCATGCTATTTATTTTCTATGTTTGCAACTAAGTTAAAGTAATGATAATCCCATATAACATCTTAATATTTGCATGTTAAGTAATTATTGAGCATTTCCATGTTTACCAAGTTACATCATTTCTTTATTTGCCAAGCATCAAAAGAATTAAGTTTTATTTTATATTGACATCTAAAGGATCTAAGTTTCTTTTTGGAGTAATCGATTCACCCCTTCCCTCTCTATTACTCCTATTATATTTCCAATAGATACTTCCTCTATGACCCAAAACTCCATCAGACTCCAACAACTACTCTAAATAATTTCCCTCTAAGTGTTTATGAGATAACACTAATTTAAAAACCTTTGCATAAAGTTCATCTTTTGGAAAATGTTGTAGGATACGCTCTCTCAAATTGGTTCAAGTAATCACAAAAGTTCATCACACCTTCTACTTAGGGAATTTGAAACAAAATTCTCCTTTCCCTTGATGTATTACAAATAAAAATTGTACTCATAAAGGAATTTTGTATACCTTCTTTTCCTAGCATTAAGGTTCATCTATGTGAATATGTATTGCTAGATTTGATGATTAGAATGAAGCTCAATTCTATGACTTAGAAGGAAGTTTCACCACCGCACTAAAGCATGCACAACTATTACAAGATCTAGGTCATGAGTAGGGTAGTTAAGTTCATGAGTCTTAAACTTCCTAGACTCATATGAAAGAGGATGTTCATCCTGCACAAGGATTGCCTCTATACCATCTATTGATGCATCTATGTACACCAAAAAATCTAGAGAAGGATCGAGCAGTACAAGGATTTATTGCACTTGTGAGGGCCCTCTTGAGCTCTTGGAAAGCTCTCTCACAATCCTCTATTCACTCATACATCTTCCCTTTTCTTTGAAGAGATGTGATATGGTGCACCAATATAGAAAATCCTTTAATGAAGCATCAGTAATATCCTACTAGTCCCATAAAACTCCTCACCTTAGTGATGTTGGTGGGTGTTAGACAATCCATGATAGCCATAATTTTTGATGGATCTACTAAGACCCCATCACCTAATATAACATGGTTCAAATAATGTTTCTTAGGACTGAAGAATGCCACTTTAAAAAGCTACCAAACAACTAGTTTTTCCTCAACTTCTACAAAACCTTTCTTGGGTGCTCTTCATTCTCCTTCTCATCATGGGAATATATCAAATTATCATCTAGGAACATGACTAAAAAGTTATCCAAGAAGATACAAAAGACTCAATTCATGAGTCTCATGAATATAGCTAGAGCATTTGTGAGGTTGAATGGTACCATAGTGACCTAGTAGTGACCATACCTCATAAAAAATGTAGTCTTGTGGATATAACTCTCCACAATCATCAATTGATGATAACTCAAGTTTAGATTGATCTTAAAGAATACTTGGGAACCTTATAACTAAAATGCTAGATCATCAATCCTGGGATGTGGATATTGGTTCTTAATGGTTACTTTTTTCAACTATCGATAATCAATGAACAACCTAAGTGATCCATCCTTCTTCCTCACAAAGAACACTAGTGCACCCCAAGGCAATAAACTAGGTTGAATATACCCTTTTTCTAAGAGTTCCTCCAATTAGGTCTTTAGCTCACCAAGCTCATGGGTATTCATCCTATATGGTGCTCTTGATATTGGCTCAACTCCTAGCACAAGGACTATTTGAAAATCTACTACTCTAGATGGAGGCATACTAGGGAGCTCTAAAGAAAATAAATTTGCAAACTCCTATAGAATAGGAAAATCATCAAGGTATGGATTCCCCTCTAAATCCTCCTCTTTATCACTAATAGTGATATCAAACAACTAACATCTCTTTTGAATGCACTGCCTAAGATGCATAGAAGAAATCATATGAAGAGACACAAGTCTCAACATTTCACAGATTACCCTAGGAATCCTATACTCATCTACACGTTCTACCTTTTCTTCATCGATAATCCATCTTGGTGCTATGGCCATAAAGAAAATCCATGCCAAGGACAACATAAGATGAACCTAGAGGGGTAATGTGTAGATCAAATATGCTGGAAATGTCTCCAATCTAAATCCAACAATTCTAGACCATGGAACTAACTAACACCCTCACTCCTAATGCTAACTCTACCTCTCAACTGACATCTTGTCTAACTACCACTAGCCTACAACTCTCCACTATAAATAGTAATATAAATGAGTTAGTAGCTCTAGAATTCAATAAAATAGTAACCATACTACCCTGTATCATACTTGTGGCCTCAATAAATGTGTCCTAATGCTCAACTTGGTGGTTATCAACCACTAAAAAAATTCTATGGGATCTGCCCATATCATCAACTATAGGCTCTAAGGTAGCCCCTCTCTAACCATGAGATGATTGTCTAGGTGGAAACTCTCTAGCTATGTGATTGATGCCAACACAAGTGTAGCATGCTCTATGGGTATAAGCCTATACACCATGTGATCTAGACTCCAATGGACTTCCAATCCTACTAGATCTACTATAACCACCCATAGAAGACTATTGAGTCATCACTGACTATGACTATGGAGCATATGTCCACTAATCTTGTTTAGGACCCTATGATGATTTCTTCCTATAGTCTTGCTATGGTTTTTTCTCTTAAAACTGTTGGCACTTAAGGGACCTTGTTGAATGACTCTAATTCCATTTCCAAGGGTCTCATTTTTTTCCTTGTTGTTGGGTAGTGTTTTCTTTCTAAGACTAATCCCAAGTCTCCTGTCTACCATGAAGTATCCTCAACAACTAGTGTTATCTCAACTAGCTATCTAAAAGTAGTAGGAAATTCCAAGTGAACTATGTCCTAAAGAAAGAAATTAATACCCATAATGGCATGATGCATCTATAGTTTCTCATCTTTCATGTATTCAAGATAAGGAAGGAGCTTGAGAAACTAGCTCTCATACTAGGCTACTATGATGCCCCTCTATTGTAGAGAATAGAACTCCTCTATTTGTTCCTATTAATGGTGCTTGGAAAGGCACCTCTTAGACAATTTGGCCAAAAATATCTCCCATGTGAGGGTGTCAATCCTAACTCCTCCTATGGAGTCTTCCTGCTAACACTAATTGGGGGCATTCTCCCATAGTAGATGGACTGCAAGTCATGCCTTTAGATAAATCTCATGAGAGTGTAATCCAAACCACCAGTGTAGACTCTACAACCAAGCCTCTTCCATTACCTTTTCTATGGAACCAAAAAATAATGGTGGTTAGAGTTATTGAAACTCCCTAATCTCATCTCAGATATACCTAGGAGGTCTATCAAGTGGTGGCTCTAACTGAGGCACTCACTCACCCTCTCCCTCAAACTATCTTGGCGAGGGACTCCTTCTCCTTTGTCTAACATCTATCCCACCTCCTTAGGGTAGTTATAGTTCCCCTTGATTAATCTAATACTCATGATATACTATGGGTGGTAACCTCTTCAAGGCTACCCCAATCAGGTTCTAGAGGGCATCCGTAATATCATGGTTAAGGTTTTGTGGTGGTGGAGGTGGTGGTCTTTCCTATTATTTTTCCCCAACACCTGTAGCTCTACAACCTCTACCTCATTGGGAATTTAATGTGATGGGAGGCAACCTTCATAATAGTTAAAGCTTAAATAAGTTGAAATATAATGGGTTAGTTTCCTAGTGTTAAAACTAGGCATTGATACCAAAATGTCATGCTTAACAGTTAGGGAAAAAACACAAAAGATAGTTTTTTTCTAAAGTTAATAAACACAATTTTTAGCACATACTACATTGAATATGTTAAGGGAAGTTAAAAAGGGATTGAAGTGGGTTTCAATTACATTTCATAAAAATTTAGAGTCAAAATCTCAAGCGTATTGCACCATTACAGAACCTTAGGTTCTAGGGCTACAAGAACACCCAGTTTTGGTTACATAATTCAGTTTGTTTAAAACCATAGCTAAAGTGAGACATCATGCTCAAGGAGTATCTAGGGATCCTTCATACTTCAATTAGATTTGATGTAAATTTTTTTAGTTTAATTAGGTTAGATTCATAAAAATTTAATAAGTTACATCAGGTTATGATGTCATCTTCTATTCATTTCAGTATGTTGGTTCAAACTCCTAGGTGCACTAGTATGCATCCTTTAAAAAGTTTACCTATGACCTTAGTACCTAGTCATGATTAAAATTATATCCTAATCAATACAATTTAATCATTAAATTTTCCTCATTAAGCCTTATATGTCATTAATTTCATTTTAAAATATTATCCAATTTACTAAATCAAGATGTCTAGTCAACTTGACTTACGACACCCTTGAATATTACATGAACATTTACAACCCAATGATACCTTATAACCCAAAATTAACAATCATTAAATTTCTAAAAAATTAAGTATTTAATGTAGATTGTTGGAATATTCAAATAGGAAGAGTGACTCTAAGAGGTTGGTGGGGGGGGGGGGAGGGGGTAGGGGGGCAGAGCGGGGGCAGGGGGCGGTGTCAGGGTGGGTGGGGGTGAATCATAAGTATTGGACTTTAACCATTGAAACTTTTTAATTGAAAGTAGATTGTATGCATATAAACATATCAAAAAACCATGAAAAAAAAACATGTACCACCATATAACACTTGAGATTTTGGTAACCCAAAAAACCCTCCAAGAATTGTTGAGATAATGGGTGTTGCACACATTGCATAATATTGTTATTTTATTATTTTATTTTTATTATGTAATGTTGTACCTAGATGGATGTGCAACATGTAAAGATTCCCATGAAATATTCTTGATGTGTTGTATTGTAACATTGTGATAATATTTCATGTAATTATTTAATATTGGGGAAAAGAATTAAATGCCCAATATTAAATGTGGGGTCAGTGGGTTAGGTAGCACATGGTTTTAGCACATGATTTATGTAATACCACTTGGTGGTTTTGTGAGACTTGCTGCTATATAAGAAGCCACAAGGGTAGTTGTTGTAGAGAGGTGAAAGAGTGACAAGGAGAAGACAAAAGGCAAGAGTCAAACGGGACAAGGCTTGACAGGTTAGCCAAGGGAGCATTTGTGAAGGTTGAAAGCATGGCATGGGATGTGTGGATTCATGCTTGTTCACATAGTTTTCTTGGTTGTGGCTATGGCCATGAAGGCTTCCATGGTTGTATGGCAATGGTTATTTTGCTGAATAATACATAATGATGGATGCTTTTGGAGGCTGGGTTTTTTCCCTCAATGAGGGTTTCCCAGGGTATATCTTGTGTCACATTTTATGGGTATGTTGTCTATTCTCTTGCATGTGGATTTTAATTCTGTGTTTATTTCAGATCTATTATGGGTTATGTGGAAACGGTTATATTCTTTATTGCCAAGTTTCCTTACAAGTGGTATCAGAGCTATGGTTTTATTATTTGTAACCCTAGATTGAATCCATGGGAATGCATGAGAGGATAAAAGAAAAGGGCAAGATATATGAATGATTTATTGCAGATCTGAGGACTTTGGATTTGCTGTTATGATGGGATGTTAAAATATTTGGGCATGTGAAATTGTTGGACAAAAATATTTTTTTGGATGTTTCATTTAAATGAGGGTTTTGGGGGGTAGCTTGCAGAAATGACCTCTTGGGTAAAAACAGACCTCACCATTGGATCCGGGTCGACATTTCCATAAATTTTGATATATAGTATGCACTAGTTTGGTCATGTTCAGAGGAAATGAAAGAGTTTTTTGGTTTTAGCCCATGATGGCCGTCAAATTTAATCCCGTCAGAATTTTTGTCACTGAAAAAAAATAAAAAATGAAAAATCGTACTGAAAATGGTAAAAAGACAACTTTAGTAAAACGGCCATAACTTTCTCTCAGAATATCGAATTTCAGAGTTCTTACAGGCGTTGGAAAGCTAATTCAGAGCACTACAACATGGTGTAGGTTTGGTTCTATGATTTTGATATTTTGTCAATTTTTAAGAGCCCTAAAGAAAGATGTTATTTATTTTGAGCACGAATTAGGGCATAACTTGGGCATACGGAGTCGGATTTTGGACTTCAAGTAGTCAACAAAAAGCTCTTGGAGAGCTCTACACATTGGTTCAGATTTGGTGTAGGTTTAGCATAATTTATTTGTTGATATATTTATTTGAATAGTTTATAGATATATTTTGACTATGGTAACATTGTGAGTTTATGACATTGGAGATTTAAGTTTTGATGTCATTGTATACTCAGTTCATATTCAGATTGGTCTCATGATGATATGATTATCAGTGTTTGATTTGGATATGCATGATGACTTGTTGGGTCTACAAGTTGTGCAGTGTTGTAAGCGGTCTATACTTACAAGTTGCATTTATAGCTTGGTTATGGGTTGTCTTTGCCCATTGATCTTTCATTATTGATGCATATTTAGATTGGTCGCTTGGATTTGGGTTGTCTATGCCCTAAGTCACATGATTTTGTCTTCATGTAGAAGGGATGAGCTGTTGTTACCAGGTACAGTTGTGGTGGAGGATTGTAGTTGACTATGCTGATAGGTTGGACATATTGAGAGCCAAATGCTCGGTTCATGAATGTGATCATGGTGTCATGGATTTTGGCATGACATGAGTGGTTATATAGGTACATCCTTGATGTTCATTAGCTTGGATTTCTAATTCAGTTATGGTGGTATATCTTCTTGGTTGAGGATCATGGTTATTTTATTTCTTTTGAGGAGCTCATGATGTGCACTTTGATTTCTTTGATAGTTTGATGCCTTGGTTGATTCTCATGGTTAGAAGATGGGTTTTCATCATGATGTCATGGATAGCTTGGATATACAATTTAGTGGGAGCTTGTGATAGTGATGGGGTGACAGTACAGAATTAGTTCCTGGTTTGGTTTATATCTTCTTGGTTTGGAGAGGATGGATTTTATGATGCAATAGGTTGCTTGGTACCACATTTGAGTGGGAGTTGTTGGCATTGATATATTTACTGAGTGTTTGCAGATGTTGGAGGTTTGTCTTAGATCCTGTTGCTGCAAAAGCATCTTTGACATTTGCATGGTGTACTTTTTTTTCTTCATGGTGTATGGAGATGGTTAGATCTTGAGGACTCATGGAGTTCTTGGTTATCTTCATGGTATGTGGAGATGGTTCTTCCTGGTATGTGGAGATATTTTTCTTCATGGTGTATGGAGATGGTTGCATCTTGAGGACTCACAGGGGTCTTGGCAAAGGTGTGGTTTATGCTTTTATTTGGCATGTTATCCTTGGTGTGAGGATGGTTTCATTATTATGTCATGGTATACTCTTGATACATGTTTAGAGTTTTGACATGTTATGGTGTGTTCATATGGAGCATGTTATCTCTTTAGTTGAGATGGTAAGATCATGTTGTCATGTTTATGTTCCTCAGGCCATGGTTGGAACTTTGACATTGATCTTGGTTTAGTTTCTTGGTATTGAGTACACTGATCATAAGCTGGATACTTCATGATATTGCTATGTTGCATTTGGAGTTGGCATGAATTGATTGGTTACAGGTGCTTATGGATACTTAGAGACGGTGGTGACGCTGATTTCTCTTGGATTAGAGAAGTATTTGTTGGGATGGTCGATGGTTTCAGCAGGAAGTCCGAGGGGCAGTCACCTGATATGGACTTGAGAGGAGATTGTTCTTAGATGAGTCTTGGTTGGAGACTTGGGTATCTTGATGAGCATTCTCATTCCCCACTCTTGGTCTACTCGACGGTTTGCTACTTGAGAGGTATAGCCCATTTTTTTCTCTGAGTTACATTATATTTATGCTTTTCTTTCATGGATATGGATCTTGAGCTATGGTACATGAGTTAGTTTTGGAGGGTTCATTTGAGAGATGGTTTTAGCATTGGTTATCTCCATGTGCATATGTTGTTATGCTATTTGAGTTTGGGAGATGGTTTTATATTGGGCATATTCCTTGGATTAGGAATGGTTATTCCTTGGTTTAGTAATGGGTTTATTGAGTTTGATCTTCTTGTGAGAGGCTTACATCCATGATTAGTTATATGGTATGGTTTGGGTGTTGTTGAGGCTTCTTGTTGGGGTTTAATGGAGGAGATCATACTTGCACAGTTTACATCTAGAGGTGTGTGTAGAAGGACATGATACAGGTTATGATTTGCATGGTTTCTCCAGTCTTGGTTATCTTCTTGGATGTTCAATTTTGCCTACATTGGATTTGAGATTGGTTGGATATTGTGATCACTGGTTTGTGCTCATGTATTTCATGTGAGAGATGACATGGTTATTCCTTTATCTCTTTCCTCTGTTGATTGTGGAGAATTTGGGAGACTATTGGAGACTTGTTATGAGAGTTATTCTTGCAGGATATTGGATTATGTATTGTGGATGTCCTTGATACTGCATGGATTCACTTCTTTGAGATGTGTTGAGTGGATTGGTTATAGATTTGACATTATCTTTTGCAGTGGGAGCTTCTTGGTATATATGTGGCAGGTATTGCTCTTGAGGCTTGTGATTGTAGGTTATAGATTGGATATGTCAGTGATATGAGATTCACTTGTTATACCTTTGAGGTATGGATAGTTGGATGGGTTTGGCACTTGCTGTGGGTGCTATTTCAGCTATGGATATTTTGACAACTACAGATACATGTGATTACCTTTGGATTAGGTTATTTGTGCTTGGAATTTTAGTTGGTATAGGATTTTATGATCTTCTAATGTGATAGGTTGGGTGGTTTTCTCTTTGGATGGCTTC
Source organism: Cupressus sempervirens (assembly GCA_028749045.1). NCBI lineage: Eukaryota > Viridiplantae > Streptophyta > Pinopsida > Cupressales > Cupressaceae > Cupressus > Cupressus sempervirens. Next base: position 739,486,807 of record CM053790.1, on the reverse strand, counting down.
TATGTATGTCCAGTGGGAGTGGCATAATAGGAGGTGAGATCATTCATGTTCGAGATGCTGGATACTTTGATTTTGTTGTGGGTACCAGGATGGAGCACTTGGTGTATTTTGATCCATGATGGTGGATGTGCTGGGAGGGATTGTTCCCTTGTTCATTTATGTGGCTACAGATTGATCCTATGCAATGTATACAACAAGTGGGAGATTGTTGAGATAATGGGTGTTGCACACATTGCATAATATTGTTATTTTATTATTTTATTTTTATTATGTAATGTTGTACCTAGATGGATGTGCAACATGTAAAGATTTCCATGGAATATTCTTGATGTGTTGTATTGTAACATTGTGATAATATTTCATGTAATTATTTAATATTGGGGAAACGAATTAAATGCTCAATATTAAATGTGGGGTCAGTGGGTTAGGTAGCACATGGTTTTAGCACATGGTTTATGTAATACCACTTGGTGGTTTTGTGGGACTTGCTACTATATAAGCAGCCACAAGGGTAGTTGTTGTAGAGAGGTGAAAGAGTGACAAGGAGAAGACAAAAGGCAAGAGTCAAGCGGGACAAGGCTTGACAGGTTAGCCAAGGGAGCATTTGTGAAGGTTGAAAGCATGGCATGGGATGTGTGGATTCATGCTTGTTCACATAGTTTTCTCGGTTGTGGCTATGGCCATGAAGGCTTCCATGGTTGTATGGCAATGGTTATTTTGCTGAATAATACATAATGATGGATGCTTTTGGAGGCTGGGTTTTTTCCCTCAATGAGGGTTTCCCAGGGTATATCTTGTGTCACATTTTATGGGTATGTTGTCTATTCTCTTGCATGTGGATTTTAATTTTGTGTTTATTTCAGATCTATTATGGGTTATGTGGAAACGGTTATATTCTTTATTGCCAAATTTCCTTACAAGAATAAGAAGGTAAAATTAGGGTAGGGATGATACCCACAAAATTACTGCAGTAATAATGTTTGACCACTTCTGATGGTCTTCCCTGTTAAAGACTTTGCACTATGTCAATAGTGACCTAGTTAAAGGATTTACAAACACTTTACATGAAGTGTTACCCTGTTAAAGGATTTAATCACCTATTTAAAGGATCTATAAAATAGATGTTAAGCTAACCTATCAACATAAGGTTTCCTTTGTAATACAATTGCTAGAGAGTATTAGGCATAATAACTCTGATAGCTTACAATCTTTTGATTGTTGAATATAGGCACTTGTTCTGGTTACTATGATCTTGATCCTTTGAGATCTGATACTCATTTTTATCCCTTTCTTTGTTCTAATAAACTAAATATTTCATTGCTGCTCTCTTCCTCTAAGTCTTTTTACTCTTCACTCTGAACTCCACTATAGTTTTTCCACTTACTTTTTCATCTTCTACAATATAATGAGATTTTGTCTTCCTTATAAAGACATTTGAATACTTAGGGTTAGATATGGATCTATGATCAATATTGAATCTCTATTTCTCACTCATTCCTTGTACTTTTATTATTGGTTGCATGCCTTTTCCATTTTTCTTATTGGATGTATGTAGATTGCATAGAAAATAAAAAACATTTGATCTTATCACTTAAATCCTTTGAGATTCTTCATATGTCAGCCATGGAAATGGTTTACATCTACATTAGTGAAGTTACAAACTCATATGTGCATTCTATGTTACTCAACACTTACTGATTCCTAATGCTCAACACATATAACAAATTGGCTTACTCGGTTCTTGTTGCATTTTTTTTTCCTCAGTGTCATCTGTGACTCGACACTCAAATATCACTCGGCTCCTGTATCATGCCCAACACCTAAAGTCACTCAGCACTTGATCTTCACTTGGCACCTGAAGGCTTCTCGGTACCCATTGGATTTCCTAACTCGACTCATGTTGTGGCTTGGCATACATAGTGTGTTGGGCTCCAATGTAGAAAATGGTTAAGTGTGTTGGCACTCAGATGTCGAAACCATTATGATACTAACAATCTGCCCCTTTGAAATGAGTAAAAAACACTTAACTAAGAATTATTTATCTAAACTTATGAATACATTCACTAATCTACTCAGTATATATGGAGGTTAAAGAAAACATGATCAAAATTTTGTAACCTACAATATATATACCTCAAAATGATTGTAACTCCCCCTGAGTTGATTGTGCCATTATCTGCCCTATCTTGGTAACCAAAATTTTGTGCTATCCCTTTTATCTTGTCTCCCCCTTGTATCTTGTCTCCCCCATTCATCTTATAACATCTACCCCTTTTTGACACTTATGTCAAAGGGTTTTAAGGGTTAAGACCATATTTCACTAAAAATGTGCTATTTACCTCCATAATCATCTTGAGAGCTGCATCCCAATTACGGAAAGTAATTTCCAATGACTTGTGCTGGATGACAGTCTCTATAGTAAGGTGAACAAGTCCATCTAAAGTAGAAAGATTAGGATCTTTCTTGAGAATAGTTTTAGCATGGACCTGTTCTTTATGGAGTACTTCCAAATATGGGGTAATGGAGGATTGTAGCTGTATTAATTTTTCCTTGGTGGTGGCCTCTTCTACTATTAGCATAGCTACTTCTTTCTAAGTGTGAAGCATTTGATTGAAGTGCTTCTCACTTTGAGCTAGACCTTGGGGTAATTGCATGCTTGAAATCTTCAAATTCATCTCCAAGCTCATTATTCTTTGGCTTCTCTCCTGTGTGAAGTATGAAAAGTCACACAACTTTGTGTACAATGCAAATATATTCTCAAGTACCTTTTTCACTTTGTCAAGAATTTTTACCAATTCAACCTGGGAAAGTGCAATTTTACTAGATATTTTCTCATTTACTTTCCCTTGGAATTTCCTTTCAGACCATTCTTGGTCTTCATTTTTCACTTGGTCAACAATATCTGATAATTGCTCCATTTCATGCTTTGACTCATCTAGTGACTACAAACTGAAGGTGTCCATAAAGATGTCCTTAATCTCATGCAATGTTTGCTTTTTTTTACACTCCTTCCTAAGTATCTCCTGCCTCTTTCTTCTATTCAATGCTTCCTGCACCTCATTGATTTGATCAATGCTTATTATTTTTGAGTCATAACTAGGTATGATTATCTCCTCATCTAATTCAGGGTCTCCATAGTGAAGTACCCTTGCAAATTTTGTAGTACTTGATCCTGGTGTTGATATCTGTAGTGGCATTGCATCATTACTTGGCTATTGTGAAGGAGTTCTCAAGGTAGGAAAATTTATCAATGTTTGTATTGTCTCCTGCTCTTTAGGAGTTTCCTCTATTTTGTCCTCCTAATGTCTACTACCTTGATCAATTATAAAAAGTTTTGGAAGTGCACCTTGTGTTTGTGTTGTAGAATCAGATGTAATAGTCTATCCTATTTGTTTTACTTCTTTATTTCCTGCTTCATTCAGCTTCTTTTTCCTCAGCACCTTCCTCCTTGTCTTCACCTAGTCCTTGAGTTAATTCTATTTTTCCTTGCTCTTGTTCATCCTCATCATCCTCATCGTCATCATCATCTTCTTCTTCTACTTTAGCCTCAATTCCTTCACCAAATTTCTTCTTAATTTTCTTCACCAATTTATCTTTCTTCTTCATTGTGGAGGTAGTCTTTAACTCCATTTTCACCTTTGACCTTACCACATCATAAGTGCTAAAGTGTGGGGAACTCTTGTTTGTCTCTTCTACCAATAATGCAGTTATCACTGTAGATGCTTCACCTATGTTGATCTCAGAACCAAATGGCCTTAGCCATCTCACCCTTGGAACTACTGCTTGGATATAGGTGAAATCAATATCAACTAAGAAGCATATATCATTAATATGTTTTTCCACTAAGGAAACTAGTATTCTTACTCTTTCCTTCATGGATTTCTTGAAATCTTCAAAATAGCTTGTCATTAGTGTGTCAAAATTGTCTCCCATTTGTTCTATATATTCATTAATTTGGGATATGATAGTTCTATCATTCTCCAATTAACTATTCCAAAAGAACAAAATTCATTCCGAACATAAAAAATATACAAACCAAAATTGCTCCAAATTTGCATTGTGTACCCTTTGTCCTTCTTATAGCTACTAGGTTTTCATTAATTTTTTGTAGTTCTAGTTCTGCAAGATCATAATTATGATCCTTTTTCACCAATTTGTAGCATACATCTACTACAATACATGGCACACTTTTGAGTCTACTAGATTGATAGAATTGATGGGCAATAACTCCAACAACAAATTCAACTAGAGGATCTTGAATGGTGTGAATTGTCATTCCTCTTTTATTCCACTAGGCACCTGTGTGTTTCTCAATAACCTCCTTGGATTCACTTCTCAAGGTCTTGTGCTGATCTAGGGTAGGATATCCAATTACCCTATGAATGATTCTTCTCAGGATCTTGGTGGGAACATCTTCTAGCCACAGACTACCATCATGAATTCTGCTTAACACAAGTATGATCCATTCAGTCTTAAATACGGTGGGAAATGTTGGGTGATGTGACGTGCTCCCCTGCCCATAGGTGGTTAATTATGTGGTGTTCCATGTTCACTAACAGTCATGGCTTTTGGTGCAACGGAAAATGGGCCCTACAATTGGTATCAGAGCCTTGTTTTGGCCTAGTCATGGGTTCAAATCTCTGTCATGGGTTCAAATCTCTCTAGTGCCTTCTCGACCCGCATAAGCACTTGGTATGCACGTCGAGGGGGAGATTTTTTGGGTGATGCAACGCGCTCCCCTGCCCATAGGTGGTTAATTATGTGGTGTTCCATGTTCACTAACAGTCATGACTTTTGGTGCAATGGCAAATGGGCCCAACAGGAAAGCTCAAAACTCATGTTAAACCCTTCCTTTCAACAATTTTGTATTCATTTTTCAAAACTCTATCTAAACACAACTTCTCATAGGCTTCCCCTATTTCCATATCTCCTATGGCTCCTATCTTACAATTATAGCATCTTCTTACATCCTGAACCATTACAACTTTTGGGGGTATGTGAGAAAGGGCTCCGATGGGATCATTTTTGTATGCAACTTTAGGGATGGGATGAAAATTAGGGTGCTTAACCTCACTGGATACTAGCTGGACTTCAAACAACTCTTTATCATGGGTTTTCTTAGAGCTTGAAGCCATTTGTGTAAACTAGGGTTTCCTTTACACAGAAATATGAAATTATGTAGCTCAGCACAAATGAAAATACCTCAAGATCAATGAAAACATGTTGTAAGAGGTTGGAATCTTCTTAGAATGCTAGATTCTTGGCTATGAAGTTGCTCTACTCTCTTTCTCTTCTTTGCTTCTTGATCGTGATGAAGAGGAATGGTTGAAATCACGATAATATACCCTATTTTCTTCACATTAAATGTTCAATTGCCCACTCAACTTCTAAAGGATTTTAACATTACTCAGCTTGCACTACATTCCCACTTCACTAGACTTCCATTGGAGTTATTTAACTCAGTCACTATTAGGAACTCGACATCCACTAAAATTTTACTCGGCATCAAAAGATAGCTCAGAATCATTATTTAAAATTTTGTCTTGGCATCTTGTCTCATACATATTTATACTTTGCATTGCTTCTTCATGGTTTAGGGCTGATGTATGATACTTTCTTATATCTATCAACCCCATAGGTTCATCTTGTGATTAATTAGATGAGAAATGATCACTTGACCTTTTAGGTGAAGTGACCCTTCCATTGGATGTACTTGATTCATTCTCTTTCTACCATGTCTTCTTCATGTCTATGCTGATGTGTTCTTCATCAATCTTTTCTTTGCCCTTATTTACTTCAGTCTTGGGTGCCTTTGACCTCATAGGATAGTTTCTCCTTATATGACCAATTTTTAGGCAACTGAAACATGTGATTTGGTTCAACCATCTTTTATAGTTCCCCTTGAAATGTGTTCTTATGTAGTTCTGGGGTATATATCCATATTCTTGACAACAATGATAGCTATATCTGGTGTTATAGTCCCAATGGTAGTGACTTTCATTCCCTTTTGTTTTTGTGGCTCGATTTGATGTCCACATATGCTTTAATCTGCATTCAAATGCTCTATGTCCATACTTCTTACAATTATGACAATGTCCATCAAATCTTTGTGTCCTTGTGACTTTGGACCTGTAATCTTGAGTCATATGTCCTTGCATGTTGCATTTGTGATAGTAACCCTTGCTTTTGGGTGTGTTTGGCTAATTGATTCTTCTACTCCTACAAACATTAGCAGTATGCCCTTTTTTGTTATAGAAATGACATGTGGGTTTAGCATCCTTACCTTTGTCACTTCTTTTCTCACCACTTTTTGATGATTCTCCAATTTGTATGCTATTGTATCCAAGTCCTGATGTATCATAGGCAGATCTTGGGAATTTCATCAACTGTTCAAAGTACTTGATGGCTTCGCTTGCCTTGTTGAGATTCTTTTTCTACCTCTTTTTCTCTATTTAATTCATTCTATAGTTGTTCATTCTACATCTTCAAAGTAGAGATCTCAATATCTTTCATATTCTGTTCATGATGAAGGTTCATCATTTGGGCAAGTGTATCCATCTGCATGTTTGAGATCCTTCTTAATTCAATACATTTTTCTTCAAGTCTATTTGCAAGATTTCTTTTGTCATCTTCCATCATGACTCTATCCTCAACTGCTCTTTTCTTTTGTTCAGTGATTTCACATAACATTATGGCCTATGATTCATGTTCCATCTTAAGAGATCTTATCTCTTATGCTTGAACTTTTTTTTTCTCCATCAGTTTTTATATTGCTACATCAAACTCTTTAGTGTCTCCATTTGAAAATACTTGTGTGGTATCAATCTCCCTATAGTTTATATCATTTTTAGCTATGGCCATCTATTTCCTTCTTTTCAAGGATTTTCTTAATTCCACTCTAGCTTTTTCTACCTTGTGTAGAGTGAGATGCACATTTATCACCTGGTTCTCAATGATCTTTCCAAGTTTGAAAAATTCCATCTTTAGACCTTTTCCTCCAAGTTGTTAGGCTTCTTCTTGAGAGGACTCAACTCTGATACCAATTGTTGGAATATTCAAATAGGAAGAATGATTCTGAGAGGGGGGGAAGCGGGGGTGAATCAAAAGTATTGTACTTTAATAATTAAATTTTTTTAGCTAAAAGTAGATTGCATGCATATAAACATATCAAACAACCATGAAAAAAAATATGTACCACCATATAACACTTGAGATTTTGGTAACCCAGAAATCCTCCAGGAATAAGAGGGTAAAATTGGGGTGGGGATGATACCCACAAAATTATTGCAGCAATAATGTTTGACCACTTCTGATGGTCTGCCTTTTTAAAGGCCTACCTTATTAAAGGCTTTACACTATGTCAATAGTGACCTGGTTAAAGGATTTACAAACACTTTACATGAAGTGTTACCCTATTATAGGATTTAATCACCTATTTAAAGGATATACAAAATAGTTGTTAAGCTAACCTATCAACATAGGATTTCCTTTCTAATACAATTGCTAGAGAGTATTAGCCATAATAAACCTGATAGCTTACAATCCTTTGATTGCTGAATACAGGCACTTGTTCTGCTTACTCTAATCTTGATCCTCTAAGATCTGATACTTGTTTGTATCTCTTTCTTTGTTCTAATCAACTAAATATTTCACTGTCGGTCTCTTCCTCTAAGTCTTTTTACTCTTCACTCTGAACTCCACTATAGTTTTTCCATACACTTTTTCATCCTCTAAAATACAATAAGATTTTGTCTTCCTTATAATGACATTTGAAGACTTAGGGTTATATATGGATCTACAATCCACATTGAATCTCTATTTCTCACTCATTCCTTGTACTTTTCTTATTGGTTGCATGCCTTCTCCATTTTTCTTATTGGCTATATGTAGATTGCATAGGAAATAGAAAAGATTCGATCTTATCACTTAAATCCTTCAAGATTTGTCATATCTCAGCCATAAAAATGGTTTACATATGATTTAGTGAAGTTACAAACTCATATGTGCATTCTATGTTACTTAGCACTTACTAATTCCTAATGCTTGACACATATAACAAACTGGCTTACTTGGCTCCTGTTGCATTTCTATTTTGCTCAGCATCATCTGTGACTCAGCACTCAAATATCACTTGGCTCCAGTATCATGCTTGACACCTAAAGTCACTCGACACTTGATCTTCACTCCACACTTGAAGGCTGCTCGGCACCTGAAGATCACTCAGCACCTATTGGATTTCCTGACTCAGCTCATGTTGTGGCTCGACATATGTAGTGTGCTTAGCTCCAATGTAGAAAGTGGTTAAGTGTATTGGCACTCAAATGTCGAAACCATTATGATACTCACAGAAATAATATAAATTAATTATGTAAAATCTATTTAGACCTATACCCATAACTCAAAAAAAATTAGTTTACCTCACTACGTCACTATCCCAATTTAACTCTAACATTACACCTAAAGACTAATATTCCATAATCATTTTACAAATTTAATTAAATTCTTTATATTCTAAATATGAAATACAATTTCTGAATGATTCATATAAAAATACAAACATATTTACAATCAAAATATTTAATCCCACATCTAAAATCAATTTATTAATTCCTAGCTAGATCATAAATAGTACCTATTTAAAACACATTTAAAAAAATCTAACTTTATTAACTCCTACTTAATCAATACTAAACCTCACTAATTTTAATTCTAAACAATAGACATCTACTCCTAACTTTATTACCACTAACTAACCCTACTTACCTCTTAATCACCTCCTAACCCCTAATCATTTCCTAAGCCTACCCAAGGCCACTTGGCCACTTTTCATTCCATTTCCCCAAGGTCATGGTACATCCTCCAAGGCTCTTGCACACTATCCTAGGTCCAGAATTCACTACCCAAGGTAGCCCAAAAAGGGTATCTAGGTTTTGCAGCTAAAAATGTGGTAATGTTTGCAAGCAATATTTCAAACCAAAATTATTTTTGTAAAAGCATGGCAAGGTTGACTTCTCCCTCCCTAACTTCACATGCAGGGGTACCTTCCTTGGTGGATGGGATGGAGGTTAGTGGAGGGTGACATTAGCCTATTTGAATGCATGTGTGGTGTGGGGAAGAATGATAATGGTAAAAGTTTAAATGAGATAAAGTTTAGTGGGTAAGACTTCATTTTATTATTTATTATATATTTTAATTTTATTATTATTATTTCTCAAGGACTTTATATTAAAACATATATAATAATCATTTTCATAAAATGTTTAATTTATCTTCATTTTTTGTTTCATGTATTTGGCACCATCCTATAGGTGCTCCTTTTTTTTAACCCATTTCTTCAATCCCTTCTTTTTTGAGAACTTTAGGAAACGGTTTAATGGGTAATGTTTCAAATTAGGTAGGTGATATTATAGGTTTTATTAATGTGTTTAAAGTATTTTAGTAATGGGCTAGCTTAAGAATTTATTTATTTATTTATTTTACTATATTTTGATAAATGCATTATATCTATTTGACAAATTTAAATGCACAACTATAGAAACCATGTCATTTGAACATCAAATTTGATTTTAATAATTTAAGGAAATCTATAGATAATATAATTTGGATTTCTTCATTCATTGACATGCCTATAAGAAAATCAATCATCTTTCATTCATAATTTGAATCCACAGTTACCAGAAGTTGAATGATGAAACAACTAGAGTTCTATATTCATAATATTCCAAGCAATTACAAGAGATTTTCAATGAAATCTATTTTTTCATCTTCTCTTTTCCACTATCCAATTTATACACAAGGATCATAATTCTTCATATTACAATAATATAGATACATCATGAAATTGAAATCCAACAAGTCTCAATAGAGATATAAATTTCTTTTTATACAAAGGTAACAAGATACACTATAAATCATCGCAAGGAGAAGTCTCCAACAAGACTAAAGGAACACTACCAATTCTCTAATTTCTAGGGTATTGCATCATAAGGAACTATCCAAGCAATTTTCAATTATACAGAAACAACCATGGAGATCTCACCTCTCATTCTATGTTCCAAAAGGCCACCCACAAAGCTAGGAGAAATAGTAACTAACTAGTTGGTATTTAGAATCCAAACACAAGGACATAACTCAACATACAATTCCAATCCAAGTTATGCACAACATGTTTCATATAGAACCGATGTCTAGGGAGAAGGTGGATTTTTCTAGGTAGGAAAAGTTAATAAAGAACACAAATCATATGCCTCTTCCAAGGCTACCAAATCACATAAAATTCCATTTCATTCTCTCCTTATTTACACAAAAAAAGCTTAGTTTTGCATTGACAAGAAAGGCCATGTAACACCTTGCTTCATACCTCTTCTCAACATGAGAAGAGACATTGCACTAACATGGAGTCTAACTAAACCCTTCTCCCATACATGGCCACTTCTTTCCTATTTGAGGGTGAGTAATGTTAATACTCCCTTCACTATTTTCCCAACAAAACAAAGAGAATAAAAATGAAATGAAGAAAGTAAAAATACACAATTCCCATCCCTCAGATGATACAAGAAAAAATAAATGTTGCAATATGTGAGAAATTTACATATACAAGAAATGAAAAAATAAACATAACCATGCAAATGGAGAACCTACATTCACAATGGTTATGGAAAGAATGGCTTTTTATGTGAGATAAATCCTCCCCTTTTTGCAATTCAAAACTTGACTTCTCTAAATGTAGAGAATGGGAGAACAACCCTCGACTCTTTGAAATGACCTCTAAATAGCTTCTAAACTTATCTATCCAAAATAGAAATAACTCCAATGTTGACTTTAAGCCTCAAATGGTCTTCTCACTTGTAGATCATCTCTTCTAGGACACTGAAATTTAACATTAAAACCCATTTTGGGAAAAATTGGCAATTAACATGCTACAAGTTTTCACTCAAATTTGAACTGAGCTTAATTAAGAGCCAAACTTGTTGGACATTAAAAAATACATGGTTAGGCGTGACCTTGTTAGAGGATTTAATCACCCTGTTAGGAGTGGCCTTGTTAGAGAATTTTAGATAATTCTATTAGAATGTCACTTTAATTATAAGATTTACAAAATGACTATTTGATCAACCTTGATAAAAGGATTTTGATTGTCATAATGCTTAGAAAGTAACAACAGGTTTGATCTATAAAACATAGTTCACTTCACAAATTAAGATCCCCATTCACCCATCTATTGGTTTATTGATTGGCCACCATGATCATCTTCATCACTAATCTTCTTGGCACCTCCTCAAGAAATCATAAATCCCTAATCTGTTCACTTCTCCTCTACTACTATGTTCTTCATAGGTTCTCCATAGTATCGATAATCAACAATGAGCCAACCTTAGAAAAAATATCTAATTCCTCCTTAAATAGGTAATTTTATCTTTTTCTTTTTAAAAATTACCATAGATCATAGGATTAGGTTAGATTTATCTAATCCTTCCATCATTTTGTTATCCTTCTCCATTCTTGAAACTTATAGAAACTTATCATCAAATCCTTGCCATAGATCGATAAAGAAACTCTCATCAAGAATTAAATATATCATGTAATACCCCACATGGGAACTGAAGAGAAATTAACCTCTAATGCCACTAAGTTTGCTAAACATTTTTTTCAAAGATTAAAACAATCAAGAGATAACATCGAGGAAGCAATAACTCACATACAAACATAAGCAATGCAATAAAAATTACATCTTTCAAGGGTTCCATAGTGTTGAATCATACACATAAGTTTTAAGTAAGATAAAATCTAATAAATAAGTAAAGTCCATATCATAAAGTAACCACTAGCTTATATATAACTATATATACATTATGGCAAGAGTAATCATTCTTGAGGTTTCTATTTTCATTAAATCCAAGGGTTATTTTTCCTCAATTGGGGTTTATTGAAATAGGTGCCTTGAAAATGATTACTCTCATCATAATATGTGTGTCTTTGTGTGTGTGTGTGTGCATGTGCATGTGTATAGGTATATATAAGCTAGTGACATTCACAATGTAATAGGAAAAACATTTACTTCTTATTTGTATTTTTACAATGTTATAATAAAATTGTTAATAAATTTTTAATTATAGTTGTGTAGAGTTACTATAAAATTATGCTTGGACCATTATTTTTATTTAATATAAGGTTGGTATTGACATAGTGCAAGGCATAAGAATCCCCAAAGGAGATGTCCAAACCCCCAACAAACAACCACATAGTGGAAATACAACAAAAAGAAACATTAATGCAAGATCTAATACCAAATCACAACTCTTTATTCATAGATTTAGCTGATTACACACAACATGACCAACTATAAGGTTGTCCAGGTTAGGGCTAGCTACAAATAACAATTACAAAAATTAGTTATGGAAGATCTAGCAAGATCCAACTTATGAACCCAATCCTAGCTAGTCTAGATACATAACTACATAACAACACCAAGAAGAATCCACACTTGTACACTTAGGTCCACCAAGCAATCCTTTGGTTTCAAAACCCCAGCCCTAGCTCTTCAAAACTTGTATCTACACTTCATCCCCTTTGCAAAGTTGGAATGATCACTCCCTAAAGACTCCACAAAACCCCTTACTCATATCCAACTAAGCCACAAGTCATCCTACCTCATTATAAACTAAATTAAATCCCATACATTAAATAAATATTGAGCCACAAGTCAGCTACAACACTAAATTAAATACCCATACATAAATTAAATGCCAAAAGTTGACTCACAGACAAATCAACTCAAATGAAACCAAAACCAATATTGGCACTTGGTACATACAAGAACACTTGGCATCCACTAGAAAAATTGGCACCAATAGGTTCACTTAGTATATGAAGGAACACTTGGTCAACATAAGATTGCTACAGTAACTCAACATCCTCTAGGAGCTATACTAACTTGGCATCCACTAGGAGCTATAGTAACCTGATATCCACTAGAGCTATAATAAATTGACATCCACTAGAGCTACAATAACTTAGCATCCACTAGAGATATAATAATTTGGCATCCACTAGAGCTATAGTAACTCAAAATGCACTAAACAACTTGATATCAACATAAACTTGAAAACCACTAACACTCAGATCAAATTTGAATAATTGAAAGAAAGCCTAGGATGCTCCTGCATTAGGTATAAAACTGCTAATATAATTTTAATTATAGTTTTATAAAGTTACTATAAAATTATGCTTCAACGTTTGATTTAAACTTAATATATGAAGTTAGGGTTACAATTTGATCTACGGTTTAGGTTAGACTTAGAGTTATGGTTATCATTATGGTTAATGTTATGGTTAAGGTTCAGATTAGAGTTATGTTTATGGTTAATGTTATGATTAGAGTTATGGTGATAGTTAAGGTTAGGGTTAGAGTTATGGTTATGGTTATTGTTATGGTTAGGGTTAGGGTTAGAGTAGGACTAGGGTTAGGGTAAAGATTTGAGTCAAGGTTAAGGTTAGAGTTGGGATTAGGGTTAGGGTTTGAGTCTAATTATGGAAAAGTAATATTTATAGTTAGAGTTAGGTGTAGGCATAGGGTTAAGGTTAGTGTTATGATTAGAGTTAGGGTTAAGGTTAGGATTAGAGTTATGGTTAGGGATATAGATACAGTAGAGAAAGGATTAGGGTTAGGGTTAGGGTTAGAGTTAGAGTTAGAGTTGGGGTTAGGGTTATAGTTTGAGTCAGGTGTAGACATAGAATTAGAACTAGGGATAGGATTAGGATTTGAGTTAGAGTTAGGGGTAGAGTTAGAGTTAGAGTTAGAGTTAGAGTTAGAGTTAGAGTTAGAGTTAGAGTTAGAGTTAGAGTTAGAGTTAGAGTTAGAGTTAGAGTTAGAGTTAGAGTTAGAGTTAGAGTTAGAGTTAGAGTTAGAGTTAGAGTTAGAGTTAGAGTTAGAGTTAGAGTTAGAGCTATCAAAGTTAATGTTGAGGTTAAGGTCTGAGTTAGGGTTAATGTTAGAGTTAGGATTATGGTTAGAGTTTTGAATTAGGTTTAATGTTATAGTTAGGGTTAGGGTTAAAATTAAATTCCAATTATGGTAGAGTTAGATTTACATTTAGAGTTAGGGGTAGGAGTAGTGTCATGGTTAAAGTTATAGATAGACTTAGAGAAAGTGGTGTGGAAAGGGTTAACATTAGGTTTATATTTAGAGTTAGTGCTATATATAGAGTTACATCAAGGTTACAATTAAGGTAAGGGGTTTAGATAGGGTTAAGGTTAGAGTATAGTTATGGTAGATTTAGTTTTATAGTTAGAGTTAGATTAAGGCATAGAGTTAGCAATAGACGTAGGGCTAGGGTTAAGGTTAGGGTTAGTGTTAAGATTAGAGTTATGGTTAAGGTTATGATTAGAGTTAGGGTTAGGGTTAGAGATACAAGAAGAGAAATGGTTAGGGTTAGGGATAGGGATAAGGTTATGTTTAGGGATAGAGTATGAGTTAGGGTTATATTTTGAGTAAGGGTTAAGGTTATAGTTTGAGTTAAGTTTAGATAGAGCATTAGAATTTAGGTTAGAACTAGAGTTAGGTTTAGGGTTCAAGTTCGAGTCAAGGTTTGTGTTAGGGTTACATTTAGAGTTTTGAGTTATGGTTAAGGTTAAGGTTAGAGTTATGGTTAGATTTATTGTTATAATTAGGGTTAATGTCCAATTATGGTAGAGTTAGATTTAGGGTTATAGTTAGGGGTAGGGGTAGGGTTAGGGTTACAATTAGGGTTAGAGTTAGACAAAGGATTAGGCTTAGGGTTATGGTTAGGATTATGTTTTTATTTAGAACTAGGGTTATATAGAGAGTTATTATCTGTAGGGTTTGATGAAATATGCAAATCAAATCCACGAAGCCCAAGAATACTTGGATGTAGAAAACCTATCACAGAGAACAAAAAGACAAGAAGTGGCAAGGGTTTGATCTGAAAAACATAAAAATTGTATATTCTGATGAAGAAGAGATTAAAGGGATTATAATTACAAAGAGATCAATCATTATAAAAGAGGATATCAAAACCCAAAAAGGGTAACCTAATAAGTTACTAAAGGTAACCTAAAGGTGAAAGCTATTTAATAATTATTAAATAATTATTAAATAGAGAAAGATAAAAAGAACATAAGGTGACATCTTAAGAAGGGAGAAAAGGTAATTTAATAAATGAAATTAAGTTATTATTTTTCTCTAATACTCCCCCTTAAGATGAGCAAAAATGCAGCTACAAAAATGGAGAAAGAGCAAAGAAACTACAATGCAATGCTGAAAGCAAACTTGTGTCCTGACAACAAGGCCTGATGAGGTACCCAATCATAAAAAAATCTTTGTGAAATGAAGAAATAGAGGAAACCCATTGGTAAAACCTCTACTCCAAAAAGAGATAGCTAAAAAATCTAGTGAAGGATTGTAGAAGCCTCCAACTAGAGGAATGTTCCAAAAAAAGGAACAAAGAGAGATTGTGAAGAAAACCACTTAAGCTTGAAGAAACTGCAAACTCTTTCAAAAAGAAACTGTTCATTTGAAGAACCTCCTCTAAAAATGAAAATAAGAGTGTCTATATGGTGGATAATCCATCTCAATGAAATGCATAGGTATCCAGACACTGCAATCACCTAGTACATAGGATCAAATACTAGATAGATAGCTCACTCCAACGAGCCCAGGAAGCATTTGAAACAATAGAAGAACCCACCCTTAATGTAGACAAGGGTGACATGACTGGAAATTGAGAAAGTGGGCCAAAAATTACCTTCAAAATAGAAGAAACCAAGAACAACGAGATTGAGGAAGAGATATAGACACTTATAAAGGCATGTGTCACCAACACATCATGGGCCTAATGTCATGGAAGAGATAATCACTTGACAAATGAAGAGGGCACTAAATGGATATCAACTATTCCTCTATGGAAAAAAATGCATAGAGAGAAATCTTAAGAATGTAGAAAAGGTAATTTAATAAATTAAATTAAATTATCGTTTGTCTCTAACACCCCCCCCTCCTTAAGATGAGCAACAATGTAGCTACAAATAATGCAGAAAGAGGAAGGAACTACAATGCAATGCTAAAAGAAAACTTGGGTCCCAGCAACAAGACCTAATGAGGTACCCAATCACAACAAAATCTCTATGAAATGGAGAAATAGAGAAAACCTAGTGGGAAAAACTCTACACCATAAAGAGATAGTTGAAAGCCTAGTGAAGGATTGCAGAAGTCTCCAACTAGAGGAATGTTCCAAAAAATAGGAACAAAGAGAGATCATGAATAAAACTATTAAAGCATGAAGAAACTAAAAACCCTGTCAAAAAGGAATTGTTGATCTGAAGAACCTACTCTAGAAACAAAAAAATGTCTATATGGTAGATGATCCATCTCACTGAAATGCATAAGTATCTAGCTACTGCAATCACCTAGTACATAGGATCAAATAATGAATACATGGATCACTTCAATGAGCCAAGGAAGCATTAGAAACAAAAAAAGAACCATCCCTTAAAAAAAATAGGGTGAGGTGACAGGAAACTAAGAAAGTTGCCGAAAAATCTCCTGCAAAACAAAAATAACCAAGAGCATCGAGAGTGAGGAAGAGATATAGACACCTATAAAGGTACATCTCATCGACACATCATGATGCTAATGTCATAGAAGGGACACTCACTTGAAAAAGGAAGAGGGTGCTAAATGACAATCAACTATCTCCCCATGGCACTTTATAATATAGTGCAAGTACAATAAATCACAATGATGAAAAAGATCCTAAAAAGTAAGGACAGGCACTTTGTCTCAGTGTGTTTGCATAAAAATGCTTACAAATGATATCAAAAATGATCAATAAGGGAAAAGAGTTGATATAAGAGATAGAAAAACTCAAAAGAAAAGATCCCATGCCAAGAAAATGATCCCTAGACTTGAAACATCCAAGATATCTGCCACAAAGAAAAGAAAGGGAAAAAAAATGATAGAAAGAGCATGGAGTAGAATCTGGAAGAAATTATATCATTTTCGAAAAGTAGATAGGACCATCTTTCCAAAAACATAATGTTTTCAAAAAATAGAGATGGGATGCTCATGATATGCCCTCTAGAGTGGAAAATTTAACATCTAGCTTTGATTGCCCAAATAGGTAACCAAACTGCATCAAAACCAAAAAAAACCTACACCAATGTCTTTGTGTTGGAATTATCTTTTTGGAAATTTTTTGGATTGAAAAAATACATTCATATGCTCAAGTTATGAAAAACAAATTGACAAGGCCCCTAGAGATGCACAATTTTTTTTCTTTTAATAAAAAAAATAATAATTTTTTTAAAAAAACTACCACCCCTACACTGCTGATAGAGTAGTGAATGGGGGGCAGAAGTGGTTCACTGAGTATGGCTATGGAAGTGGATGAGTGGCACCATTGGTAGACTTAGCTGGCAATAGTTAGTGGAGGAGTCGCAGTGACTATCGAGCCATAATGGTTTGCGAGACTGCAACAGTTTACCACAATTGCTAGCAATTTTAGTGACCACTAGTGGTTTTCTTAAATTGCAATGTTAAAAATCTATATTTTTTAAAATTTATTTCATTTTTTTCAAAAATTCCACCTCGTAATGTGTGCCATACTTTTTCTATCCCTGCTGGGCAAAATGTTTTTTGCTCCCGGATCAATGTTGTCCAAAATTAACAAACTTTACATGAAAATGGGGGTTTTGATGCCTTCTGAATCTATCTGTGATGTCTATTTTGCCTCAAACTACTCTAAAAATTAGTGATGCCCTTATTTTCTTATTAAATACTTGAAAAACTCCATATCTAATCTTTTAAACCCTTGTTCTCCCTTTTTCTCCAAATACCGAACAAGCTATAGAAGATCTAGCTTTGATACCATGTAGGATTTGAGAAAATATGCAAATCAAATCCATGAAGCCCAAGAATGCCAACATGTAGAAAACCTTTCATGGAGAAGAAAAAGACAAGAAGAGGCAAGGGTTTGATCTAAAAACATGAAAATTGTATATTCAGATGAAGAAGAGATTGAAGAGATTATAAGTACAAAAAGATCAATCCTTATAAAAAAGGAGATCAAAACCTAAAAAGGGTAACCGTTTAAGTTACGAAAGGTAACCTAAAGGTGAAAGCTATTTAATAATTATAAAATAATTATTAAATAGAGAAAGCTAAAAAATGCATAAAGTGAAATCTTAAGAAGAGAGAAAAGCTAATTTAATAAATGAAATGAAATGATCCTTTTTCTCTAACTGTATCAAGGTTAAGGTTAGCATAAGAATTTGAGTTAGGGTTAAGGTTAGAGTTAGTGTTAAGATTAGGGTTAGATTCTAATTATGGTAGAGTTAGATTTATGGTTGGATTTTAGGGTAGGGGTATGGTTAAGATTAGTTTTAGGATTAGAGTTAGGGTTAACGTTAGTATTAGAGTTAGCGATAGGGATACGGTTATAGATAGGGGTAGAGAAAGGGTTTAGGTTAGGGTTAGGGTTAGTGTATGAGTTAGGGTTAGGGTTATAGGTTGAATTATGGGTGAATAAAACATTACATTTAGGGTTAGGATTAGGGTTAGGTTTAAGGTTTGAGTTAGAGTTAGGGTTAGGGTTAGAGATAGAGCTAGAGTTATAGTTAGAATTAGACTTAGAGTTAGAGTTAGAGTTAGTGTTAGGGTTAGATTTTTTAGTTAGGGTTAAGGTTAGAGTTAGGGTTATAGTTAAAAATAAAGTATAATTATGGTTGAGTTAGATATATTGATTAATGCTTTCAGCCTCCTAGATTCAAATGTAGAAAAACCTATTATAAAGAAACTTATCAACATACTGGACAAGATCATCAATGAAGACCTAAGACAGATGTAAAACTATTAGAATGTTCTGAAAAAAAGTTTCATAAAAATGTTCTAGAAAAAATATCTAGAGCCATTTCACTTGGACATGTTGATTTAGCAACCGAGATGGAAAATGTAAACATGTTAGAGAATATTTTCTCTCTATACACTAAGTTATGAAACATTGATATATTCACCAAGGAAACCCACTAGGCTATTGACCAATTGCAAAGAGATTTATGATTCATAGGTACCACAATGAAAGAATATATTATATTTTTAGAAGTTACTAATGACTCAAATTAGGCTGGTTGAGTTCAAAGAAAAGGATACTAATATTAGATCCACTCTTATCACTATCTAGCCCATGTGGACACCTCACATGGAATTATTACACAAGGAACTAGCCTATTTAGAAACATTGATAAGGAAAGATTCCCATCGTTCTACCGATGAAGGTTTAATTGACTTGGCTGCTAATCTTGAAATATATATTCATTTACTAGATGCATCAAGTGATAATTGGGTTGCAACTCTAATGATAATTTTGGAGTTATAAAAGTCATTTTTGGACAAACACACTATAAGTGTACCACCCACACAATAGTGTCAAAAATGGGGGATTATACAAATTTTGAAGAATTTTTATCAAGGAAAATATCTACTTAGGAGTCAGAGAATAGAAATGAAGAATTTAATCCAAGAGCATAAAAACACAAAGTTAGCTTTAACATTTTTGAAGTTTTAAAGATTTTGTATAAAAGCCAAGAAGGGAACATACATTGTATGATTTATGCATAAGGGAATGTATATGCCATGATAAAGTGTTTCTGCCACTTATGTCAATGGGGGAGATTGTTAATCTCATTTTAGTTTGAACATTATAGTGACAAAATGTATAGCCATTATTCAAAAAAGAACATTGCAAGCTAAGTGCATAGTATATGCCAAGTGATAAGAGAAAGGCGAGCAATCAGTGCAAGATGATTGATAAAAAAATTTTGTGTATAATTTTCCAAACAATATATGTCGAGTAATATGACTAGTCAATGTTTAGCATTCTATACATGTCAAGTAATTTAGTGCTGAGTAATAGTAACTACCAAGGTATACAAGAGTCAAATAACAACATTTAAAGCACAGTGAAGGTTAAGCATTAGAGCCTATTGATGTTGAGTGAATAGATTTTGGTATAGATGTTTCTTATAGCATAAACTTCTATGTAAACCATTTTTGGCAAACCTAATCATGAATTTATGAATATAAGACATAAGTATGGAATCATATTATGAATCAATATGCAATGCATGCAACCAATCAAATCAAGGGAACCATAGCCATTGATTATAAACTACTCCATCTCCAACATTGCTTATTTAAGAAAGGTAAACACTGAGAAGTTTATCTACACACAAGGAGATGGATGATAAGAGTTTAGAAGGAATTCATGGTGGCTATGATGGCTATGACAGATTTATACAAAGAAGAATCTTTATAAGAGGAACATAGAAAAGTAGTGAGAGGTTTAGAAAGGATAGATATAATCAAAAGGATCCAAAAACAACTAGCAAAGAGGAGATCTACCATAGAAAAAAAAGGTTCTAACCCAATATCATGTGTTGAATCACTCAAATAGGTGATACAGAGTAAATCTCTTAACCAAATACTCCTAACATGTTGTTGTAAATCTCTTTACCAAGTTCTTACTTAATTGTGAGTCAAAATCATTTAGCAAGGTGAGACCTAACTATGTTTGCAAGACATTATAGGGTAGACCCCTCATAGGGTAGATCATAGTTTATGATCAAAACTTTGAAGCCATAATTAGCCAAACAATATAACTACAGTAGTGAAGATTTGTGGGTGTTATCTCCAACCCAATTTTACCTTCTCTTTTGAGGGTTTTTAGGTAACCAAAATAGTATATATTATGTGTTTATTTACTTTATGCTATGGATAGTTATTTTAGTTTACATACAAAGTTATGAGGTAGATGTACAGTGGATCATTTTTAAGGTGAAAATTTTAAAGTGTTGATACACCTCCCCATCTCTCAAAACTCACCTTCCAATTATAATTTCCAACAATTGGTATCTGAGCTTTGTTCTCTAGAAAACAAAGTTTGACATCTTTGGAGGTAATATCATGAAGATGAAAGTCTAAAAGTTGGGAACAACTATTGAGAACTAGAAGATTGAAATAAAACTTTCCCTACATCAACTGAAGGAGGCAAGAGATGAACTATAACATTTATTTAAGAAATAAAGGAGATACCTATTCAACAAGATGACACTAAATATCAAGAAGTAGACACTACTAGATTATATGAGGATATAAGGAACTCAAAAGAGTTTGATGTAACAATTATAGATCTGATGGAAAAGAACAATGCCCTAAGTGAAGAAGTCAGTAACCTAAAAATAGAATAAGAATCTCAATCAATAATGTTGTGTGAGACAACTAAACTAAAAAAGAAAGATGAAGAAGATAGAGCCATGATTCAGGAAGAAAAAAAACTTCTAGCTTATAGACTTGACGAGAAGACATCAAATGTACAAAAGCTTACAAATATGCAATTGGATACAATGAATCAATTGATGTTTGTGAATCAAGAACTAAATAGAAAAGAAATTAAGATTAAAACTTTAGAAACATAGAATACACTATTGTAGAATGAATTGAAGGCTAAGAAACAAAAGGTTAACAAGCCTAGTGAAGGCATCAAGTACTTTGAGAAACTAATGGAAGCACCAAGGCCAAAGAATGACACTGGTGGTTTGGGATATGGAATATTATAGTACTAAGCAAGGAAAATCTTCTAGTAGTGGTCAAAAAAGGAATAATAAGAGAAAGTACAAAAAACCCACTGGTCATCATTGTGGAAAGTTGGGTCACACAAAAAATGTTTATAGGAGAAAGATTGGAAATCAAAACCCTAAGGAACCTTTTTTCTATTGCTAGAGAAAATTGACAAGGATGCTACATTCTTTGGAAATTATGAGGAAGAAAACTCTAGAATAACTATTAACATGAAAATTGCCTCTATCATAATTTTTTTTTAAAAAAATTGTAAAGAAATTGAAAGATAAGTTTAAAGAAGGTGTAGAAAAAGAGGAAGGTCAAGAACCTTTGGAAATTACTCAAGGTTTGGGCAAAGACTAAGATGCTAAGGAAGAAGATGTCAAGGAAGAATTAGCCATGGAATCACCTAAGGCAACTGAGAAGAACAAGAAAGAAAAGAAATAGGAAGTGGAGAAACCAAAGAAGACTATGAAGAAGTCACAAAAAAAGCTAGTTGTACCTTTAACATGGTCAAGCAAAAGGTTAGTCACTACACAGGAAAAATAAAATATAAAGCCCAAAGGAAAGAGAGAAAGTGCCACAAAAGAGCTGAGCTAGCCTATTAAGAGGTCAAGGAGGAAGTACAATCCTCAAAAGGATTTAGATGAGGAGAAGACAAACTCTAACATCTTAAGTCAATTCAACATGGTAAGATGAGGATTCAGATGAGGAGAAGATAATCTATGTGAAAATGGTAAAACAAATGCAAATTTATTAGGCTTTTCACATATAGATTTTGATAAGTAAGGGAGTGTAGACAAGAATGATATTGAGGAGGCCATATATGACATGATGATAAATTTTAAGACCACTCCTCTAAAGATTTCCAGCTCCATACCAAAAGGCATGTATGATAGATTTGAGCAAGAGTGACAATTTAGTTTGACTACTGAAAGGAAAAAAAGAGAGACTACATTAGCACAAGTTATGCATGATTTGTATAAATAGATGATTGCTAAAGAAATTGATAAAAAAAAGGAGATTTTTCTCCAAAATATAGAGCATTCCAAATACTAAAGAGGCATCTAGAAGATGTGGTAACCAAGATCACATTGATTTGGAAATTTATTTATGGGTTATCCACAAGAGCTATAATTGAGAAAGGAGAGAAAGAAGAGGGACATATTGCAAAAGATGTTTTAGCAAAGGAAGGTATTCTAGAGGAGATAGAAGAAATTTTTGAGGAACAATAGGATTCACAAGATCTTTAAGTGCTGAGTGCCAGTCCTAACATGCAGATGAAGAGAGTCAACATGACTCAATTATTATCAAGGATTTTCTTAATAATACATCTCAAACTGTTAATCCTTTGACCAATGATGATCTAAAGAAGCTACAGAAAAACTCTACCAATGTAGCTATTCCATGCACCAACCCAGTATTGGTGAGAATAGGTGAAATAAAGAAGGAAGAAAGTGCATCTATAGGAGAGAACAAACAAGCTACACCAAATGTGCCTCTATCAACTACAAAGGTAAAGGGGAAAGACACATAGGATCTATTGAAAAATCAAAGTGTAAAAATTTGAACAATAGATTGTCACCACAAAGATGCCATCTTCTATGTCTAACATAGTCATTTAGATGAAATAGGTAGAGGCACAACCAACAATTACATCATTGACAAGCCTAAATAGTTTAGGCTTACTAGCTATAATGATCATTGAGAAGGATGGAACTAAATTAAACAAGAGGAAGGAAGAAAGTCCTATACCCACTCCATAATCATAGGGTGAAGTATAGAAAGAGGGAGAAAATACTAAAGAGCACAAGTTGACTACTCCTAAGGAGAAAATTTCTATATAGACACTGGTTACCTTACCAACTTCTACATCTCCTCTCAATAGCCAAACTCTTCAAATTTTGAGTACAAAGGAAATCCCATTGCAAATATCAAGGTTGCATCCTAGCACATCAAAGAGTGTTGATGCTACATCATTTGAGGATGTGAGATTATATGAGGTGATTGAATTATCTAAGTTTAATCTAACAATAATCACCATTGAAGAAATGAATAATCTTTAGGATGCTCAACAATGGTATAAAAGACAAGAAATTCTAAGGAGGGAGCACAAGTATAAGCAAGTGTCATAGGAAATCAAAGATCTACTTATAGATACTTTCAACCTCCCAGATTCAAATGTAGAAAAGCCTATTATAGAGAAATTTGTCAATATAGTGGAAAAGATCAAAGATCAAGACCTAGACAAAAATTTAAAACTATTAGAAATGTCTAAAGGGAAGTTTCATACAAAAGTTCTAGAAAAAATATCTAGTGCCTTTGTACTTAGATAGGCTAATCTAATAACCAAGATGGAAAATGCAAAGAAGTTGTTAGAGAACTTTTTCTCTCTATACACTAAGCTATGCAACATTGATATATTCACCAAGGAAACTCAAGAAGTTATTGACCAACAACAAGGAGATTTTCAACTCATGGGTACCACACTAAAACAATCTTCTAATAGTAGTAAACTAAATTTTCAGTGGTTACTGAAGACTTAGAGTAGGCTTGATGAGTTGCAAGAAAAAGATGCTAATATTATATCTACTCTCATCAATATCCATCCCATGTTAACACCTCACATTGAAGAATTGCACAACAAACTAGCCTATATAGAAATGTTGATGAAGAAAGATTCCCATCTTTCTACCCATGAAGGATTAGCTGACCTAGTTGGTAATCTTAAAATATAGATTCATTCACTAGATGCAACAAGTGACAATTGGGATGTAGATTTTAAGATAACTTTGGAAATACACAAGAAATTCTTGGACAAACATGCTATAAGGGTACCACCCACATGACATAGTGTCAAAAAGGAGGATTATACAAATTTTGACTTTTGAAATGTTGAAGCATTTTTGCCAAGGTACATATCTACTCTAAAGGAGTCAGAGAACATAAACAAAGCATTTACTTAGGGGGTGTAAAAACAAAAAGGTAACTTCAACATTTTTTGAGTTTTTAAGATTTTGTATAGAAGATAAGAAGAGAAGATACATTGTGTGAATCATGCATAAAGGAATGTGTATGCCATGACAAAGTTTTTTTTCCACTCATGTCAATTGGGTAGAGTGTTAATCTCATTTTGGTTTTGAAATTATGGTGATAAAATACCTAGTCATTATTTAGCAAAGAAAAATGCAATCCAAGTGTATAGTGCACACCAAGTGACCAAAGAATGCTGAACAATTAGTGTGAATCAGGTGATCAAAGAATGGCATACATAAGTTTTTCGGTAGTATATGTTGATTAATATGATTTGTTAGTGATGAGTAATAATATGTGTCAAGAAGATAGTATGTACCAAGTGAATCTAATGTTGAGTAGTCTATACATGCCAAGTGATTTAGGTGTCGAGTAAAAGTAAGTGTCGAGTTATACAGGACCTAAATAACAACATTTAGAGCATAGTGAAGGTCAAGCATCATAGCCTATTGATGTCGAGTGAATAGTTTTTGGAATAGATATTTTTTATGGCACAAACTTCTATTTAAACTATTTTTGTCCAATATAATCATGAATTTATGATAATAAAAAATAATTAAGGAGTCATATTATAGAATCCCTATGTAATGCATGCAAATACTTAGATTAAGGGAAGCATTAGAAACCAATAAGCATCGACTACATTCATTTAGTCTGACCTAATCCATCTCCACCAATACTGATTTACAAAAGGTAAATGTAAGAAGTTTATCTATGAACAAAGAGATGAATGCTAAGATTTTAGAAGGTATTCATCATGGCTATCATGGCTATCATAGTGTTACACAAAGAAGAATCAGTCTAAGAGGAATGTAGACATGAAGTGAGAGGTTTAGAAAGGATAAATATGATTAGAAGGATCAAGAAACAACTAGAAAATAAGAGATCTAACATCAAATAGAAAGGCACTAATTGAAGATCGGGTGTCAAATCATTCTAATAGATGATACAAAGTAAATCTCTTAACTAAGTAGTCCTAAAAGGCTATTGTAAATCTCTTAACTGATTTCTTACTTAGTTGTGAGTTAAATCCTTTAGCAAGGTGAGAGCTAATAGTCTTTGTGATCCTTTAATAGGGAAAATCCCTCACAATGTAAATCATAGTTTATTATCAAAATATTGTAGCCATAATTGGGCACACTTTACAATTGTGGTAGTGAAGATTTTTGTGTATCATCCCCACCACAATTTTAAACATTCTCCTTAGAAGATTTTTGTGTAACCATAATCTTATGTGTTGATTTACTTTATGGTATGGATGTGATGCATGGATATTTATTTTAGTTTACATGCAAAGTTATGAGATGGATGTATGGTGAATTTCTTTTAAGGTTAATTTTTTAAAGTATTGATTCACTCCCAATCCCCCTCTTATAACGTACTTTTCCATTAGCATTTACAACATTATGGTTAGCATTAGAGATAAGGATAGCATTAGGGTTAGGAACTAGGTTACGATTAGGACCTAGGCTAGGATTAGGGTCAGGGATAGGGTTAGGATTATATTTAGGACCCTTCACACTAATCGAGTTATGGATAGATGCAAGGCTTAGAAAATATAATTGGAGAAGGGTTACATTTATGAGTTTTCATAGGGTCATAGCTATAGTTAGGAGGGGAATGAGAGTTAAGATTTTAGATTATATTTATTATTATATAAGGTGTCCTATATAATAATAAGAATATTTTCACAATCATGGATAAGGTTGGGGAAAGAAGGGGGCCATGGTTAGAGTTATTGTTAGTGTTAGGTTTAGAGTTAATGTTAAGGTTAGATTTAGAATTAATATTAGGGCTATGATTATGTTTAGATTTACATTAAGGAGGGCATCTTGTTATTACTACACATGTCTATTACCATAATAGAGCAATATAAAAATTGCAATATTCCTTAAGTAGTTTTACGATTTTATAAGTTACATTTATAAATGGACCATTGGTTGATGTTAATTATGCTTCACATGAATAGTGTACAATTAAGGGTTACTAAATGTTATTGAGGTAATGATTACACTTAAAATGAGTATAAAATGAATAGTATGCTTTAGAGTAGGTTAATAGTTAGAAATAGCACATCAATTTTGTACATAATATAATGATCAACATATTAGTGATAAATGTCATGTAAAATATTTAATATTAAAAACATAAAGGTCAAGATAAAAATTTTGAAATATTTACAAAGTATATTTGAGAAGAATTTGAACTAAAAAGTTAAATCAATTATTTATTATTCTAATACATAGATGAAAGGAGAAATATATCTCCTAGTACAATTATTTAGATGAGGTAATAAGTGAAAATTGAAAGATGTGAAATTATTAAATGGACCATGTGTATGTTTATCCATAATGATTTAAGTACAACACATATTATTCAAAGATTAAAATTATATTATGACCTTTGTTTGTAATATGATCATCATAGACCTCTTTCATGATAGGTGGAAACACATCTATATGTATCTGGAAACATCTTCCATTTCAATTATTTCTACCCCTTCTACATGATGAATTGAGAAATTTTCATTCTCAAGTGTTTTTACCATAGTTGTAAAACATTTTTAACTTATGTGTGCAAACTTCTCAAACTCTATCTCAAAAGAATGATTTGATCCTATAGAAGTATTTGGGCTCATGTCAACAATGCTTGACCATCTATCAAAGACTCCAATCCCTAAAAGAATTCATGAAAAAAAATTTAGAAAGTATTAACACCAACAAGAAAGAAGAAAAAATGTATACCTAATCAAAGGGATATAAAATTTAAATCAATACTGGTTTTGAAAAACATAATAAGTCACTTAGTATAATCAAGTGTGGAGAAAATGAATATAAAAACCATATTGCATTAAAATTTGTAATGAAATTTTTCGTATGAAAACATGGTAATATTATGACCATTCATAGATAGTGAAGAATAGATGAAAATACTTTTCAAATATTGAGAAGAAATGTATTGGTTGATAGTCATAAACAACAATCATTGTGACTTATTTAAACTGAAGTGGTCCTTCTAATTTGAATTAATGTTATAGCTACCTTAATTTGAGGACCCAATTGATGATCATAGTTAAATTAAAAAATTAGAGAATTAGTATAATGAAATTTCAGCCTAATGGTACTTACAACCATTAAAATGTGTAAATAATAAGATTATCATGTTACATTGAAAATATCTAATTTTAGTTGTCATTAAGTGTGGAATATTAACCATCAATGTACATAATAAGAATAAAAAAATTACAATTCATGATGATAACATCAAAATATAGGAGAAGAAATAAATATTTATTGATAAATAATACATTGTAAAACATCAATGATTTTAAGACTTGTCAATCTACATTCTTGTACTTTTCTCTTTGAAAGTTTTTTTCCCCACTTTTCATTTTCTCATAGCTGTCATATGTGAAGGGTGGTATTTATCCCAAACATTCTAGTGATTTAATACAAGATACAACCATAAATGTGAATCTCACTCTTTCTCTTGGACCTATGTCAATTGTGGCTTTAAAAAGAGTTAGTGCTTGAGATTTATGAAAGTCAACACCCATGCCAACCTTAATGGTAGTTGGAAGGTCCTACCCCTTTGCAATGGTGCCCTTGTTATTATTTTGGGATGATGACCATCAAGCAGTACTCTAGAGTAATTATCAAATTCAACTACAACATATGTCAATGGCTCAGGTGGAGCAGTTCTTTGTTGGTAGACAATATTTATAATATATCCCAATGATCCATTCACAAGATGAATTTATATTCATAGATTCAAATTTAGAATTACTCTTGCATTGTTACTAATCAATAAATCAATATCAAGTTCTTTGATTCAAAAATCTTCATTTCGGTTACCGTTCCTTGACTTGGTTGCAAGGCTATGTGGATGGCATAGGAGCACCTTAGGTAAGGAAAATCCCTAATAGTAATTTTGGCTTGTGAATGGTCTATCCAACCATTGAAAAAATAAGGACTAACCATAAATTCCCAAGGTGTGTTTAGATAGTGTATAAATAAGCCGAGTTCAAGTGTTATTCATGATGTAGTTGTTAAGACCTAGTTATTACTATAAGGCCCTGATAGGGTCAACTATGGTCAAACTTACAAAATACCTAAAACTTGAGGGATAGGTGTTAAAATGTGGTCAAGATGTGTTTTTTTATCAAAGTGGATGGATTTGAATCAAAATATATTGGTTTGAAGTGTTAAAAGGTCACCTTTGCAAATATTGCAAAATACAAAGTTGTCATGACAACATTTCCACAATTTTAGGATGAAAGAATAAAGAGGTTTATTGTTTGAATTGAGGATATAAGAAGTTGAGAATAATATATATAAGGAAAAACCACTCCATTTTGTGGGTGGGTGATTGCTTTGTATGAATTGTTCATGAAAAAGGAGCAAGCTATTAATAGGAAAAATATTATTTTTGGTGTGAAATCTAGTTTTTGGACTGATACTCTAACTGTTTTTCATGGATTGGATTCTATATAGCATGAAACTAATATGTGCATAATTTTTTGGGGATTTTGAATACATTTTGATAGGGTTTGAAAATTATCTAGTTTTGATTTTCCTAAGCTAGTCTGTACATAGTAGTCTAAACAAGAATGACTATTACTTGAGTTTCATTGGTTAAAACCTAATGGCCTTTGGGATTCATATCAAAGCCTTTGTACATTATGTAAATATGCATTTTTGAGGTTTTTTGAACAAGTTGGGTATTTTTGCAAATGAGCTCTAGGCAAGCTTAGAGTTGTTTGGCTAGGAATTATAATACGTGCAAGAGACTTTGAATGATTTTTCTCGATTAGTTTTTGCCAATATTACTTGGGAAAACCATAAAGGTTGAGTAAAGTGTACAAACACCAAAGTAGAATGTCTAAGAAGAATATCCAATCATCAAACAATGTGAGTTGGTTTCATTTCCCTAGAAACCCTCAAAAATAGGGTTTTCTTGAGGTGTATAGTATAGACACTTTGGAGGGCTAAATCCTATAAAATAATTGGGTCTAGGTAGATATGAAAAAAAGTATAGGAGACATAAAAGTGGCTTGTTAAGGAATTTTGGGAGCTATAGAAAGTTCTTTTTTTGTAGGAGGCCTAATTGGGGCTCATACAACAAGGCTAAACTATGCAAGTTTGTACTTTTCAAGTTGAAACCTTGTAAGAAGATGGAGAATGGTTAGGAAATATCCAAGAACCACATGAGGATGGTATACACACCTAATTATCTTGGTGGGAACCACAAGTGACTCTGATGGCATGTGTATGCAAGAAGATACATGTATGCATTTTGAAGGGTTAGGAGAGTAACTCGAATTGACAAGTGAGTTTCTAGGTTGGAGTAGACTAGGAAGAGATCCTCTAAATTAGGGTGTAGAGAAAGAACCTTAGGAAGGCTAGGAGAAATCCTTGGATAGAGAAAAAAGGATCTAGGTGTAATAAACTCCCCATCAAAGTGGTATTGGAGCCATTAAAAGGCTTAAGAAGTGAGTAGTGGATGTTAGTAGAAGGAGAATCCATAGGGGAAAATACTATGGTGACCAATGTAGAGTTGACCAAGGAGGTGGAAGAACAAAGGAGAAAAATGGATGAGAAAACTAGGATTTTCAATGAAGCTATAGAAGAAATGAAAGAAAAATTGAAGGAAGTTGCAGAGACAACTTTAAGGAAATAAGATGTTGAAACCAACACTAGAAAGGGAAAGGGAAAGGGAAAGGTGGAAAAAGAGGATGAAGTACCTAAACCTAATCCTCCATTAGCTGACCAAGAACCATTCCTCAAGCCACTAAAAGAAATAGGATGGAAAAGTCTTGAAAGTATCCCAATGTTTCATGGGAAGATGGATGTAGAATTGGTCCTAGAATGGATTGAAGGCATAGAGAATCACTTCAAATGTGATGGAGTCATAGAGGCTCCAAAATTCAATGTGGCTAAATAAGGATGGAGAGGGAAAAAACTAACATGGTGGAAGTTTGTACAGGATGAAAGAGAAAAAGAAGGGAAGAAAACAATAGCTAATTAGAAAGCTATGGTAGCCAAAGTGAAGTAAACATATATGCCAGAGGATTATGATATACATTTGCATAAGAAGAGACAAAAACTAAAGAAAAGAGACCTAAATGTGGCTTCTTACATAGAGGAATTTCAAAAATTGTGTCTTAGGTATAGGGTTCAAGAGATAGAGAGTATAAATGATTAAGAAACCATAATGGGCTCAAATGGAATATACAAGAAGAGCTAAGTTTATTCAGCCTCAATACCCTACATGGATGTTATCAAATGGGCCTAAAAGTGGAGGAAAAATTAGAAAAGAATTATGATACAAGTTTGAGAGGTAGAGGAAGGGAAAAAGATTTTAAAGATGGCTTTAGGTTTGGCTCTAGTGGCAGAGATAATCAACCAAAAAACTATGGAGAGTCCAAGTTGACTAAACAAACAAGTGAGGCAAGTTAGAGAGGTTTCTATCATAGGGGAAAAGGTTTAAACAGTGGTGGAAGAGGAGGATTTGTAAGTAGGTAGAGGCTCATACTTTATCAACATGAAATGTTATCAATGTGGAAAGATAGGACACCCTACCTATACATGTCTAGATAAGAAATTAGCATCCTATGGTAAAAATTAGATGGTATATGTAAAAGAAAGGGATTGTAAAAAAAAAACTAAGGTGAATCTTGAATTAGAAAAGGAATAAAATCTAATGTTTAGAAGGGTTCTAGTCAAGGAACCAATAAAGGAAGAAGATAAGTAAATGAGGGCTCTTTTTAGAACTACATGCAAGATACTTGGGAAAGTGTGCAAGGTCATCATAGACTTAGGGTCTACTAATAATGTGATATTAGAGGAGGTAATACAAAATATATGACTAATAAAGATTCCTCATATGTATCCTTATAGGTGACTTGGTTATAAAAGGGTCTTAATATCTTGGTGAATGAACAAGTGTGGGTGGATACTACTATAGGAAAGTACAGGAACAAGATCCTTTGTGATGTGCTTCCAATGGATTCTTGACATTTATTACTAGGAAGGCATTGGAAGTATGATAGAGAGACAATTCACCATGGAAAGCAGAAAAAATACACCTTTAAGAAGGATGGAATCACCTATATAATATAATCTCTGATATAGGAAGATAAAGTGGAAAAGATATATGCCAATGTCTTGGTAATAAGTGGGAAGGGATTTCTTAGAGACTTGAAAGAAGGGGATTAAGTTGGTTAGACAATTATAGTGAAGTCAAAGGAGGATAAGTCACCAAAACAAGAACCCATACCTCTAGAAGTACAACAACTATTGGATCAGTTCAAAGACATAATATGTGATGGAGAACCACCTACATTACCCCAAAAAAGAGCAATGAGTCATCAAATTGACTTCATAATAGGTGTATCTTTTCCAATAAAAGCTACATACAAGATAACACATGAGCAAAACAAGAGATTACAAGGCAAGTCCAAGAGTTGCTTGACCAACAATTGATTAAAAAAAGCATAAGTACATGTGTTGTTCTAGTTTTCCTACCCCCTAAACAAGGGAGTTAATTGGAGAATGTGTATAGATTCTAGGGAAATAAATAGGATCACAATAAGATAAAGATTCCCTATCCCTAGGATAAAAGATTTAATGGACTATCTTGGTGGAACTAGAGATTTTTTCAAAAATTGGTCTTGAGAGTGGCTATTATCAAATAAGGATGGAGGGGAGTGAGTGGAAATCTTCTTTTAAAACCAATGGGGAACTTGATGAGTGGTTGCTAATGCCATTTGCACCAAGTAGCTTTATGAGGGTAATGAATGAAGTCCTAAAAGACTACATGGTTGTGTTTGTAGTAGTATATTTGGATGACATGCTAATATTTAGAATATGAAACACTTGGAAATTGTGTTGAGGAGACTCAAAGAGGAGAAGTTGATAGTAAATCTTGAAAAAGGTGAGTTAATGAGGGAAGATTTTTTTTACTTGCGCTTTGTAGTTTCCCAAGGAAATTTGAAAATGGACAAAAGCAAGGTAGAAGAAATCTTGAATTGGCCTACTCCTAATTTTGCTACTGAGGTGACAACTTTTCATAGACTAGCCCAAATTTATACAAAATTTGTGATGAGGTTAAATGAGATTTGTGCTCCTATGAATGACAGCATAGAAGGAGGCATAAAAACCAAGTTTTTATGTACTAAGGCAAAAGATGAGTATTTTTAAAGATTGCAGAAGGATGTAGCAACCCAACCAATAGTGGTCTTTTGAAGATTTGAAAAGTTGTTTATTGTAGAATGTGATGCTAGTAACATTATAGTTAAATAATGATAAGCAAGGAGGGAAGGCTTGTGGCATTTTTCATTGAGAGGCTCAATGATGCAAATTCAAGGTATTCAACCTATGAGTTGGAACTATATGCATTAGTTCAATCTCTTAAGAAATGGAGACACTATCTTGCACCCAAGGAATTTTTTTTCTATAATAACAATCGGGAACTTAGTTTCATAAACACATAAGAGAAACTCAACCTTAGACACATTAAGTGGGTGGAATTCTTACAATCCTATACCTTTACAATTAAGAAAAAGAAGGGATTCAACAATAAGGTGGTTCATGCCTTAAGTAGAAGGTCATTAACTATTCAAGAAATCAAGTTGTAGAGAATAAGCATTAAGGAGTTCATAGATCTTTATAAGGAGGATAGTAATTTTGCAGAAGCATATAAGGTATGTAACAATTTTGCGAAACCATTTCTATAGTTAGTTTTTTGAATTTACTTTATAAAAATGTTTTTTGTTTAAAGGGAAATAATTATGTGTGCCAAGAGGGTCTATGAGGGAAAACCTCATTCAAGAAAACCATAATGGGAGTATGAGTGGTCATTTTGGCCTAAATAAAACCCTAGACCTAGTTGGCCCAATATGCAAAGGGATGTAAGGAGGTATATAGAGTAGTGTGGGATATGCCAAAAAGCTAAGGGAACCTCATCAAATTCAAGACTCTATCATCCATCAGAAATTCCCAATAGGCCTTGGGAGTGCATTATTATGGATTTCATAGTTGGCCTACCTAGATTAAAGACACAGTTGGATAGTGTAATTGTTATGGTTGATAGGTTTAGTAAGATGAGCCATTTTATGTTAGAAACAATATTCCACCAATATAACTATGAGGATGGGGAGTGAATCAGTTATCCAATAATTATAACATTTATCTTCTTTAAACAAACTTAACCATTCAACCAAAATAAACAAAAACCATAATAATATGCACATAGACAATTGCACCATATATTTTAACTAAAAAATTGCTTGATTAGAGGGAATACCTCCATTGAAATGATGCCCACAAGATGGACCCTATTAGGAGCCTATTACAACATTTAGTACATCTAACTCCCTATTAGGAAACTTTGAATCCCAATTAGGAGATACCAACCCTGTTAGGCATTGTGCCAACCCTGTTAGGAGTTATACTATAATGTATGCAAGATGAGCCCCTTTGCACGAACATGCAATTTTAACTACAAGAAGAGCTCATTGCTCAAACATGAAATTTATTATTATTTACTTCCTTCCTTTATTTTTTCAACCAAACCAAACACTATGAAACCTTTTACAGTAGGTCATGAACCTTAGATCCAAATATCAAACCTCAGATCGCTTAGTAAAACCTTGGAAATGAAGTTTCCTTCACTTTTGCTCTGCTCTAGTCAACTTTCCATTTCACTCTCTCTACTTTTTTCAATCACTTTTAATTGATAGAATTCCATCCCATATATGATAAAGGAAAATATCTTTCCTTTATACTGAGTCCAAAAAGAAATTCCCTAAGTCAACTATTAGACCTTCTCAATTAATCATTATAGGACCACATTAAGAACACATTACACTTAGCAATAACATTAATCTTCCATTTTGGAACTTGGATATATTTTCATACACTTAATATTAAGACAAGTGAACTTAATCGCATCATTAACAACATATCTTCTTCATATCCTCAACATCGATTCTTAGAATAATAATTTTGCTAAGAGATATAAAAAGTATACCAGAACATGCTTCTATAAACTCTATCTGAGAACTAAAATCACCAAAACTTACATAAACTCTTCCAGACTTATCATTGATTCATCTAATGTTAACTACATATACTAGATACTCAAAAGTATCTCTCATAACCTCAGATAGTGAGAATATTCAACTATCCATCTATACCAACTTGATCTTTTTGTTGTTGTTCTCTTAGATACCATAGAGGAATACTATGTTGACATCAATGAAAAAATTAGTCATGAATGTAACATATCATCATAGTAGCATATCTACAATACCTCCCATAGGAAGATCATTAGCATTCATGCTTCCAACAATCTCCCGCTTTGGGATTGATGGCAATGTAGATGAAAAAATCTAGTGTCAAGAATACCAACAAAAGATCATTAATCTTTCTTTTCAAATCCTCTTCATCAATCATTTTCACTTATTGATATACCTTAATGTGATTTTTATCAAACTATCATTCCATGTTGTGTTTTTTCTTACTAGTCTTTTCTTCTCCCCATGATGTTCTTCCTCATGATCTTCTCATAATGTTTTTCATGCCAAACTTCTCCCACATTGAGATCAATATCAAAGGTTTCAACAACCACCAAACTCTACAACAACTAATTCTTACTAAGTCAAGTGTCCAAAGACACTATTCAAAACAACATTCAACAAGAGTCCTAGATGACTCTATCCATCATAGATACTCCCCCATATAAGAAGCATCATCATTCAGCCCAGACAAACATTACTACTCTATTACACCAGAATGATGCACTCTTGCATCTTCTATTCTAATGTAAGAAGGGACACAACCCCTATCATATCTCGCAAATACTCAAAATTCTCTTTGGGAAGAGGCTTAGTGAATATATCTACAATCCTCTCTTTAGTGTTCACATGCTCCAATCTAATTTCTTTATCTGCAACTTTATCTCTCAAAATATGATACTTAATAAGAATGTGCTTAGTCTTTGAATACAACACTAGATTCTTAGACATGTTTACTATGCTTGTGTTATCACAATGTATGAAAATATGTTAACTAATTTCAATCTTAATATATTTTAGCTTGTACTTCATCCAAACAATTTGATTACAATTGTTTACTACTGCAACATATTCTTCTTCCACTATACTTTGTGAGGTACAATCCTACATCTTTCTTAGCCAAGAAACCAATCTTCCTCCAAAAAAGAAGGCTCCACCATTGGTGCTCTTTCTGTCATCCATAATTTCTACCCAATCAACATCAGTATAAGAAATTAGAGTAAAATCATTCAATTTGTCATACAATAATCCAAACTTTGATGTTTCTTTTAGATATCTAAATATCCTTTTGACTGCTACATAATGTTCTTCTTTAGGATGACCTCAAAATCTTGCAACAATTCCATCTACATTTTCTATATCCAGCCTTGTGTGGGTAAAATATTACAAACCTCTAATCATAGATATGTACTTCTTCTTCTTAATAGTAGGTGTCTCATCCTTTGTAGATAACTTGTGTCAAGTTACAATAGGTGTTCCAATGGGTTTACATGTTTCCAAACCAAACCTTTTCAATAAATCATTCAAATTCTTAGTCTAAGAAATACAAATTCCTTCTTTATTTTGTGCAATCTATAATCCTAGAAAATATTTCATTTCTCCTATTATAGTCATCTCAAATTATTTCTTCATCTTTGCAGCAAACTAGACACTTTGATCATCATTTCCTCCAAATATGATATTGTCAAAAAATATTACCAAAATCATCAAACCATCATCAATTTCTTTACAATATAGATTACCATTTTCCATACCTTTTCTATATCCAAGCTTTGTCAAATGGTTGTCTAACCTTGCATACTAGGTTCAGGGTACTTTCTTTAAGCCATACAGTTCTTTCCTTAGTTTTCATACTATATCCTTATCATCTAATGATGGAAAAACTTTAGGCTTCTCTATGTACACTTCTTCTTCAATTTCTTCATTTAGAAATGCTGACTTGACATCCATCTGATACACTTTGAATTTCTTATGTCCTGCATAGGCTAAGAATAATCTTACTACTTCTAGTCTAGCCACTTAAGCATAGGTCTCATCATAGTCTATTCCTTCTTTCTATGAGTAACCTTCACATACCAACCTTTCCTTTTTCCTTACAAAATTTCCTTTTTCATTAATCTTTTTCTTGAATACCCATTTAGTTCCTATAACAATCTTGCCTATTGATTTGGGGACTAGTTCCCATGTCTCATTCTTTACTATCAGATCCAATTCCTTTTTCATAGCTTGTTTCCAGTAATCATATTTACATGTTTCATCTACATTCTTAGGCCCAACTTGAGGTATCAAACATATTTCTTGAGTGATTTTTCTTCTTTTCATCACAGCTTTATCTCTACTTCTAATGATCTACTCAGATGAGTGATTCTTTATCATATTCTTTCCTAAAGTAGGAGTCTCTATCTCAACTCTTGGCTCTACTAAAGCTTCTGAGCTTAGTCCTTTCCATAGATTTTCTTCATTCTATAAATCATTATTAGTATCAAGAAATACTTCACCATTACTTGGTTTAGTAGCAACATTATCAGCTGAATTTTAATCAACTATTGTCTCTTTTATCCTGAATTTCTCATCAATTCTCACATTTGCACTTTCCATAATAGTCTTATTTCTTGAATTATAGCATCTATAAGCCTTTCTTTTCAATGAATAACCAAGAAGCATCCCTTCATCATTTCTAGCATCAAACTTACCAATATCATCATCTCTTTTGATATAATTGAAGGATTTGATCAACACAAATCCACAAAGCCTTCAAATACCTGCATGCAAAAACCTATCACAAAAGAAAAAGACAAGAGAAGGCAAAGGGTTTTTCTCTGAAAAATGTGCTAATGTGTTTTTAGAAATGAAAAGATAATAAAATACAAAGGGGATCAAAACCATAAAAAAGGGTAACCTAAAAGGAAAAGCTATTTAATAATTAATTATTAATTATTAAATAGAGATGCAAAAGGTGCATAAAATAAAATCTTAAGAAGGGAGTAAAGTGAATTTAATAAATGAAATTAAATCAATGCTTTACTCTAACACCCCCCCTTAAGATGAGCAACAATGCAGCTACAAAAAATGAAAAAAAAAAAAGGAAACTACAATGCAAAGCTCAAAGCAAATTTGGGTCCCAGCAACAAGGCCTGATGAGGTACCCAATAACAACTAAATCTCTATGAAACAGAGAAATAGAGAAAACCCAGTGGGAAAAAATCTACTCCAAAAAGAGATAGCGAAAAAAAAAAGGAAGGACTCATCACTGAGACCCCCCAAGGACAACTTCCTTCACCCTAAGTATAGAACATAGCTAAAGATACCGCAGGGATGCAAAAGGTTTAGTGAAGATGTCTGCAACTTGCTTAGCAGTAGGAATGTACTCCAAGCTCAAAGCACCATCCTAAATGAGATGCTTGATAAAGTGCATGTGAAGCTCAATGTGCTTGCTCTGCTGATGCTCAAAAGGGTTGCGTGAGATGTGTATATCACTCTGACTATGACACCTTAGAAAGGTGGGACTATCAGGAGGAGATCCAAACTTTGTCATCAACTGTCGGTGCCACAAAACCTCTTGACTAGATAATACAGCTGCTCTGTATTCTACCTCTATAGATGATAATGTGTGAGCATGTTGCTTTTTGGAAGACCGTGTGATAGGACTAGAACCAAGACAAAATACAAAACTAGAAGAAGACTTGCGATCATCAATGTCACCAGCCCAGTCTGAATCTGTGAAACCAACAATGTGAGGATATCCTGATGTGTAGTGAATGCCATAACATGTTGTACTTCTAATATACCTTAAGATATGTTTGGATGCTTGCCAATGACTCTCATGAGGATCATGGGAGAATCGAGAGGCAAGTCCAACCACAAAGGAAATATCAAGATGTGTGTGTGTCAAGTACAACAAACTACCCACAAGCTGTCTATATAGAGTGGAATCCACTGTAGGAGTAGAGCAAGTGGAAGATAAAACAACACCTAACTGAAAAAGTGTGGGGGTAGGCTTGCAATCAAGCATGAAAAATCTCTCAAGCATATCATGATCATACTTCTACTGGAGTATGGCTATCCCATTTGAAGACTGAACAACCTGTAGGCCCAAAAAATAGTGCAGAAGGCCAAGATTTGTCATCTTAAACGGCTCCCTCAATGATTTTTGAACACCCTATATCATGGAGACTGAGCTTCTTGTGATGATGAGGTCATCAACATAAATCACAAGTATTAATAAGTCAGACCGATGATGCTGAATGTAAACTGTAGGATTAGAATGACATTGTGTGAAGTGGGAAGCAAGCAAGAAGGAATCCATCTTCTCATACCAAGCCCTAGGGGCCTGTTTGAGACCATATAAAGACCTCCAAAGCTGGCATACCAATGAAGAGTCCTGCACAAAACCATGAGGCTGCTCCATATAGATCTCCTCATGTAGATCCCCATGCAAAAAAGAACTCTTCACATCCATCTAAAAAACTGTCCATTTCTGTGAAGCTGCTAGAGAGAGTACAAGGCAAATAGTGTTCATCTTGGCAACAGGGGAAAAGGTTTTAGAGTAATCAATACCCTCAACCTATGTGAAACCCTTTGCAACAAGACGTGCCTTGTACCTTTCAATAGAACCATCTACATCATACTTGGTATGGTACACCCAACGACACTGAACTAGCTTTCTTCCTTTCAAAAGAGAACACAGATCCCATGTGTGGTTCTTCATCAAAGAAGAATACTCCTCATCCATTACCCTATCCCATTCTGAGTGTCTTAATGCCTGTGAAAAATTTAGAGGGTCATTAGAAATGGCATGACTCAAAAGGCCACTACCAGTAGTCTGAGAATGAGTACAATGAACATCTGTAGGATCACCTGCCAGAGGTCCAGCTACATCAACAGTATCATGAGCCCACTTGGGCACTCACAAAACATCTAGTGGAGGAGGCAAAGGGGGATCAATGTCAAGATCATCCTTAGAGGAGGCATAATCCTGTAGAGGAGTATATGAAGGAGTGGGTAGTGAAGAAGTAGCTAAAGATGGAGGATCCATAGAAGGATAATGCTCATCAAACTGAACATCTCACCGAAACAAGACGTCTTTGGAATCAAGATCAAACAACCTGTATGCTTTCACATCCTCACAATAGCCAAAAAAAAAAATGAGTGGTCAACATTTCTTCTCCATGGCTTTTCACTGAGCATCTAGAATAAATGCCCAAGCCTCACTACCAAAAATATGAAAAGTAGAAACATCAGGCTTGACATGAGTCTAAGCCTTCTCAGGAGTCATGTGTCGCAATGCCTTATGAGGCATCTGATTTTGAATATAGTTGGCACAATTGATATCCTCAGCCCAAAATGAAGAACTCATAGCATGAGACTGTATCATACAATTGGCCATCTCTAGTAATGTCCTATTTTTTCTCTCAGCAACCCCATTTTGTTGAGGTGTATGGGGAATAGAGAATTGATGCTGTAAACCATGCTCAGTGCAAAAATCTCTAAAAGAATGATTCACATATTCCCCCCATTGTCAATGTAGATATGCCTAATGAAAAGACTAGACTGCTTCTCCACAAAGGTCTTAAAGATTCAAAATGAATCAAAGACATCAGACTTGTACTTCAAAAAGTACACCCATGTGCGTCTGGAGAAGTCATCAATGAAGGTGAGCACATATCAAGCACCTAAAAAATATGGAGTGAAAAATGACATAAGATCACTATGTATCAACTCCAATGGTGCCTTAGAATGTGTGGATCGACCTGTTGGAAAAGGATCTCTGTGATGTTTGCCAAGTGCACAACCATGACACACACCATCAGTACAAGAGATATGAGGTAATCTAATCACTAGCTCCTATGTACTCATTTTCTGTAAGTATCTATAGTTGACATGGCCAAAATGCTCATGCCAAAGTTTTCTCATTGTGTCTGCATGAGAAATGAGAGAAACACCTGTAGAATCAGAGCTCTCAAAGCCATTGAACTGATATAAGTGAGACTAAAGATCAATACTCCCTGTAGCAATAATAGAATCAGGATCATGGAGGTATCAAATAACCACATCATGTGGTGAGAACTCAACTATCTTCCCAGAGCCTGAATGACAAATTTGAAAGACAGATAGGAGGTTCGTAGAAATGGCTGGAACCAAGAGAACATCCTGTAATGAACCACCCTCTAAAAAGATAGTTCCTGAACCTTTGACTGAAAGATGAGAAGAGTCACCAACTACAATCTGTGTAGTAACACTCTGAGAAAGTAAGGTAACCAAATCAAGTGAGTGTGTCATATGATGGGAAGCTCCAAAATCAAGAATTCAAGAAGCTAGAGAGGACAATGCATGTACAAAGAGAGCATGTCGTTTCCCTATAGCTAGAGGTGGCGGCTTCAAAGAAGAAATACTAGACTGCTATATAGCCTCCTCTAATGCCTCAAGACATTTCCAATACCTGGAAATTGGATGTCCTTCCTTGCCACAAAAACTGCAAGGTTCACCTATATACTTTTTAGTCTTGGAGG
Source organism: Cupressus sempervirens (assembly GCA_028749045.1). NCBI lineage: Eukaryota > Viridiplantae > Streptophyta > Pinopsida > Cupressales > Cupressaceae > Cupressus > Cupressus sempervirens. The sequence goes on along the minus strand of CM053790.1, from coordinate 739,445,556 downwards.
AAGACTCACCAGACTTAGAAGTATTACCTTTCTAAGAGGGTTTTCGAGCATCTGATTTGGGAGGAGGCTTGGAGGAATTCTCACTACCTACTGAATCTATCTTAGGCTTCTATATTGGCTTTAGCTTTCTTGAAGATGTTTGAGCTACCAATGCCTTTGTCTTAGAACCAGTCACAGTATCCAACTGTGTGAGTTTTGACCGCTCTCTAGTTAAGCAATCACAAAAGACCTGATAAGAAGGCATAAAAAATCAATTCCCCAAAGAATCTTCGGTGGAATAGAATGTGGAAGCAAAAATCTGAAAATTCTTTTGAAGCTTTGAGAGAATCAAATAGATGCACTCAGTATCAATCTTTGTCTTTCCACAACTGTACAACAAGGATCTTTGTTGAGCAAACTTCATCAAGAAGTCATCAATAGTCAGAAAGGAATCCGGTGCAAGTGTTGTAAGCTCTATCTCTATCTGAAGTTCCCTAAACTCATTCATAGTACCAAACAAGCCTTCAAGCTTGGTCCACATAGCCAAAGGAGTATTACACCCATCCAAATGAAATTGTAAACTATCTGATACCTTTAATGCAATCAATCCAATTGCCTCATTCATTTTTGTTTCGATGTTGCATGATCTCAAAGGGCCTCTGAAGAATAGGCTGAATGACATCTAAACATGACCACAACCCTTTTGACCAGAGAAGCTGAGTCATTGAGGTCTTCCAGGTGTGATAATTATGAGGGGTCAGAAGTTCTAGAGAAGAAGTGGTCTCGGCCATTGTTTTAGAAATGGTTTTTTTTTGTTTTTTGATATACTAATATAATAATAGAAATAAATATAAAAGCACCCTCCACAATGCAATAAACTGAACCCCAACTTACAAATAGATTACATAAATGAGATAAGAGCAAAAAAGCTTCAAATACAAATAAAAATACCTAGTACCAAATACTGGTGAAAACACTAAGAATCTGGAAAGTGCTCAAAAAGAGCTTTTCGACACTTTTTTTGGATAAAAAAACGGAGCTATAATGAAGAAGTTATGCCCCCCGAAAGATAGAAGTCATCAACAGACTTCAAATGCCAAAATAGGTATCAATCTTAAAAAAAAATCCAAAAATTCCTTCTGCATCATATCCACATTTGAATCAGCTTTCTGATGCTTTTTTCAAAATTGAAAAAGACCCCCATATCCGAGAGTTATTGCAAAAAAATGGCAAGGCCCCTCATTGGCAATTAAAAAAATTATTATATATATATTTTTTAAAAATAATTTAAAAAATGCGCCATTAGCGGCGGCGGCAGAGCGGAGCTCGGGTGGCTCAATGCTATAGCGAAGTGAAGCTCAGCCCTGAGCTGAGCAAAGGTGGTGGAAAACAGTACCAAAAAATGATGCCGGTAAAAATGATGCCAGGTACTCCCCGAAAAACAATCACCATGCCGAGAAACAGGTCTATTGTCGGAAAATGCCTTCCATTGTCGGAAAATGGGTCTGCGGGCTGAAAAATGCCTTCCCCTACTGAAAAATGAGTCTGCAGGCTGAAAAATTGCCTGCAGCCATTTTTTTTATTTTTTTAAAAAAATATTGCCTCGAACTGCGTGCAAAAGGCCGTATGGCCCTAAAAGGCAAAAATAATTTTCCTCTCGGAGCAACGTTGTCCAAATCAGACAAACTTTATATGGAAATAGGGGTTTTGACACCTTCTGGATCCATCCGTGACATCTGTTTGCCCTTAATCTGCTCCAAAAAATAGTGACCCCCTGTTTTCTCAAAAAATACCCAAAAAATTCAAGATTTGTTCTATCAAACCCTCGTTCTCCTTTTTCCCCAAATAATGAACAACTTGTAGCAGATCAGGCTCTGATACCATGAAGGATTTGATCAACACAAATCCACAAAGCCTTCGAATACCTGAATGCAAAAACTTGTCATAGAAGAAAAATACAAGAGAAGGCAAAGGGTTTTGCTCTGAAAAATGTGCTAATGTATTTTTAGAAATGAAAAGATAATAAAATACAAAGGAGATCAATCCTTATAAAAGGAGATCAAAACCCTAAAAAAGGGTAACCTAAAAGGAAAAGCTATTTAATAATTAATAATTAATTATTAAATAGAGATGCAAAAGGTGCATAAAGTAAAATATTAAGAAGGGAGTAAAGCGAATTTAATAAATGAAATTAAATCAACGCTTTAATCTAACAATAATACTTACTACCAAAAATTCTAAAATACTTAATTGTAGGTGATAGTCCAAACCATAGTTCATAAGGGGTATTTTTTGTGTCTTTCCTAACTTGCACTTTGTTCATAGTATAGATCACTATATTCACAACTTCTCTCTAAAATATTTTAGTTACATCATTCTCAGCTAACATAGATCTTGTTTCTTTTGTAACTAACCTGTTCCTTCTCTCTATAATGCCATTATATTCAGGGATTCTTGGAGCTGAATACTATCTTCTAATTCCATTTTCTTCACAAAACATGTTAAACTCATTTGAAGTAATTTCTCCTCCTCTATCTAATCTTAATCATTTAATCTTCATACCCAATTCATTTTCAACTCTATTCTTGAATATCTTGAACTTATCAAATGCCTTAGATTTCTCTTTAAGAAATACAACCACAATATTCTAGAAAGGTCATCAACTGGAATCATAAAATACCTTTCACCATAGAATCCTTTAGTTTTTCTGGGACAACTAAGATTTGTCGAAATAATCTCCAATTTTTTTGTCGTAGTAAAATTCTTGCTAGAAAAAGAATTCCTATTACACTGTGCCAAAACACACTCCTTGCAAATTGTGTTAGTCAGTTATACAATCTTTGGCAAATCTCTAGTTGCAATAATACTACTAGTCTTCACAATAATGTCAAAGTTTATATGACAAAATCTCTTATGCCATAACCAACTATCATCTACCTTTGCAACTAAACATTTCATTTCAATAGGATTCAACTAAAATAAATTACCTCTAGATTTGGTTCCTATTCTAATTACCTTTCCATCCTTGTCTCTGATTATGCATGTCTTCTCTATGAACTACAATTGATAACCTTTTTCCATTAGTTGTCTAAAACTCAAAATATTGTGTTTCAAACCATCAAAAAAGTATACATCCTCAGTATTAGTTTTACCATCAAGAGTTATAGATCCAATACCTTTGATTTGACATGATGCATTAGTTCCAACTATAACAATGGCTCCATCCTGACTTTTGAAGTCAACAAACTTGTTCATATCACGAGTCATATGATGTTAACAAAAATTGTCAATTATCTAATTAGATTTCTTCTCAACCTATGACACCAATGCTATTTTCTCTACAATTTCTTTAAATGCTACAAATCCAATTTCATCATCACTAGCACTTACTGCTTGTTCATTATAATCATTTCTTCATTTTCAATACAAACACTCTCTATCTATTCTAGGTTTATAATTTCCTTTATAAATTTTCTCTCTTTTGGGACACTTGGATAAATAATGACCATATTCATCAAAATTCCAACATTTAAAGGTTTTTTAACTACCTTTTTCTCTTCTTACCTAAAGGGCTACTTCTTTAATCTGGCTCTCCTCCTTAGATCTGTTGCTACTAGAAAAATCTACTCTAGCACTTGTGCTCCTTGATAAACTAGGTCAAATTTTCAAGGCACTAAAAGTTGTCTCCATTTTGGTCAATTCTCCAAATTGTCTACATTCATTCTCAACTACTTCAAGTCTTCCAAGGAAAATCTCCTTTGTGAAATATTTGGTACAAGATATCAACAATCATATCATTTGAAGTGATGAATTAAATGGTGATGTTAGAGTCTTCAATATCATCCATATGACCTCACCATCTTCATTGGTTCCTCCTTCAGATTTAATACATGTAGTAATTTCTGATATCCTACCTACATATGTTCTTATAGATTTATTTTCCATCATTTTAGCATCTTCAAATGCACAAATCCAAATTTCTATCCTCAACTTCTTAGAATGTGCATCACCTTCAAAACTAGTTTGCGAAACTTTTCAAATCAAATGTGAATTAGTAAGAGATTTTACCTGATTGTACTCAATTTAGGGAAGTGTAGTCAATAGTGCTTCTCTACCTCTCATGTCACCATAAAAAGATCTCTTTCTTCCTTATTACAAGTTTCCAAATCCTTTTTAGTAATGATTGTCTTTACTAATTTTTTCAAGATCCAATATCCCGAACCCATACATAGTAGATGTCTCTTCATACTTTCCTTCCATTTTTCCTAATTTGTTCTATCAAAATTTGAACTATCTTTTCTAACCATGCTCATCATGGGTCTCCCAAAGTTTCTAAACTTTTTCTTTAAGGACCTGATGCTCTAATACTAATTGTTAGAAACAATAGTCCACTAAGATAACTAAGCAGGGGGTGGGGGAGGGGGGTTGAATTAGTTATCCAATAGTTAAAACATTTATCTTCTTTAAACTAACTTAACCATTTAGCCAAAGTAAACAACAACCATAATAAGATGCGCATAGACAATTACACTAGATATGTTAATTAAGAAAACCCTTGATTAGAGGGAAAACCTTGGTGGGAATGATGCCCACAAGATGATGTACTGATATAAATATTCCTTTTTAGAGGATGGACCTTCTTAGGAGTATATTACAATATTTAGTACATATGAATCCCTTTTAGGATATTTTGAATCCTTATTAGGAGATTCCAATCTTATTAGGATTTTTACCAACCCTGTTTGGAGTTGTAGTACAATGTATGCAAGATGAGCCCACTACCTAAACATGTAATTTCAACTAAAAGAAGAGCACACTACTCAAATATGCAATTTACTGTTATGTTCTTCTTTTTTTCTATCAACTAAACCAAATGTATCAAACCTTGTAGACTAGGTCATGAACCTTGGATCTAAATATCAAACATCAGATTACTCAGCAAAGCCTCAGAAATGAAATTTCCTTCACTTTCATTCCTCTTTGCTCAACTTTGCATTCCACTATCACTGCTACTTCAAAAAAAAATTTATAATAAAATATCATTTTATATATGATAGAGGAAAATTTCCTTCAGTTATACCAAGTCCATAAAACAATTCCCTAAGTCAGTTGTTAGATCTTCTCAGTTAATCATTATAGGACCACATTAAGAAAACGTTACATTGAGTAAGAACATTAATCTTCCATATTGCAACTTGAATATCTTTCCATACATGTAATATTATGATGAGAAAACTTATCCATGTCATCACCAACATGTATTCTCCATATCCTTAACCTTGATTCTCAAAATAACAATTTTTCTAAGAGATATAACAAGTTTACTAGAGCATGCCTTTGTAAACTCTATCTCAAAACAAACATCACCAAACCTTACATAACTTCTTCCATACTTATCATTTCTTCATATGATGTTAACTACATATACTAGATACTCATAAGTATCTCTCATAACCTTGGACAGTGAGAATACTCAACTAGTCATCTATACCAACTTGATCCTTTTGTTGTTCTTCTATTAGATACCACAAAAGTCTACTATGTTGACATCAATGACAAACTCAGTCATGAATGTAACGTATCATCATAGTAACATATCTATAATACTTCCCCATAGGAATATCATCAGCATTCATCAGCATCCATGTTTCCAACATTTTATACATTGTACAACCACACATGATGCTAGTCATATAGCTCATTTTTCTTCAAGGAGATAGTTAGAATACATGGTTTGCCAATGAGTATTGTTGTAAAAAAAGATGTAAATTCATGGGTAATTTTTGGAAAACACTTTGTAAGAGGCTAGGAAGTAATTTGGCTCATAATTTTTCCTATCATAGTCAAACAAATGGGAAAATAGAAGTAATTAATAGGGTTTTTGGTAACCTATTGACATGTTTAACTAGGGAGTATGGGTAAGGATGAGAGAAAGTTATTTCTCAAGAAGAGTTTTCCTACAATGATAGTAAAAATAGAACAATGGAATTGAGTCCTTTCCAAATATTCTATGGGTCACATCTAAGGGGAATTATGGATCTTAGAGAGCTACCAAGACATGGTAAGATTAGTGGGCATGCAAATTATTTTTCTTAGTCAATGAAGGAGATCCATGATCAAGTGAAGTAGAAATTAATCTAGGAAAACTACAAATTTAAGGAGAAGAAAGATGAGGGAAGGGAGATCTACAATTTCATATAGGAGACTTTGTAATGGCATTCTTGAATAAATCTAGGTTACAAAGGGGATTCCATGCAAACTCCAAATGAAGAGGATTAGGCCATGTAAGGACTTAGAGAAGTATGGTTCAAATGCCTATAAAATTGACTTGATACCATATAATGGTCTAGATCTTGATGAGGAAAAATATCATGCAGAGCTCAAAAAGGATATGGAAGAGTTAAAAATATGTGAGAAGTTGCAACCTCATGTCGAGAGGATACTACATTCTAGAGTGCACAAGAGCACTAGAAACAAGTTCTAGAAACAATATTTAATAAAGTGGAAAGACACACTTGAAGATGAACCAACATGGATTTTTGAGAGTGGCTTCAAGAAACATAGTATCAACATGGAGTTCCTCTCACCACAAGTAACTTATTTTTTCTTGTAGGGGAAGTATGTTGTAGGAGTACCTTAGGGAATGGAAATCCCTAATAGGAATTTTGGCTTATAAATGGTAGTTACCAAATTAGTACTAATCATAAAGTCCCAAGGTGTGTTTAGAGAGTGTGTAAATAAGTTGATTTCAAGTGTTGTTCATGATATACTTGTTAAGACCTAGTTATTTCTCTAAGGTCTTCACAGGGTCAACTATGGTCAAAGTTGAAAAATATATAAAAATTGAGAGATAGTTGTTAAAATATGGTCAATTGGTATTTTTAGATCAAATTAGATGGATTTTAATCAAACTAGATAGGTTTGAAGTGTCAAAAGGTGACCTTTGCAAATATTGCAAATGTTGCTCATGACAACATTTCCATAATTTTAGCAAGAAACACTAAATAGGTCTAGAGTTTGACCTAAGGGTCTAAGAATTTGTGAATAAGATATACATGGATAGACCCCTCTATTTTGTGGGTGGGTGATTGTCTTGTACAAACTATTCGTGAGTAAGGAGAAAACTATTGACCATTCATACATCACATTTATTAATATAATGAAAATAACATGTAAACAATATACATCAATGATGTAAACATGTAAGGAAACAAAAACATAACACCAAATATGATTACCCAGAAACCTTCCAAGTGAGAAAGTAAAACTTGAGTGGTGAATACACCCTCAAATCTTCATTACTACAGTAATAAACTATATCCAATATAGGCTATAATGGTTTGACCATGAATCATGGTCTTCCCTATGAAATGTTTGCCTTGTTAAAGGCTTACAAAGACTGTTAAGTGCCACCTTGTTAGAGGATTTCAATACCCTGTTAGAAGTGTACTTGGTTAGAGGAATCAAATGTACAATTAAGTAAGCACCCTATTAAAGGATTTCATACAACCTATTAGGACTACTCTATTAAGAGATTTCACTAAAATCACCTATTATAATATCTTAGCATAGATCCTATGGTTGGCACTTGCTTTCCTGGTAATAGATCACCTCTACCCAATCTCTAATTGATCCTTCATGATCTGATGTATCAATGTTGTATCCTTCCCTGTCCTTTATTTTTTTCTAACTAATTATACAAATCACTCTTACTTCTAAGTCACCTTGAATGCTCTACAAACTATCTTGTTCAGTCTTCCAATTCAATCATTCACCCATCTTACACTATAAAGATTTTAAGGCTTCATCATCCTTAAGAAGACTCTAGTGGTTTAGGGTTATGTATGAATCTAGGGTTGAGATTCATCCATTTAATCACTTAAACCTTCCCATTTTCTAATTGTCTACGTTTAATTGCATAGGGAATCCAAATTTAGATTCATTATTATCTCCAACAGATTCTAATCTATTCTTAAGTCAGCTCAAAAATAGTTTACATAGTTGTTTGTGCCATTACAAATAAATATGTCAAAAAAATTTTACTTGGCGTATGAAGTCACTGATGCACGACATGCATTTTATTTCTACTTCTAACTTGACACTTGCATTACTTGGCATCCACTGCTTACTTGACACTTGAATCACTTAGCATGATCTATCTACTTGGCACTTGAGTGACTCAACACAAGAGTGACTCGACACTCATTGCAAATTGGTATGGTCTAATATTTACATGTCGTGCTTGATGTGTATTACTAGTTTGACATGAACTAAGTAAATGGTTTAAACTCACTTGTCAAAACCAATTTGAGGTCAACAATCTACCCCTTTTACATGAGTGTCAAAATCACTCAAATATATAGTATTCAACTTAACTTCTTGAGCATAACATATCCATGACTTGGCTTATATACAAAACTTCAAAAATTCAAAAAAAATTCAATAACCTATATACCTCAAATTTGATAACCCCACCCCAAGTTAATGTGTCTATTTTGTATCCAAAATCTATGCTCCTCTCTGACTTCAATGCATTGTATCTAAGAGTCTTTCATCTAACATGCTCTATAATAGATGATATCTATATTTTTATAGTACGTTCCTAAAAAATGAATCTCAAAATTATTTCAAAAATGAATATCACCCCAATGATATAACTTTACTACTATGCTCCCTCTTTCTTATTTCTTCCTCTCTTTTATTCTCTACTCCTTTGTTCATACTCCCCCGTGGTATATTTCTTCCTTTCTTTATCTCCCCCAATGTTATATTTCTCCCTTATGGATATTTCTCCCCCTTTCTATATTCCTCCCCCTTTTTGACACTTATGTCAAATGGGCTATACACGTATAGTTTTTTTGTCCAAAAAGGATTTATGGACTTCCATTATGATTTTAAGAGTTGCATCCCAATTTTCACATGCAATATCCAATGACTTGATCTAGATAGCAAGCTCAGTAACAAGGTGTACTAGGCCATCTAGAGTAGAAATATTGAGGTCTTTTATTTGTAGAGTCTTGGCATAACCTAGTTCCTTGTGTAGTATCTCCATATGTGGGGTAAGGGATTCCTATATGCATGTCAATTTTTCTCTTATGCTAGCCTCTTCTACTATTAACACAACTAATTGAATTTGTTTTTGAAGTAATGTATGAAAATGCTTCTTACTCTGAGGAGGGTTTTGAGGTAACCATATACCTAATATGTTGAGATTTATCTATAGGTTTAGAATATGATGTTTGGTTTCTTGGGTGAAGAGTGTAGGGTTACACAATTTAGTGTAGAATGAGAATATATTCTCAAGTACCTTCATCACATCCTTGACCTCTGTAGCCAATGCAACTTGAGTGAGTGCTATATCACTAGATATCTTTTCATTTACCTTGCTTTGGAATTTATTTTCAACCCATACTAAGAGTTTAGCATTAGTATCAATGTCTTCATTATTGACCTTTTCCACTATATCTAATAGTTGTTCTAGTAGTGACTTGGTCTCTTCAGGAGTTAGCAGATTAAATGCATCTAGAAAGATGTCTTTAATGCCTTTAAGTTCTATCTTCTTCTTGTGTTCTCTCCTAAGCATTTCCTGATGCTTTCTCTTCTCTAAGGATTGTTGCAAAATGCATGTTTGGTGTAATGTCATTATATCATAATAAAACTTAGGTATAACTATCTCTTCCTCAAGAGTGATATCTCCATTGTAAATTACCTTTTCAACTTTTCAAGAGCTAGAGCCTGGCACTAAGATTTTCAATGGTATAGCTTATGTTCTAGACTTCTAAAGAGTCTGAGTAGGTGGAGTGCTAGATGTTGGTAGGGTTACTAGTGCTCGGATGATCCTTCACTTATGGTATTTCCTCACTCTCTTCATATTTTCTCTTGTCTATTACAATGTCATGACTAGCACCTTGTTCTTGTACTTTAGGTATAGATGAATCTATTTTTCCTACTTCCTACTATCAATTAGTAATATCTTTTTCTTCTTATGCATTCTACCTCTACTCAACTATGTCAATTTTACCAAGTGTATCAACCTTTAGTAGATGTATCTGCTATTTTTTGAGTCAAAGATTGTACTTGAGAAACTAAAGGGATGACAAAAGGTGGATTTTTTGGATTCACCTTGTCCCTTGTGAAATCAGTTATTGCCTTTTGGAGCTTATCTATACTGACCAAAACTAGATTATAACATAGCTTGGCTTGTGGTGTAGATTGGTCCAATATCTTCTCAAGTCTTCTATAGTCAAGGGATTGATTTTTTGAGTTTAAATATTAGATACATCCTTAACAATAATAGTTTCAATATACTTAACTATTTCATGTGGGGGGCTAACACTTGACACTTGTGTGTCTTGCACACTCTGTTCATCTTTTTGTTGTTCAGCTATTGCCTTGTCATTAGTTTTGTTTTCAATTTCTTTCCCCATTGTATCATCTTTCTTATCATCTTTTTCTTTGTCATCCTCTTTATCATCAAGTTTTCCTTCAAAGGGATTAGCTTCTCCTTGTTTCACAGTGGTCAACCCATAGATAAGTTTCCATATTTGGGTTGATTTATTGGCCACATCTTCAATATTATTTTGAAGAATGTTGAAGGCTCTATATTTAGTTCTAAACCTAACTCCATATTTCTTATTAGCCTTAGTAATTTTCCCTTTTTTTAGTTCTGGAATTACTTCAGCTAAAGTGGTTTCCCTTATTTATTTTTTTCAAATTAAAAAATAATGCAATTTTTTCTCAACTAAATCATACAGTATCTTGGGTATTGAGTTGGCAAATTCTAAAGGTGTTTTCTGAAATCTTGACATCATTACATATAGCACTTCTTCCACTTGCTTTTCTTCTTCTTTCCCAAGTTTCTCAAAATCAATATGTTGTAAACCAAAAAAATATGCATTATTCTTGACATTTTCACACAAATTTTCAAGATTAGAGATTGGTTTGTGACTTACCACTTTGAATTGGCTTATATCATCCGATTCATTCCTTTCTTCATCTGAATCAAGTTGTACAACATATATTTTTCTTTTCCTTTTCTTCTCTTGGCCATATTGCTCTATTTTCTTTTACTTCTCCTTGGCCTTCTAAGTTGTTGCTTGTGTGCTTGCTCTAGTGGTAGGTGTTGTTGGCTTGGCTTGGCTAGGTTTGACAAATTTCTTTTCCTTAGCCACTGGTTGTGCCTTAGCCTCCCTTTTCTTTGGCTTGGCATGAGTGGGTGCTTCCTTGGCTTCTTCTCCCTTAGTGTCTTCTATATCCTCTTCTTCCTTATCCTCTTCCATTCCTTGAGTCAATGCAAGAGGTTCTTGTGCTTGTGTTTGTTCTTCCTCTTCTTTCTCTTCCTCTTTATCTTCTTCCTCCTCTACACCTTCTCCAAATTTGGCCTTTAGCTTCTTGACCAACTTATCTTTCTTCTTGAATGTGTAGGTAGTTTCCACATCCATGGTAATATTTGATTTTAACAATTCATAGTTCCCAAATATCTTTGCACTTTTATCAATTTCCTCTACTAGTAGTGTTGTGATGACTCCTGAAGCTTCATCAACATAAATTTCATGCCCAATTGGCCTTAACAATCTAACCCTTGGTGTGGCTACTTGCACAAAGGTGTAATTGGCATTGACAAGAAAAGATATATCATTATAATGTTTCTCAACCAAAGAAATTGGTATTCTCATTCTTTCCTTAATTGATTTCTTGAAATCTTTAAAATAACTTGTCATCAATGATTCAAAATTTTCTCCCATCTATTCAATAACTTCATTAATGTTCATTGCTATTGAATTATTAGTCTTCCATCCTACAATACCAAATGAGGGAAATTTATTCTACACATAAAAGAATATGCATACTAGAATTTAACCAAATTTTCATTGTGCACTCTTTGTTTTCTTGATAGCTCCAAGATTTTCCGTTAGTTGTTGTAATTGAAGCTCACCAAATCATATGTATGATCCTTCTTCACAATTTTGTAGCTTACATTGATAGAAATATAGGGTGCACTATTCAATGTACTAGATTGGTAGAATTTATGAGAAATTACCCTTAAAACAAAGTTCAACAATGGATTAGCAATAGTATCTACTGCCATGCCTCTCTTATTCCATTTTGCTCCAATTTTTTTCTCTATTACTTCCTTGGAATCACTCCTTAGAGTCTTGGGCTGATCTAGGTTTTGGTGGCCAACAACCCTATGAATTATTATTTTGGTAATCTTAATCAGTCCACCCACTAGCCATAAAGATCCATCATGTATTCAGTTCAAAACAATTCTAATCCATTTAGTTTCAAATACACTAGGAAAATCTAGGGCACTTGTTAAACCCTTTTTCTCAATGATTTTATATTCTTCCTTCAAAAAAACATTTTCACATTACCTATTATATGCTTCCCTAATTTCTAAGTCCCTAGTGCTACCAATTTTACAATTATAACATTTTCGTACATCTTGCACCATTATTACATTTGGCAAGATCATGGATAAAGTGCCAGAAGGATCTTGTTTGTAAGCTATATTAGCAATGGCCTTAAACACAAGTTGTTTGACTTCATTACTAAAAAGTTGAACTTTTAAAAGCTCTTTCCCTTCTACATTTTTTGAGCTATATGCCATTTTGTTAAACTAGGTTTTATACAAAAGTAAACTGCATAGCTCAGCTTGTGATAAATACTTTGTAAAATTTGTATGTTGGTGTGAGATTAGTATCAAATTCTCTACAAATTTTTTCAATAGTTTTTGAATTTCCTTTTTGTCTTCTCACTCTTGCTCAAATTTGAAATGATGAATAATGAGTGAAATTGATCATATATCCTTCAAAAACATTGCATTAAAGCTTAGTGCTTGTATAGCTATAAGCTTGGCATCAACTAGATAGCCTAGTAGCTCGACATCAACTATCATTCCACTTAGCATATTTATGAAACATTTCATGTTAGGCAACAACATGAAAATTTTAATGTTTCAATAGGAATTTTTTAACAACATCTTGCATCTTTATTCATGCTAATGTAGTTTTTTCAATACTGTCTCTTTTTGGAACTAATGTATGATATTATTCTTGAATATCAATCCCACATACCTCTTGATTGCCTAGTTTGATGAGGCGTGATCACTTGACCCATTGGGTGAAGTGATCCCTTCTCCATTTGATGTGTTGCAAGCATATTTCATTTTCCATGTCTTGTTCATCTCATATCTAATGTGTTCAACATTTATCTTTCCTTTTCCTTTATCTAATTCACAACTTGGTACCTTTGACCTAGTTTGACAATACTTACTAACGTAGTTACCACTAAAGTGTGTTCTAATACAATTCTTAGGAATATGTCCATATTCTTGACAATAGTGATAGCTATATCTTGTATTATAATCCCAATTATAAAGGTTTCCATAGCTTCTTACCTTTGCTCGGTTTTTTCATGACCACATGGATTTGGATCTACATTTAAAGGCTCTATGTCTATACTTCTAATAGTTGTAGCAATATCCTTCAAATTTTTGTTTTTGCATGGTCCTAGTTCTGCATTCATGTGCCTGATGACCTTATTTGTTGCACTTATGACAATGAGTAATGTTTTTAGGTTTGACATTCTAATTTTTATTCTTGCTCTTGCATACATTAGTAGTATTTCCTTTCTTACCATAGTTATGACAAGTAGGTTTGGAGTTCTTACCTTTGATGTTCCTCTCTTTAGTGACTTTAGATTATTCTCCTTCTTTAGTGCTTGTGTAGCCCAATCTTGATGTATCTATGTTGGATCTAGAGGATCTCAATAATTTCTCAAAGTATTTGATGGCTTCATTTGGTTTTTTGATACTTTCAACAAATTCCTTTTCTCTTTTTAGATCACTCTATAATTGTTCATTCTGCAACTTCAATGTAGTTATATCAATGTCTTTGACATTCAGTTCATAGTTGGCATTCACCATTTGACTTAGAGTATCCAATTGCATGTTGGAGATCTTGGTTAAATCTATTGACTTATTTTCCTTGATCTTTTTGCTAGAATTATTTTTTCTTTCTCAATCATGGCTTTGTCTTCCATGGATTTCTTCTTTTGTTCAGTCACCTCCCATAGTAGTATAGCTTATGTTCTTGCTCTAGCTTGAGATTTTTTATTTCATCAACCTAGATTCTATTCTTTTCCATTAGATCGGCAACTGCTACATCAAACTCATTGGTGTTACCATCTATAAATAGCTTTATGGTGTCTATCTCTTTGTATAGTGTGTCATTCTCTACAATAGTAATCTCTTTCCTTCTCTGCAATTATTATTTTTATTTCTTCTCTTGCCTCATTTACTTGATGTAGTATGAGATGTATTTCAATCTCCCAGTTCTCAATAGTCTTTCCCAACTTGTAGACTTCCATTTCAAGATCTTTCCTCTAAGCTACAAAGGTTCTCTTTCAAAGAACTTGGCTCTGATACCAATAGTTGGAATTACAACTGGGAAAAGAGTAAACTTCTAAGAGGGGGGGGCAAGGGGGGAGGGCGGGTGAATTAGGAGTTTAAACTTGGACCCATTAAACTTCCACTATTCATACATCACATGGATTAATATACTTAAAATAACATGTAAAGCATATACATCAATCATGTAAACATGTAATCAAACACACACATTACATGAGATATGATTACCTAGAAACCCTCCAGGTGAGAAGGTAAAAATGGTGTTGGGATGACACTCACAAATCTTCACGACTGAAGCAATAAAGTGTATCTGATGAATGTTACAATGGTTTGACCATGAATCATGGTTTTCCCTATGAAAGGCCTACCCTATTAAAGGCTTACAAATAATGTTAAGTCCCACCTTCTTAGAGGATTTCAACACCCTGTTAGAAGTGTGATTGGTTAGAGGACCTCAACTTACAATTAATTAAGCACCCTATTAAAGGGTTTCATACAACCTATTAGGACTAATCTGTTAAGAGATTTAACTAAAATCACATGCTAAAATGTCTCAGAATTGATCCTTCGGTTGGCACTTGCTTGCCTAGTAACATATCACCTCTACACAATCTCTAATTGATCCTGAAAAATCTAATGCATCAATGTTGTATCCTTCTCTATCCTCTATTCTTCTCTAACTAATTTTGAAAATCACTCTTACTTCTAAGTCACCTTGAATGCTTTGCAAACTATCTTGTTCACTCTTCCAATTTGATCATTCAACCATCATACATTGTAAAGAGTTTCAGGCTTTGTCCTCCTTAAGAAGACTCTAGTGGCTTAGGGTTAGGTATAAATATATGGCTGAGACTCATCCATTTTGTTGCTTAACCTTCCCATTTTCTAATTGGCTACATGCAATTACATATGGAATCCAAATATAGATTCATCTTTATCTCTAAAAGGTTGTAATCTCTCCTTAACTTAGCTCACAAATGGTTTACATAGTTTCTTGTGCCATTACAAACAAATATGTCAAAACTATTTTACTCAGCATATGAAGTCATTGATGCTTGACATGCACTATATTTCTACTTCTGACTTAGAACCTACATTACTTGGCATCCACTATCTACTCAGCACTCAAATCACTTGGCATGGTCTATCTACTAGGTACTTGAGTGACTTGGTACATGAGTGACTTAGAACTCATTGCAACTTGACATGGTCTAATATTTACATATTGTGCTCGACATGTATGACTAGTTCGACATGAACTAATTAAATGGTTTAAGTGTTTTGACACTCACTTGTCAAAACCAATCTAAGATCAACAACTTGAATTGATAGGAGATTTTCTAGGTTGGAGAGAACTAGGAAGAGATCCTTTGAAGCAGGGTGTAGAGAAAGAACCCTAGGAAGGCTAGCAGAAATATTTGGATAGAGAAAAAAGGCTCTGGGTGTGAGAAACTCCCCATCTGTGTAATTCAATGTCTTAAAGAATATGACATCCTAATGTTATGGTTATGGATAGTGTCATTTGTAGATAAAAATGCATTTTCTTATCCAACTCATCATTTCTTGAAACATCTAATCTTATAGGTATTCTTGTCATGAGCACGTTCTAGTCATCTATTTGTGGATTCACATTTCTTAGATTTGTGAGAAGTTGATGAAATCTTTGTTGTTGGATATTTTCTTCATCTTGCCTAAATAATTTATCTAGTGTAACCTCTATCTTGAATTCCTACCATAATAACTTTGCCTGCCTATTTCTATCATATGTTGGTTTATCATTAACATGAGGTAATTTTTCCAAATCAACAACTAAAATAATAGATATATGTAGCAAATATTTGCAAAATGTTAAGTTACATACATAAAATAAAATCACAAGACATGCATTTTATATGACCAATGTTAATAAGCATTAGGAGAAATTAATAACACCATATCATGTAAGGAGATGGATACCTCCAAAGCTTATGTCTATTTTATGTGGGAAGGCTTGTCTAAGTAAGCAATCTATATTTTTTAGCTTGTTCTAGCCAATGAGGTTCATTTCATCAATCAAAATATATTTGATATTTTCCATGTCTTTCTAAAAACTTGAAAGTCTTGTCACATCTAGTTGGAAAAAAATTGTAAGTCAACTCGACAAGGTGTGGTACCAAGTATTGCATTCTTAAATATATGACCTTCATGATGATTTTGTATAGGCTTGAATTTAGAAAAGGTTTTAGGTGTTTTAACTTTGGAAATGGCAGCTATGCTAGTAGTCTTGAAGTATTTTAGCATGGATTTGCTAAATCTAGAATCTTCAATTACACAAGGGAGTTCCCATCCAACCAAATTCCAACATGCTTGAAACAATAGAGCACTAAATCTACTTGGACCCCATGCTTTATCTGGATGAATTGAGAAGACAACCTTTTGAGTTCTTAGATTGTAAACGGTGTCATTAACCTCAAATTATCCACTTCTGACACAATTGTTTAGATGGCATCAAGTAGTAATAAATTTATTACTATGGTATTATTTTTTTTCAAATTCTTGTGTTCCTGAGCTGATTTTTATTTGTATATATATTGGAGGTGTGCCAGTCCCACTTTCTCCCTTTAGTTATAATGACTCATAGAGTAATATGCTATAGGAAACAATGTGCATGATTTCCTAAGTAGCACGTGTGGCTGCCTAGCAACCTCCATCATCTAGGGTTAAAAAATTAAAAGTTGTGTTAAAGTATTTTTTTTAATACTTAAAAAAAAAAAAAAAATTATATATATATATATATATTAATATTAGTAAACTTCAATCATTTTAATTTTATTACTATGAATTTAGTTTTATTTATAATTAATTTTAGTTTGAAAGATAACTAAATTTAGTTTAGTTTAAATGAAACTTTATTAATTGTTTTTAAAATAGATTATTATTTAATATTGCTACTTGTAGGTTTCAATTTAATTAGGGAGGGTTAGGGTTATGTATAGTGGATTATATAAATATTTGTCCTATATGAATTCTTTTAATTTAAAATATTGTTATATCCTAGATTAAATAATAATCACTATTATTATGAATGAAATGAAGACATTATTTTATTATAAGTAGGTCCTTTTAAACTATGAAATCTAGAGAGGGTTTTACTATTGAACTAAACTTGAAACTATAACCACTAGGGAACCTTTACGAATGAAAAATTAAACTTTACTCAAATAAGATTCTATGAAATTATATCAAAAACTAAAATGGTTCATTAACTACACCTTTTTTAAATGCCTATTAAAATTTTGTGTTTTATCCTGTGATGGATTTTGAAAAAGCCTAGTAGTTTGGCCAAATAGTATTTTTTACTAGAGGCTTGGGAAGTAGTTGTTTTTATGATTCTTTTATGTGATGTTGTATAGTCACGATTCGTTCATTCTCAACAAATTTTCTATATTCTCATCTTTCTGTGATGGGATCAAGTTTGATTTTATGTAAGCTCATGTATTATGATTTTATTGGTGTAACCTATGAGGTTTTGATCAGTTATCTATCAGTGCTTTTCTAGTTGCATGTATAGTCATACTAATGTATTATTGTAATTTTATGAGATATACAGGGATAACTTTAAGAAACTCCTCCTGAGAAAAATATGTAAAATGTTGGCAAATTCAACATTTTATATGCATGAAATATTTCTAATTTATGGTGATTTTTTCATTCGAGGCAAGGGAGAAATTTATTTTCTATTAGCGAAATTTTCCTTTCTGTATCAAAATTTAATAATAATTGTGGTGAATTAATTTTATTTTTTTGGTATGGAAATAAATGTAGGCCTTTTTTTTTGTTGGTCATAAATATTTTTATAATGTAAGAGGCAAATTAATTATTTCATATAACACAAAATATTAATATAATTGATAATATGTCAGTTTCCAAAGAGAGATTATTTATTTTTTGCTGAATTTATAGTCACGAGTGGTCCATGGCCCACATGCCAAGTGTACATTATACAGTGTACTTATAGTATGCTAATCCATTAAGATTCAATTAATAATGTGCCCTTTTTTATTGCCAACTTGGTTGTCATCACTTTTAATGTTGTCATTTTATGGTGAAAGGAATTAATTTGGACCATTGATGCAATATAGATCAATGGCTTTAGCTCTATTTTGGGCCCATTTTAAACAGCATACCATAAAATCTAAATCTTCCCAAAATTAGGACACATGTCCCAAAGACCAAAACATAAAATAGTTGGCTAAATGGGGATAGTTAGAGACATATGTCAATAAAATGGCAGGCAATGCTCAACCTGAGGGTAAATATTATCTTATTTTAAGGAAAAAATAATATTGTCCAATAAGAAAACATTACGGAAACGTTGGTGAAAATTTTAAAATATTTGTGTTTTAAATGTAGATTACATTGGCAATTGGACCGAGATTTGGGACCAATTATGTGTAAACTAATAAGTGATTAGCCTTGGATTTTGACCCAAATTATTTAATATCTCGGTGACATGGTTGAACCCATATGTAGATTTTATTAGCCAAATCTTGATTTCCCAAACAGACAAAATAGCCAATTGGCAAAGATTTGCCACTAAAAAATCACTAGAGATATACTTTTATGAGATTAGGGTAATGTTATTTATGTATATTTTGGGAAGTGGCTTGCAATGGAGGTTAGATCCCTAAAGAGGATGTCAGGGTGACCCATTATAATTTATATTAATAAGTGATAATATTCTCATTAATGGGGTTAAAATGTATTAACAAGATTCTATATTTTAACTTGCCATGCCTTCAGTGCTAGTACATGCTAGGATGGGAGTAGAGAGGATGCTTGGTTGTGACCTTTCCTTATTAGTATGCCTTGTTTTTAAAAAAGGATATTGATTTCATACAAGGTCACTAGGGGGAAAAAGTCTAGAGAGACTACCAAGGTCACCTTAGAGTTGACACCTATGATACCACTTTCCCACATGCATGTTAGGTTTCCTATGTATATGTGTTTCTTTTTGGATTAGATATTATTTGTGTACATGGTACCTTTGAGATAGATTTCTATTAGGATTCCTTGAGCTATATTATTGATATGACTTTTGGATTGTTATCCATTTGGGACTAGAGATTATCTCCTCAACATGGTGGGAGTGGGCCATTTAGGTCTAACAAGGTCGGATGGTATTCTTTCTATAAGAATTTTCCTTAGGGAAAAATTCACCCAGGAACTAAGAACTCAAACACAAGCACAAATACAGACCAAAAAGAGAGAGTATGATTAGAATGATGATATATTCATTCAATATGCATTAAAAAAGAAACCCTAGAATTGTTTGTATATAAAGGCCTTTGAGATACATCTAGAATGCCTTAGAATCGGCTACATAATAAGTCATACAACTAGGTACATGTCCACAAAATATGAGTTATCCTCTATTAAGAAAAAAAGTAAGTGAGGTAATGAGAGGATAAGCCTATAATGGTGTAACATGAAAATCAGTGTTGTAGACACCATGTGTTAAAATAGAGTTGTGTACTTCTATGTTGTCAACATGACACCTCAAAATGGTACAAAAACTCCTAAGTGTCTCACAAAATAAAATAATTAAATAATACAAAATAATGCATTAACCTAAGTAAACTTAAGTAAGTGTAAATAGTAAATACATATTTACACCAATAGTTTCTTAAATATCATTGAGATCCAACAACTAGTTGTCAATGATTGATTTACCTTGTGAAATTGTCCTATTCTTCTTATCTTGAGATACTCTTCTATTTTCATATTCTAGTATATTATACTTTGATTATTTGAGATCTTGGAGGATGTTGTATATTATCATGATGTATAAGATTATAGAATTTCAATCTCTATGATATGTGTAGATAATAAGTATGCATTCTAGTTATGTCATGTGGCTATTCTTTCATGTTATTTGTAGTTTTAGTTATTCTATGTTATGGACATTGTCTATTTATCATATTTTATCTTAAATAAAACTTATGTGTCTAATTCAACATTATGGAAGCCTTGAGAGATGTAACTATTATTGTATTTTTTTATGTTTTTATGTGAGTTATTGCTTCCACTATGTTATCTCTTGATTGCTTTAATCTTTCAAAAAAAAAATTTTTACCAAACATAGTGACATTATAGGTTAATTTCTCTTGGGTTCCCTAGAAAAGCATTAGATGCTAGCTCATCAATCCTTGTCATCCACATGTTTTGATCATCTTAAAAACTCAACTATGTTGGCCTCAAACTTGATTCTTTTGCAAATTGTAACTTTTGGTTTCACCGAGAAATCTCTAAGTTCTCATGCTCGATCATCACTCTATAGCTTAGAATAGATTGTTCTTTTTTCTTGACATCTACTTAATCACTTATCCAATACTGCAATCAATTGCCACTCCAACTTTCTTGACAATAACTAACACTTGGCTTATAATTTTTATCAGCTTCTTCTTAATTTCTTTAATATTTTTTTCAGCTCCTTGATTAACTTGACTCACACTAGTACTTTTTCAAGCCACTACAACATTTAGGGTCAAATTGCAATAAATTAGTGATGGAAATTTGATATGTTTGTGATTTTTATGGTTTTTTTACATGTGTCCCTGACATCGTCATTATACTAAGATTGGAGTCATAATTACGATGTATGTGTGATTATAAACAAAAACAAAATATGACATTAATCATTCCCCATTTGAACGATTGTGGAGAGCTGCACATGAAAGAGTGTGGAGAGCTCCAAACTTTGGTGGAGATCAGTTGCAAAAAAAGGTGGATTCATTTCCATGCCCTTAAGATCTCTACATTTTTTTATTGTTCCTTTTTGATATTTGTGTCCTTGCCCCACAATTTCATTGTAGTGTTGTGCCCTTGTGATCTACGTGCCCTTTCTCTACATTACCTTGGATTGGAAGAGAATTAAGTGTTATCTTTGTGCCCTTGCTCTGCATTTTTGTTTATATCAATTTACTAAGCTCCATCAAACACTACCTCTTTAAATCATATAAAAACAAGGTTTTACAAGAAAATTAATGTTTTACAAAGCTTGATACAATATTTATCAAAGATATTTACCAACCAAATAATCACTTCAATAAGAGCCAATAGAATTTATTAGTGTTTAGAAATAATTAGGATAAAATTTGGGTTTGGTTTACTGAAAACACTAGTATAGGAATATCCAAGAAGAGAATTTGTTCTTGCAAAAACACATTTGATTTTATTGTTTCTATAATGTAATACATAATTCTATGAACATAAGTAACAATTCCTCCATTTCCCTCCCACCCCCACATGCATAGTTCTAGAGTATTGGTGCTCTGCCAAATTCATTTGGCATAAGATCCTTCTCTTTAATAGATTTACAATACATTGATGGTCAACTTGATTTTGTAAAGATCTTGACTTAACAAGAATAGTAACATTTTACCTTCCATATTTAAGATTCTAAATTGCTGAAAGTTGTAAAAAAAAACCTAACTAACAATTTTAATCCAAAGGGAATACCTATTTTAATACCAAAAGATGGGGTTAAAATGTAGCTGGGTTGTTCTTACTACTAGAATTTAGTTATTTTCCCCAAATCTATACTTGATGTTAAATAATTTCAAATTCATTGTAAATATAACCTTCAAAGAATTTATTAATTTTTTAGTTAGATCCAACCCTCTAGAAAAAAGGAAAAAAAAACTTAACTACATATTTGAAATACAAGTGTAGCTTCTATTTTTTACTTATACTAACACATCTTATGGTAGATTCTGAACCATTTTATGAATAAGACTAGCTTCATTAATCCAAAAACAATAACATCTCAATATCATCACAACAAAGGTACAACCAAATGTTTCAAAATATTGTAACTAAACCCAAATACCTCATCTTCAATAGTCTAGTGACTTAGATTTATTGTCATCAAAATATCAATGCTTTGAATATTCTACTTCTAGACTGGCACACCTAAAAGACTATATCTCCACATACAACTCACTCAAATAATTTATAAGTTGTGTAGTTAATTTTATATTTGCATATTATTCCTTCAAAGGGTTTCATATATGATTCATCTTAAAGCATATTCATAACAATAATTTGGAGCTCTCAAAACATAGAATATGATTTCTAGCGACAACTCAACTATTTTCTTTAGCACATGGTGTTCCTAGTTAAACTTTATTATCTCTTACCATACCAAATTATCTCTTCAAAGAAAAAACTCTAGACTTTCAATTGATCTTCAAGTTCAACATTGTTCTACATTTATAACACATGCATCCAATGTAGCAATGTACTCAGCTAATACTTATAGCTAACACTTTAAATTGGTACTAGTTATAATGAATCCAATCTGGGTGTATCATCAAACCATTAATATACATTTGAAATTATCAAATTTTTAATTATCACATACTACTAGTTTCCTATACATTCAATACCAAAAACATCACACAAGTTGATCCCAAAGGTGATTTCCTTAGTAATTTACCTCCACATCAACTAACAATAATACCAATCATCTTATACATATAATAAATGTCTTTCAACTCTTCCCTAACAATATGAAACTTTGGCTCTAATATGAAATCATTGGGAGATAAATAATGCATAATAGATTAAGTAGATAAAATATTAAGGGTATTTCCTCCCAAATATTTTCATTTCACTTACTTCTCATTCATTGATAATATTTGGTTTGATTCATAATATTTTGTCTCTACCACTCGCATGCTATGATAAAGGGTAACACCACCTTTACCAATTCATAACCAAAAACATAACAACATGGAGATAAAAAGAAAAGAAAATATTTTACAAAGCACACATTAATAATTTAAAATCCTTACAAATTCTACAAGATGAGATAACTCTAACTTCTTACAATATGAGAAAGCTTCTAATATAAAATCTTAGTAAATGAAATGACCCTTTTCTATTTTTTTCCCTTCCATTTTTCATCACTTTCTCTGCATCATATTGTTACTTGGCCTCTCTATGCTTCTCCTAATTATGCTTGCAATGACTAAATACAACAAATTTAGAAAAAAAACATATTTATTTCAAATGCTAAAATATCTCTAGCTAATCCTATTTAAATCATTCTATGATTCAATCATGGAATCACAAAAGTGTATAACAAGATTAATTCATTACAACCAACTCTATCCATCTAGACCTATGACTCATCCTCTCTAGAAATTATTTATCCACATAGAGAACATAATTATTTACATCAAGAAATTAGATTTCCTCATAAATTTCCAAAATCACATTTTTAGAGTCTTTCCCTCCTAAAGATTGATGAATTGTAACCTCAGATGCTCCTTGATTACATAGACAAACATCCTACCATTTATTTTATTTCTCAAGATTTTGAAGGCCATTTTTTTAATGTGGAATGGTGGTTGAACATATTCAAACATGAATTAGGGCCTTCTCAAGAATTTTGTGATTGCACTTCTTTCTACTTTCTTTCTACTTAATTTAATTAAGCTTAATATAAATGCAGACATGCATGCATGCATATATAAATACATATACATACACACATAGATTGATATATATATGTATTTATGCATGCATATATATAGAGAGATCTCCTTTAAGTTTCTTATTACATCTTGGAACAATAGAAAAAATTGATCCAACTGCATGCATATTCTAGAATCCAAATAGTAAAACAATAAACTCACTCAACCCATGTTAAGTGACTTACATCAAGATCCTGCACAAAAATAATCTAGACTAGGAAAAATGGACAAAGTTCACAAGAAATTTTACAAAAACATATCATAGTAGATATTTTTAGAAAGAAACAACCCCAAATAAATCTTTCAATATATAGACAATAAATGACATTTTAGGGCTCTGAAATCCTATTAGATTGGAAGATCAAATTGAATCTACAATAATAAAGCATTCAAAATGATTAGACCTGACTAGTTGGAAGTATGACTATTATCAGACTTGATAGAAGGAATTGGTATGAGACTTGACATAAGGAATGTTTGAGTTTCTTGATAGTTTATTGAGCTTGTATTGTGGATAGTAGTTTACATGAATTTGTTTTAGGGGTGAGATAGGTTTATCCTTGTGCAATATAACCTATTAGCTAATAAGGGTTCAAAGTCATGTCATTCTCAAGAAACAAAAAAATATAGATTTTGTAATTTTCCTACCAATAGGGCTTTTGAATTCTTTTAAAATAATTTTCCATGTAATGTAGGAAATAGATAAAGTGCAGATGAACAAAAATGACCAGTGATACACTATTTTGATTAGTGAGAATACATGTTTTTGGTACAACTTTACATCATTTGGAAGAAGTTTTGCAACATACCATTCCTATAACATTAATTTTAAGCTCCATGGAAATACCACGTATGATCTTTTCTGAGCTTCATTCAAATGATGTACATTTTTCTCTTGATTATATTTTTGGTTTATCAATAATTTCCTCTAGTTCAATGATGGTGCATGTCAATTTTTTTCTCCAATGATGCAATCACCCATCCATCTCTAGATTATGAAAATAGTTGGTTTTTTACAAAATCTAGATAGATATTGACAATTCCAAAGCCATAAACTCGGAGATTATCATGTGTACATCCCACTTTAGGGAAAAATTGGATGTCATGGTCTTGTGCATATGTTTCTATCACTTCCTTCAAAATCAACTAAGGTTCACCCATCAAATTATTCAGTTGAATCCCACCATCCATGGAAGTTGAGGCTTGTTGTTGAGAATATGTTTTTACTACTTATTGCTATTGAAGTGCCTCAAATTGGTATTTCTCCTTCACCCTAAGATAGCTTATGTTATCTCTAGCCCTAGGTTGTTCCATAGTCATACCCTCTATAGCTTGATTCATTATTTCAAGGGATGCATTTAGCTAATATAGCTTACATTCTCTCTAGCCCCAAGGTTGTTCCACAATCACACCCTCTATAGCTTGATTCATCATTTCAAGGGCTCCATTAGCTAACTTCTTATCCTCTCAGTAGCAAGAAGCTCAGGGAAAAATAGTCCTTTTCCACCCTAAAAACTATTGTGTTACTTTATTACAATCAGAATTTGATCAAACCCAATGATACAAAACCTATTGCCACTTTGGAAAAATGTTGACTTGAACATTTTAACTAGATGATAAATGGTCATAGCAAATGGCCAATCCATAACCTAGTTAAATTGATCTATTTTTTGATTTGTTGGGTTGATTACAAATTCCTATAGAACTATCATTAGATTAAGTACAATAAAATGAACAATCAGTTGTTCATAGCTAGAAAGATCATATACAAGTTTCCAAGGTGATAAAATTGCATATATAGATACATCACTTGCATTACAGGCATGAAGCACATTCCCCAACTTATAACAAATGGTTGTATATAAATTCTACGTATTGTAGCCCAACAATGGAAGTCAAGAATGTAACCATACATGTATTGTTATAGTCTCCCTATAAGAATCCCAAGTATCTACTATTGTTGTTAATTTTGGCATCACTATATGATCTAGAATGTTATTAAGTATTGAAGTTGGTAGAAACTTCTCTCATGTCTCTAGAAAATATAGCCAAGGTTCAGGGTCCCTTGAATTCCAGGAATTTGTAGTAGCTATTTTCACTGCTAGAATAATAACTTAAGTGAAAGGTTAAGCTTAAGGAGTTGAAGAAGCAAGTTCTACTTCTATGTAAATGCCATAATCACAAGGTCAATTCTGTTGCAAAAGCCTTTTCCACAATGACATTACCTCTAAACATTACAAAGGATTTTGAAGTGGTTCCAAACCTTGAAACAATCTTATAAGTAATGGAAAAGTAAATTTATATACAATACATGAAAAATTGCACAACTTGTAGTCATCCCGATATTTGGACTATAAATTCTTAAAGACACTTGCAAGTGATTCCAACGTCATAGTACCTACCATAACACTTTCTTGGATTCTATCTATTGATCCCATAATATCCTCTATGTTGTCTAGCTATTATTTCTATTGTGTAGTTTCTTTCTAAAGCCACTCCTTTTCCTTCTAGTATATTTCTATAGAGACTCTCTCTCTCTCTCTCTCTCTCTCTCTCTCTCTCTCTCTCTCTCTCTCTCTCTCTCACATACCTTAAATTCTAATCAAACTTTTGAATATCTATCTCTACCATATATAAAATAAACTTCACATTTTTTTTAACTCTAACATAGGTGTTTGATCCTTGATACCTAACAATTCTTCAAGTTCATTTTCTTTTAAAACATTAATTTTGTTCAACAATTATAAAATCTTAGAAAGTGAATTATTATTTTCAATTAGCATTGATGGGCTTCCCTTGAAAAAAATCAAAATGAAGTGTATAAATGAAAAAAAATTGATGACATTTCCTTCATTGCACCCATATCTTCTCTTTATGTCCCTAAAAAAGACAATAATGTCTATTGGTTCCCATTAACAACTAAGATAATTAGTTCTCTACCACTATCAAAACTTATCAATGGGAGAAAAATAGTCCATATAAGTAATTGATATGAAATAGGAGTTGTGTTGATGTGATAGATAGAGATATAAATGGAGCATATTTATAAGGGTGAGATGGGTCGATCATTGGGTAAGAAATGTGATGAATAGGGATAAAATGCAAAGGTGAGATGTTGGAAAGGAATAATGGTAGATTTGAGTGGCATGAGGTGAAATAAATTTTCCAAAAATTGTTCTAAGTCGAACACCATATTTAAGTCTAACACTAATGAGTTTTGAGTAGGTTCTAAAAGGCTAACTTGTTCCATAATTCTAGGATCTTCAAAACCATATGTGCAAATATAAACATTAAGTACAATGTATGTCCAATATTTTTGTAGATATACACATTAATTACAACAAATTTTTCTTTAAAAACCATATGTATAGATATAAACATTAAGAACACCATGTCAAATTTTTTTCAAGGTTTTTTCTCTAATATCAATGTGTATGTTGAATGGTTATCAATGATAGATCTAGGAAGTACAACCAATTCAATAAGGGTAAAAGAATAAGTTATTCCCATGAGGAAGGATCATGATAGATGATACAAGGGAATTTGATCAAAATAGGAGACAATCTCTAGATTGTTGTCTATTTTTAAGAGAGTAAGGAAATGACAAATGCTATTGTCCTTGCAAGAGTTGTAATGGCTTAAAGACAAGAAGAAATAAAATCAAAATAGCTAAGAGAAATTTTAAGGAGAGTGGTCACATTGAAGGGGGGTTTGATTATCATCCATTGGTAAGTTTTTTATTATATTTATTTTGAAATTAATATACATATGAACAAAAATGTGGATTTGATTACCACATTGTAGGGGGGTTTGATTATCATTATTTTTATATAGGTTGATCTCCCAAGGGTAGTATATGATATGGACCACCACATTTTGGAGTAACATGTAAATGTGAATATGGAGGAACATGGAGGTGTGCATATTGAAGGAGAAGATCATGATCCATGGAAAATGATGATCATAAGCCAGAAAAAACATTTGGTATTGGTGTTGGTGTTGTTGATTATGATGATGATGATTAAAATGAGGATGACATTAAGGTCATCCATGATATACCTCTACTTTAGAAGGAAAAAAAAAACCTTTATGAAGGATCCCAATAAACTCTTCTCGCTATTGTATTATTGTTGGCTAATTTGAAGGTTATGAATGGTTTATCTAACATAAAAATATCATGCATGACAAGGTTTCTCATATATGTGATTATAGTCTATAAAAGGTGAAACATGTGAAAATATAATGCAAGCTAAGTAACTAAGAGGGGTTAAATTAGGAACCACTTAAACTTCTCAACTAAACCACTTTATTAAGTTGTCTAGTCTATCGACATGGATGAAACATAAAACAATAAAGTAACAACACCATAACATAATATTGGTAACCCATAAACCCTCCAAGTGGGGGGTAAAACAAGGGTGGGGATGACAACCACAATGCTTCATAACAATAGTACTAAATTTGGCCTGTTAAGGCTTAGAGATGATCACTTCTGACAATCTTACTTAGTTAAGAGAAATAATAAATCTTGGGTCTCTTAGAATAAATGCTGATGAAACTACATTGGGTGAGTTCCCTAAGCATTGTAAAGCATTGATATTAAGCATTCATGATTGTATTTTTCATTGATGTCAACATAGCCATAATTCTATAAAGTTTAGAAGAATAGTTGTCAATAGTCTTATGATGCATAGAAGCTAAGGAATTTTTAGACGATGCATAGTGGAGTACATGTTTTCAAGGTTTTTGTGATGATGTGGTTATGAGGACTAAGTCTGGGTCAATGGTATATGAAAGTTACACTTAATTTCCTAGAAGTAGTGCAAAAGTAGAGCATTGGAAAATAGAGTTTTGATGATATATCACTATCTTTCATCTAAGAGATAATGAAGAGATGCATAGTTACATAGTGATAGAGGACAATCATGTGGTGATGCCATCATGTGTGCAAGACATGGTTCCACACATGTGAAGTTCTGTATAGACTATGAGATAATAATGCTATTGTAATCATGAATTAATTAATTATCTTATTTTAATTAATTGGGAAAGCCTCAAGGCTGACTCAAGGAATTACTATGAAGATACAGTATAAAGGAAAGTTGTTTTCCTTGTTTATAATGTGAACTTGGATTAGAGCACCAAGTGGGTTTTAGAATATTAGTGTGCAATGCAAGAAGGAGCAAAATTCTTACTGATTACATGTAAGACATCCAAGGGATCATTGGATGTGTAGTATGAGATTTGGTTACAAGATCTGAAGGAGAAAAATTCTAGTTGATAGGATAGATATAGAGGAAATAAGCACATTTCAATTCTATTATTCTACAAGAAATAATGCAGAGACCACTTGGATAGTGGGTTCATTGATCTTAAACTTGAAGTTTTTTGGGTAGTGGGTCCACTTATCTTCCATAACTTCTAATAGGGTTGGAATCTCCTAATAGGGATTCAAAGTCTCCTAATAGGGACTCATATGTATTGAATGCTGTAATAGACTCCTAATAGGGTCTATCCTCTAACACGAAATATTTATATTAGTACATCATTTTGTGGATACCATCCCCACCAGGGTTTTCCCTAGTTAACATAATTGGTGTTAATTAGGTATAAGTATCTTGTTGTAGTTTCATTTTATATTACTCACATGGTTAAGTTTTTTTAAGGTTAATGACTATGATAATTGTTGGTTAACTGACTCACCCCTTAGTTATATCAATGGGCTATATATTCTAACAAGGTCTACTTTTTGAAAGGATTTATATAATATACTTAAATATGTACTCTATGAAGAAATTATGCAATGGACTATTAGGTACACCTAGTTAAAGGATTTGGGACTAATGCACCTATTATGATGAATCAATGAATTGATTGATCCCTGATGCACAACTAAAATTATTGATGAAGGTCCTTTGAAGTAAACTAGTTACCTGACTTTGCTAGATAAGTCTTGTCCTTTCTTTGGAATGCTTATAGCCTTCAAATAATTTGCTCCTCCATAGTTTCTTAATGACTGAATGATAATACAATGAATAGTATCTTTTGGATAAGAAAAATTCCTTTACTTTTATCCATCCAAATAATTCCATCATAGGTTGGCTACAACATAATTAATTCCATAAATAATTACCAAGTTGACTATTGTAGTAACTTGGTTCTAATGGATTACTTGGGTGATGTTGAAGATACTTAGGCAACATGCCACCTTGGCTAACTTTGGCACTCAATTGATACTAGATGTTTGATTCATGATGATAACTCAGTAGATACTATTGAATAGGTTTGCACTGTTATGCGTGCTTGATTATCATCTTGGAACAAAACTAATTTTCTAACATAGTTCATAGTATAGGTCGGTAGACACTATAACCTTGGTTGACTTTATAGCTTAGTGTTAACTATCAACTCAATTGATATAACAACTTGGTTGACACTACTTACTTCCTACATAGTTAAAATTAATTGCATGATTCCTTTGTGAGCTTGGTTAACACTATGGACTTGTAACTCAGTTACTTATATCTGTCCATTATGACTAAGTGTTTTGACATTGACTAACAATATATCTTGTAATGAGATTAAAAATATCCCTCTTTGCCATTAGTGACAAAAATACTTATCATACACAAGATCTGAAAAACTTCTTTAGTCAAACTCCCCCTTTGAGTATGCTCTATTCTATAGATTAGTTTGCATTGAAAACTCTATAGATTGGTTTGAACTAAACACTTTGTTTTTGTTTTCTCAATAATTGATATTTTTTCCTATTTTTAACATATCTTTCCTTCTATGCATATTTTGTCCTTCCTATACATATCTCTCATTACATGTATGAACATGTACATTCTACTTTCTCTATATACTTTCCCCCTTTGTACATCTTCTTTCCCCCTTGTTTTTGTTAAAAATGCAAAAAAATTACAAGCTTATACCAAAATGAGAAAGAAAATTATTGTCTACCTTAAAAATTATAGACAATGTCTTGTCCCAGTTATCTTGTAGCACCTTCAAGATGTGTAGATTGATCTGAAGCTCTATTGATAACTTATACATATGATCTACAACTAACAACTTTATATATTTGACCAATGTAATTGCATGATCCATTCCCTTTTGCATAATGTCCATGTGGGGAAGTAACATACCTTATATATCAATCAATGTTTCTCTTATTCTGGCTTCTTCCCTTAGTAGTTCTTCCTCAAGATCTATCAATAATCTAGTTTTTGCAAAATAAATAGAACTTGATCTAGGATTAAGTGTCAATTGATTCATACTATCTTTGAATTCCATGTCAAATTGGGCCATTTTCTCTTTTATTTCCTTGGTAAAGTTAGTGGAATCACTTAACTTTACAAATAAAGACACAACATTATTTACAAGAATTTCTAATGCATAAATTAAAGTGGATAGTTCTACTTGATCTATAGCTATCTTCTATGCTACATTTTGTAGAACTTTATTCTCAAACTTCCTTCAACTTGCATAAGGAGTTTTTCCTACCCATCAGTGTCCTCATTGAAGTTATTTACAATATCTATTAATTGATCAATGATAGGTACTTTATCATTTACCTCTATAGATAGAGCATCTACAAATATTTCTTTGATGTATTGCAAGACTTTTCTTGCATCTCTTTCATCTATTAACATTAGTTGGTTTTCTCTTTTCTTCCATAGTTCTCCCAAAATATCAATTTCCTCAACTACTAGATTTGATTGGTCCCAAATTGGGATTTCAATTTTCTCATCAAGATCAATGCCATCAACTATGTTCCCTTTTCCCTTACTCTTGGCTTTTGAATAAGGAATAATACCTTTTTCTTTGTCAATTGAATCCTTCTGTTGCTTGGTTGACACTGTGGGCATTTATCACAGTTTTCTTGAGAATGTGGGAGCCTATTACTCAATTTCCTTTGTGACAAAACTCAGTGAATGTAAAAAAAATTTCACTTCAAAGCTCAATTGAGCTATGTTCAACTCAACTGATTGTTTCTTATTTAATTCATTAGGAGGAGTGGAGGGGAGTGATGCCATGACTTCTGCTGCAATATTTTCAGCATCAAATTAATCAATTGTCTAAATCTCTAGAAGAGTTCCTCCTTCCTTGATGTCAAAATTGTTTTTCCATGTCTTTGTGATGGACTACACAACATATTCTATATTATTTGACAAAATTTGAAAAGTTTTAAATCTTAGATTTTTTTGGTTTCATATTCGACATTTCCTTCTCTATTTCTTTATCAAAGATATTAGGCATGAGAATTCTTAGGGTCTTCTCTTTAATGTCCTTCTCTATTTTTTATGCATTGTCCCAATGGTGTGAAACAACCTTTAGTATATTATTAGGAGTATATCATTTAATCTTAGAAGGGTAATATTTCTACTTTTCCATTTTCACAACTAATGCTCCATCAATCAATTTCTTCTCCTCTTTTCTTTTGGATTCATATTTGAAGTATTTAAATCTTTCCATACCCCTTCCTTCCCTTACACTTTCTAGTTATTGCTCAAAGGTAGGATTTTCCTTTTTCATAGATAAAATTGGGTATTTTATTTATCTTTGTCATCTTCTTCCTCATCCTAGAGATTTAATTTTTGCCTTGGTTTTCTTGGCTTTGAGGTACTAATCATAGGAGTATACCTTATGAATCTCCTAGGTGGAGACTTGGATCGAGTCCTAACCTTCTTCTTGGGAGGTTCCTCTACCTCTTCTTCTTCTTCTTCTTCTTCACTTTCATCTTCCTCTTCCTCATCTTCTTCCTCTTCTACATCATCACCCTTGCTTTCAGTGAGCTCTAGAGGAGAATTTAATTTGGAAAGTTCCTTTCTAATGCTTTCTAGCCTCTTCTTCCCTCTTTTTAGAATTTGAGGAATATAAATTTCAAGTGAGACTATTGTCTTTGCTTCATCAGATATTGCAAAATAAGTAACATCAGGGTCCATAAGCTTACTCAAATGACATTGAAGATATTCAATCAACACTGTAACCTTTGCTAACTCTTGCACTCAGTTGATACTAGATGCTTGATTCATGTTGATCACTTAGGAGATACTACTAACTTTCTTTGCACTATTTTTCCAACTTGATTATCATCTTAGAAAAAAACTTCTTTTCTATGTCTATTTATACTAGAGCTCGGTAGACACTATCAACTCCATTGACTCTACAACTTGGTGTGAACTATCTACTCGGTCAACACAGCAAAATGTTTGACACTACTTACTTCCTACATGGTTAACATTGTTCACATGATTCCTTTGTTAGCTCGGTTAACACTGTGGACTAGTAAATCAGTCACTACTATATTTCCATTATGACTAAGTATTTTGACACTAACTAATAGTATATCTTGTAATTAGATTAACAAAAACATGTATCATTAAGATTGTTTTGTTGGAAATAGTCAAGACTATGATAGGTTACTAAGAGGGGAGGGTCGAATTAGTAACCTTAAAACTTTACCAAATTCTTATCTTAATTGCAATAATCCAATAATTATTTAATTCATTAAATAAGAACTAACTGTATGCATGAGAAATTGAAAGCATAAACATCCATAACACTTGAACACAATAATTTGGTGACCCAGAAACCTTCCAAATAGAAAGTAAAATTGGGGTGGGGATGATACTAACAAAAACCTCAATACTGCAACATAAAGTTGGCCTATTAAGGCTTACAATTATCACTTCAAATGATATGCCCTATTAGGAGCAATTAGGATATTAGGTCCACCTTGTTAGAGGTTTTAAAAACATACAATGAAGTATAAACTCAGTAAAGAAATTTGAAAAAAGATGGTTAAGTCTACCTTGTTAAAGGATTTGGACTGGTTCACCTGTTAGAATGAAATAGTAGATATTTGACTTACAACTAATTTACTGATAGTGATTCTTTAAAGTACTGATCACCTTTATGTGATAGATATGAATTTGCTGCTTCTTTGTTGATATGGCCTTACAATACAATTTTTTGCTTCTTACCTATTCTTCACTCTCATATTTCCATTCATGCATACATAAATTCATCTATATGGATAGAATACTATATATATATATATATATATATATATATATATATATATATATATATATATATATATATATATATATATATATATCCAATTAAAAAAATTACAAAGTTGGCCAATATAAAAGTTAACACCAATATTGTAAAGTCAACTCAAATGAAGACACTCAGGTTCTAAAGAATGACTTGGTGAATTTTTGATACATGGCCTCCACTATCCTTACATAGCATCATCATGCATTTAGTAGGAGTGGAAGCTTGGTCCATACTAATCATCTTAGGGTAGTCTCAAACTTGGTCTATACTAGTGACTTGGTAGATACTATGTAACTTTGAAGAAACTGAATTACTCATTTACCATGAGTATACTATGTAAACACTACTTAACATATAGCTTGGTTAACACTAACTTTGCTTCACATGAAATGATAGCTCAATTTGAATTATGAAGCTTGGTAATAATTGAATTGCTCAAACTGAACTGCTAGACTTCACACTGCCTGAATTCACTTGGTAAACATTGGAATGCTTAGTAGGAATTATAAAGCTTGATGGCTACTAAATTACATGAAAAACATTGTAGAATGTTCAATGAGCTCAGTATCCATACACAATCTGAATAAGTGTTGTCACTAATAACAAACTTGACTAAATGTCAACAATATCCCATTTTGGCATTGGTGACAAAAACACTTACTAGCCAAAACTTATATACATTACAATGTGATATTGGCTCGGTACTGTTTCTAAAATTTTTCAATATTTTTCTTTGTAAGTATATATAATATAATTTCCTTCCCTTTGCATGATTCTCCCCCATACAATACACATACTGTCTCTCATATATATACATTTTGTTTCTTGTATATGTATATTCTATTTCTCCCCCTTTTCGACAATAATGCCAAAGATTTATCCAAAACTTATTTATATAAAGACACCAATATAAGAAAGAAATTCAAAATGTACCTTAAGTATGAGTGCTAAAGTTTTATCCCAATTTTCCTACAAAATTGTGCATGTATGTAGAGCAATCTAGACTTTTGCAGAGAGTTCTATCATGTGATCTGCAATTGAGAAGTTTAGTGATGCATCAATGTTTTTGAGTAAACAATGTGCTTCTGCATTGTGTCCATGATGGGAAGGATCATATTCTGAATATCTGTCAATGAAGATTGGATCCTTTCTTCTTCTCTCAATAACTCTTCCTACATATCTGACAGGAATCTTATTTTCATATGATGTGTAGAGCTTGAACTAGAGTTAAGTTGCAACTGTTGTGCACTAGCCTTTAGATCTTCATCAATTTTTGTCATTTTTCTCTTTATTTTTTGTTTGAACTCAGTAACATTACATATTTTTCCAAAAATTGATGTTACATTCGTGCAAGATTTTTCAAGATTGGTCAAAATTGAGGAAAGCTCCACTTGCTGAATGGAAATTTGTTGAACAATAAGCTCAATCACTTTATTATCAAATTTTTTCTCTACTTTCTCAATCAATTTGTCTTGACCACTTGAGTCTTCATTAAACTTTTGGACTGCCTCTTCTAATTAAAAAAAAATGTATTGAGAAGTATCAACTTCAACACCTATCACCTTAGTCAAAATATTCTTAACACTTTCTATGATTTTATATTCTTTGTCTCTTTCCTCTCTCAATTTCTTCTATTTTGCTTTCTTTTCAAGGAGTTGAATAGCTATTTATATTTGATCTACAGTGGTATTATCAAAATCCCATTTTCGAATTTCAATCTCTTCATCTACGTTAATGTCCTCCTCTATCTCCTTTCCACTAAAAAGTCTTCTACTTGGTTGAGCATTAGGTTCAACTGCCTTTGTACTTAATGCCTTTGAATCCAGAATGGAAACAATAGTAGAGATATGACTAGCTGTGAAAACTAATATAGTACCAACAAATGGAATATGAACTGGCATGATTATTGAATCCAAAATTGATATACTTACAAAAGTATCTAGAGCTATAGAAAAAAAAACTATAGAATCCAAAATTTCTCTACATATGTGCAAAGTTTTGTGATAAAATTGGGATAAGACTTTAACACTCATACTTAAGGTACATTATAAGTTTCTTTCTTATATTAGTGTCTCTATGTAAATAAAATTTGAATAAATCTTGGGCATTATTGTCAAAAGGGGGAGAAAAAAAATATACATATATGAGAAACAAAATGTATATATATGAGAGACAACATGTATATTGTATGGGGGAGAATCATGCAAAGGAAAGGAAAGTATATTGTATATACTTACAAAGAAAATTTTTGGAAAATCTCAAAAACATTACCGAGCTAGTATCACACTATAATGTATATAAGTTTTGGATGATAAGTGTTTTTGTCACTAATGCCAAAGGGGGAGATTGTTGACATTAAGTCAAGTTTTTAATTAGTGAGAGTACTTATTCAGATTGTGTATGGCTACTAAGCTCATTGAATAGTCTATAGTGTTTTCCATGTAATTAAGTAGCCACCGAACTTTACAATTCCTATTGATCATTCTAGTGGTTACCAAGTGAATTCAGGCAATGTCAAGTCCAACAGTTCAACCTGAGGAATTTATTGGTTACCAAGCTTCACAGTGCAAACTGACCTAGTAGTTCATGTGAAGTGAAGTTAGTGTTAGTCGAGCTATATGATAATTAGTGTTTATTGAGTACAGTCATGGTAAATGAGTAATTCAGTTTCTACCAAGTTACATAATATCTACCAAGTCACCAGTGTAGACTAAGTTCAATACTACTTTGATACCACTTGTTAGAAATATTCAAGACTATGCTAGGTTACTGAGAGGGGAGGGTTGAATCAATAACCTTAAAACTTTACCAAATTTTGATCTTAATTGCAATAATCCAATAACCATTTAATTCATTAAATGAAAACTAATTGCATGCATGAGAAACTGAAAGCATAAACATCCATAACACTTGAACACAATAATTTGGTGACCTAGAAACCTTCCAAATAGAAAGTAAAATTGGGGTGGGGATGGAACCAACAAAACTTCAATATTGTGGCATAAATTTCACCTATTAATACTTACAATGATCACTTCTAATGATTTTCTCTACTAGGAGTGATTAGGACTGCTAGGCTCACCTTGTTAGAGGTTTTATAAACATACACTAAAGTATGCACTCGGTAAAGAGATTTGACAAAGGACCGTTAAGTCTACCTTGTTAGAGGATTTGGATTGGTTCACCTATTACAATGAAACAATAGATCTCTAAATTAGAACTACTTTTTTGATAGAGATTCTTTGAAGTACTAATCACCTTTATGTGATAGATATGACTCTACTGCTCCTTTGCAGATATGGCTTTATAATACACATTGTTGCTGATTCACATTCACATGCTTCTCACATATTCTTCACTCCCACTTTTCCATTAATGAATACATAAATTCATCTATATGGATATGATACAATACATTACATATATATCAATCCAATTTACAAAATTAGAAAGTCGGTCGATATACAAGTTAACACCAATATTACAAAGTCAACTCAAATGAAGGCACTCAAGTTCTAAAGACTAACTTGGTGAAGTTCTGATACATGGCATCCACTATCAGTACTTAGTATCATCATGCATTCAGTAGAAGTAGAAGTTTAGTCTATACTAATCATCTCAAAGTAGTCTCAAACTCAGTCTACACTGGTGACTCTGTAGATACTGTGTAAATTGGTAGAAATTGAATTACTTATTTACCAATACTTGATAAACACTAATTATCATATGGCTCATTTAACACTAACTTTGCTTAACATGAAGAGCTAGCTCAATTTGAATTGCAAATTTGGTAACCACTAAATTGCTCGAGTTGAACTATTGGACTTCACACTGCCTAAATTCACTTGGTAACCACTAAAATGTTTGGTAGGAATTGTAAAGCTTGATGACTACTAAATTACATGGCAAACATTGTAGACTATTCAATGAGCTCGGTACCCATAAAAAATCTAAATAAGTGTTGTCACTAATAAAAAACTTGACATAATGTCAAAAATATCCCCATTTGGCATTAGTGAGAAAAACACTTATCAGACAAAATTTATAATATAGTGTGATACTTGCTTAGTATTATTTTTGAGATTTTTCAAACTTTGTCTTTGTAAGTATATACAATATACTTTCCTTTCCTTTCCATGATTCTCCCCCATAGAATATACATAATGTCTCTCTCATATATATATATATTATGTTCCTCATATATGTATATTTTTTCTCCCCCTTTTTGACAATAATGCCAAACATTTATTCAAAACTTATTTACATAGAGACACCAATATAAGAAAGAAACTTGTAATGTACCCTAAGTATGAGTAAACAATGTGCTTCTACATTATGTCCATGATGGGAAGGATAATATTCTAAATACCTATCAGTGAAGATAGGATCCTTGCTTCTTCTTTCAATAACTTTGTCTACATATCAAATAAGAATTTGATTTTCATATGATGTGTAGAGCTTGAACTAGGGTCAAGTTGCAACTGTTGTGCACTAGCCTTCAGATCTTCATCAATTTTTGTTATTATTTTCTTTATTTCCTTTATGAACTCAGTAACATTACATAGTTTTCGAAAAAGTGATGTTACATTTGTGCAAGAGTTTTCAAGATTGGTCAAAATTGAGAAAAGCTCCACTTGCTAAATGGCAATTTGTTGAGAAATGTGCTCAAGGACTTTGTTATCAAATTTATTCTCTACTTTCTCAATCAATTTATCTTGACCACTTGAGTCCTCATTAAACTTCTGGACTACCTCTTCTAATTGAAACAAAATGTGTTGAGAAATATCAACTTCAACACCTATCACCTTAGTCAAAATATTCTTAGCACTTTCTATGATTTTATATTCTCTATCTCTTTCCTCTCTCAATTTCTTCTATTTTTCTTTCTTTTCATCTTCAATTCTACTTGTATTCATGCAATTCTTTACTAGATGACCAAGCTCTATATAAGTGAAACATCTTATGGTGGTATCTCTCTTCCTTGTGTGATGTTTAACATAGTTCATGCCAATGTGTCCATACTCTCTATAGTAATGACATATGCACTAGGTTCTATAGTCCCAACCAAATATTACTTTCACAATTTTTTCTACTAGATTGAATGACTTGGTTCTACAGTTTGATGCCTTGTGACCTTGTTTCTTGTATTTGTGACAGTTGCCTTCAAATTTTGGTTTCACTTTACATTCAATACCCTTTTGACCATGCTGATTGCAATTGTAACATTTACCCTTGAATTTTGATTTACCATTACTCCAACATTTGTTTGATGTATGACCAATCTTACCACAGTGATTGCAAGTAGGTCTTTGATTCCTTTGTTGGAAATATTCAAGACTATGCTAGGTTATCGAGAGGGGAGGGGTGAATAAATAACCTTAAAACTTTACCCAATTCTGATCTTAATTGTGATAATCCAATAAAAATTTAATTCATTAAATTAGAACTAACTATATGCATGAGAAACTGAAAGCACAATCATCCATAACACTTGAACACAATAATTTGGTGACCAAAAAACCTTCCAAATACAAAGTAAAACTAGGGTGGGGATGATACCCACAAAGCTTCAATACTACAGCATAAAGTTGGCTTGTTAAGGCTTATAATGATCACTTCTAATGATATGCCATGTTAGGAGTAACTAGGACTACTAGGTCCACCTTGTTAGAGATTTTACAAACATACAATGAAGTATGCTCTCAGTAAACAGATTTGAAAAAAGACTGTTAAGTCTACCTTGTTAGAGGATTTGGACTGGTTCACTTCTTAGAATGAAACAGTAGATCTCTAACTTAAAACTAATTTTTTGATAGAGATTCTTTGAAGTACTAATCACCTTTATGTGATAGATATGACTTTGTTGCTCCTTTGCTGATATGGCCTTACAATACACTTTGTTGTTGATTCACATTCACATTCTTCTTACATATTCTTCACTCTCACTTTTCTATTCATGCACACATACATAAATCTATATGGATATGATACAACACATTACATATATATACCAATCCAATTAAAAAAACTACAAAGTCAGCCAATATACAAGTTAACAACAATATTACAAAGTTGGCTCAAATGAAGACACTCAGATTCTAAATACTAACTTAGTGAAGTTCTGATACATGATGTCCACTATCATTTCTCAACATCATCATGCATTTGATAGAAGTAGAAGCTTGGTCCATACTAATCATCTTAGAGTAGTCTCTAACTCAGTCTACACTAGTGACTCGGTAGATACTATGTAACTCAGTAAAAATTGGATTACTCATTTCCCATGACTGTACTCAATAAACATTAATTATCATATAGCACGGTTTGAATTGCGAAGCTCAGTAACCACTGAACTACT
Source organism: Cupressus sempervirens (assembly GCA_028749045.1). Taxonomy (NCBI): domain Eukaryota; kingdom Viridiplantae; phylum Streptophyta; class Pinopsida; order Cupressales; family Cupressaceae; genus Cupressus; species Cupressus sempervirens. The sequence continues at coordinate 739,405,214 of CM053790.1, read as the reverse complement.
CAAGTTAAACTAGTAGAATTCACACTACATGAATTCACTTGGTAACCACTAGAATGCTCGTAGGAACTATAAAGCTTGGTGGCTACTGAATTACATGGAAAACACTATAGACTATTCAATGACCTTAGTAGCCATACATAATCTGAATAAGTGTTGTCACTAATAAAAAACTTGATTTAATGTCAACATGTTTATCTTAACAACTTTTTTTTTTTTGTAGATTGATAGGTGACTTTTTGTTACGACCATCAAATGTTCGCTCTCACTTGTACCAATAGTTATGTTCCATTGTGAAACATATTGGAATATAGTATCAATAAATAGATGCATCTCTTAAAGATCATGATATTTATCATAAAGAACATGAAAATGCAACAAAATTTCCTAAATTCCCTTTGGGAAGATATCAAGATGATTAAGTGACAAAAAAAATTCCTCATGAGGTTCTTTGTTGCATCCCCCATTATTCCATGTCTTATCTAATTATTTAGATGTTGTAGCTTGGCACAATTTATGATGGGGACACAACCCAAGAACAGAATGGAACCAATAGAAAGGGAAAATTATATTAACTGAGGAAATAAGCTGGTACAAATAGTGCAGAGAAAATAAACTTCAAAACATGCCCTAAGGGCTTACAATAGCATAAATCTGGAGATAATTTCTCCTTTTAGTACCTCCTCTCAAACTCCACTCTGAACTGGCTTTTACAATGCCAGAAATCTCCTTAAATAGACCCCAGAGGGTTAAGGACTAGGAGTAAATTCTAGAAAGTGCTAGTAGGCATCCACTAACCAAATAGAAGGTTTCAAAAGCTACGTTAGAAGTCGGTACAAATCTAGAAGAATCCAGAAATGGTAACCGAACTTTCGGGAGGCATACCTTTGGAACCATAGCTCCGATTGACGAACCGTTTACATTTTTAAAAAGTTCTCAAAGCTCTCTATAGCCCTATGGATGAGCTTTTCTCATCCCCCATTTTTTGACCCTTTTTGAGGTCATTTAATGCCCCTAACCTTACTTTGAAGCATTCTTAGGGGGTCTCCAAAACCTGAAAAATTGCAATAACTTTCAAACCGTGGGGCCTTTTGACCTGATTCTTTTTCTGGAATGCTCTAAATCACAATTATATTCATCTGGCCAATTCACACCTTCTAGGTCACCAAAATGATGGCCAAATTGCATGCTCCTATTTTTTCAAGATTTTCAAACACACTGATAGTGGAACTGTGAGAGTTGGAACCTTTATTTGACCCAAATGGGTATCCAAAAATGAAAAGACATGAAATAGAAACTAAGTCTAAGTACAATTTTTTTTGGTGACACGGGATTTCCCATATACCTCTGGATGCTCCTGCATCAGACACCCAGGGTAGATTGAAAAGTGACCCTATCACTTTATGGATGGTAGAGGAAATCCCAAACGGGAAACCTCAGCTGCTGAAATCCAAGTTGAGTCCTCGATCGATAGTCCTTTCCATTTGACCAAATACTCTTCATACTGCCTATTTTTGGTACTCCTACCCACACGATGATCTAGAATGTCTTCTATCTCCTCCTTCTTAGAAGCAGGAATTGGACATGGCTCTAACTCTAGCTCATCATCTGCACCATCATCATGATACTCTGTTAAATCTGCAATGTTGAAAATGGGAGAAATGTGAATACCATCTGGCAGCTCCACTTCATATGCATTTCCTAAGTCATGTTTCTTCAAAACTTTGCAAGGGCCAAATTTCTTCATTTTCAGTTTATTGTAAGTACCGGTTGGAAATCTTTCTTTTCGTAAGTGCACCATGACTAGATCCCCTACTTGGAATTCCTTATGTCTTCTACTTTGATTAGCCCTAGCTTTATATTCTTGATTCATCTTGGTAATGTGTGCTTGAACCTCCTCATGTAGACGCTTGATATGTTCAGCGAATTCTTCTACTTCAACACTTGTCCTCTCCCCTTGTTCTATCTTCCTTAGCTCTGGTGCAGTCCTTGGGCTACTCCCATATACAATTTGGAATGGTGATTTTCCAGTAATCCTATTTACAAAGTTATTATAAGAAAACTTTGTCTGTGTTAGAATCAAATCCTATCCCTTGGGCTTATCCCCAACTAAACATCTCAGCAAATTGCCCAAACTTCTATTTACCACTTCTGTTTAACCATCAGTCTGTGGGTGATGCGTGGAACTGAATTTTAGGTCTGTTCTCAACTTCTTCCACAATGTCCTCTAGAAATACCCCACAAATTTAGTATCTCTATCAGAAACTATACTCCTTGAAAGACCATGTAGTCTTACCACCTCTTTGAAAAACAAGTCTGCAATATGGACAGCATCATGAGTTTTCTAGCATGGAATGAAATGTGCCATTTTGGAGAACCTATCAACCACCACGAATATTGAGTCATTACCCCTTTGTGTCCTTGGCAATCCAAGAACAAAATCCATACTTATGTCCTCCCATGGCCTTGATGGAATAGGCAACAGCTGATATAGACCAGTATTGTGACTAAACCCCTTGGCAACTTGACAAACCTGGCAACTTTGTACGAACTTCTTCACATCCTGTGAAATTTGAGGCCAAAAATAATGTTCTCTAAGAATGGAAATGGTCTTATCTCGACCAAAATTTCTTGCCATTCCTCCACTGTGTTTCTCCTTAATCAGATTTTCCCTCATGGAACTCCTTGGAATGCACAATTGACTACCTTTGAACAACATGTCATCCTGAATCAAATAGTCTAACCATTTAGTTCTATCTACAACAATAGGTTCTTTACAAGATTTCCATGCTTCAAAAAAATTAGGATCCTCGAGGTACAAATTCTTCAGTTCATCAAACCCAACTACTTCAACCTGCATTACTATAAGCAGTGAATGTCTCCTACTTAGTGCATCTGCAACCCTGTTAGATTTTCAACTTCTATGCTTCAACACAAATGTATAACTCTGCAAGAATTCTACCCACTTCATAAGCCTTTGATTCAATTTACCTTGGCTATTTAGGTACTGTAATGCCTGATGATCAGTATACAAAACAAATTCCTTTGGCAATAAATAATGCCTCCATTTCTTTAAGGCCTAAACTATTGCATAGAATTCTTGATCATAAATAGAATACTTCTTTGCATCATTCAATTTTTGCCTTCTTGGCTTAATATAGCCCCAATAGTGCTACCACTAGCATCACAATCCACCTGGAACACTTTTCTAAAATTTGGAAGTGCCAACACAGGCTGTTCAGTCACCTTCTTCTTCAGCAATTCAAAACTTCTCGCAGCTACTACAGTCCATTTGAACTCTTTTCTATCCCCTCTTATTGTATCAGTTAGGGGTGCACATATGCCACTGAAATTCTTAATAAACTTCTTGTAAAAACTCATTCATGAGCCGCATGAAGGTGCTTGGGGTATTCGCCAATCCAAAGGGCATGACTAACCACTCATAAAGACCCTCCTTGGTCTTGAAGGTTGTTTTCCGCTCATCTCCTTCTCGAATCCATATCTGATGATAGCCACTCTTCATATCTATCTTTGTGAAGTATTGAGCTCCACTCAAGCAGTCCATAAGATCATCCATATTTGGTAAAGAAAATTGGTACTTGATGGTTATCCTATTTATAGCTTGAGAATCTGTACACATCCTCCACTCTCCATCCTTCTTTGGTGCAAGTACTGCAGGTACTACACATGGACTCAGGCTCTCTCGAATCAAGCCCTTCCTCAATAGCTCCTGAACCTATCTATTTAGCTCCTTTGTTTCAGTAGGAGTCATCCTCTGAGCAACCTTGTTAGGCAAACTAGCTCCTAGAATCAGATCTATCTGATGACTGATGTGCCTTATTGGTGGCAATCCATCTGGAACATTATCAGAGATAATATCTCCAAATTCCCCTAGTAAATTTGAAACTTCAAATGGTATTTCACTACTACCTTCTCTATCTTTCCTAGGAATTAAAGCATAGCACATATGCTAATGTTTCATGCCATCTAAAAACTTCCTTCCATCAACAAGACAAATCCTAGCACTGCTACATACCTTTTCACCTTCCTTTTTCATGGGCTTCAATTTGTGGTGAACTCCATCCTTTGTCAGAGAGTATGTGTTTGCATGTCCATCATGTATTGCATGTCTATCAAACTGCCATGGTCTACCCAATAATAGATGGCAAACATCCATCGAAATAACATCACAGAGAACTTCATCATGGTAACTCCCAATTTTGAATTTTACTAAACATTGTTCACTTACCAGGACCTTATGATCATCTTTTACCCAAGAAGTCTGATAGGGTTGGGGATGTTTCTCCCTCTTGAGCTTCAGCTTAGAGACCATCTCTTCTTCTACCAAGTTATCAGTGCTACCACCATCAATGATCACATCACAACATTTATCCTCACACTTGCATCTGGTACGAAACAAACTCCTTCATTATCTTGGTTCATTCTCACCACTTAGTAGGAATCTTTCATTTACCAAGGTCTCTCCTCTTTCTGCATCCTCTAAATGTGATGATTGTGCATTCTCATCCACATGAGCAACCCTAGCTTGGCCCTCAGCTCTCCTATATGTCCTTCCTTGTCGTTGAGGGAATTCAAAGGCACGATGACCTTCTTCATTGCAATGGAAATAGGTTCCACGGAAGCCTCCTCTTCCTTTTCCATGTCCTCTACCTCTTCCTCTTTTATTTCCAAAGTTTTTATCATGGGAGCAGTTGAAACCCTCATTCCTCTGGTTTCTGCTAGTACCCACATCTTCATTTTTCTTTTGGGTTTCATTAAGGCCTCCAGATGATCTACCGCTTCACCTTCCTCCTTGATCGTGCCCTCTTTGATTTCCTTCAAACCTTTTATTTAGCTTCTCTTCAACTTGTAGGGCAAACCAGTATGCCTCTTCAACACTGGTCATTCTTACCAGACTTAATTCCTCCTGAATGCTAGGTTGCAACCCACTGATATAATGAGCAACCTTCTCCTTATTTACTTCTGCATGCCTCACTTTAATCAAGAGTTGGTAAAACTCCTCTATATATTCTTGGACTTATCTTCCTGCTTGCTTTAACCCATGCATCTTCTTAAACAGATCAAGCTCATAGTCCACAGGAATGAACTGCTTCTTCAATTTGTCCACCATGCGATCCCATCTTTTGATCTTCTCCTTTCCTCTTCTATTTCTTTCCAATTGAACCTCTTGCCACCAGATTTTGGCATGGCCTTTCAGTTTGGCCTTTGCAAACTTAACCCTATCTGGGTCCCTGATATCCTCATACTCAAAGTATTCTTCCAGTTCATTGATCCAATCGATCAACTCATCTAGTTTCAAATTTCGTGAAAATACACCCACTTCATTTGTAGGTCTTTTCATAAACTTAGTAATGGCCCTAAAAAGCCTTTCCTCTATAGGATTTAGAACTTCCCCATCAAATTCCTCTTCTAGTCCCATTGCTTCTTCTTCATTGTCATCCTCACTGTTGTCACCTGCGGCAACATTTTCTCCTCTACAAAGCTCCTCCTGCAATGCCTGCACCTGCCTTTGCAGGGCTCTAACCTCCTCAAGATTAATAGCTCTGGCCCTTCCACCATGCTCTCTTCATGGAGGCATCTTCTAACTCAAACCCACAACCACACAGTCCTGGTGCAAACTGCCTCACAGTCGGCATTCTATCTACACACTCAGGAAAACCCACTCTGATACCACTTGATGGGGACACGACCCAAGAACAGAATGGAACCAATAGAAAGGGAAAATTATATTAACTGAGAAAATAATCTGGTACAAACAGTGCAGAGAAAATAAACTTCAAAACATGCCCTAAGGGCTTACAATAGCATAAATCAGGAGATAATTTCTCCTTTTAGTACCTCCTCTCAAACTCCACTCTGAACTGCCTTTTACAATGCTAGAAATCTCCTTAAATAGACCCCAGAGGGTTAAGGACTAGGAGTACATTCTAGAAAGTGCTAGTAGGCATCCACCGACCAAATAGAAGGTTTTGAAAGCTGTGTTAGAAGTTGGTGCAAATCTAGAAGAATCCAGAAATGATAACTGAACTTTCGGGAGGCATAACTTTTGAACCATAGCTCCGATTGACGAACCATTTACATTTTTGGAAAGCTCTCAAAGCGTTCTATGGCCCTATGGGAAAGTTTCACTTCTCCCTCATTTTTTGGCCCTTTTTGAGGTCATTTAATGCCCCTAACCTGACTTTGAAGCATTCTTAGGGGGTCTCCAAAACTTGAAAAACTGCAATAACTTTCAAACCGTGGGGCCTTTTGACTTGATTCTTTTTCTAGAATGCTCTAAATCACAATTATATTCATCTGGCCAATTTACACCTTCTAGGTCACCAAAATGATGGCCAAATTGCATGCTCCTATTTTTTTCAAGATTTTCAAACACACTAATAGTGGAACTGTGAGAGTTGGAACCTTTATTTGACCCAAATGGGTATCCAAAACTGAAAAGACATGAAACAGAAACTAAGTCTAAGCACAATTTTTTTTGGGTGACACAGGATTTCCCTTATACCTCTGGATGCTCCTGCATCAATTTATGAATTAATATGCACACAATAGAGGTCAAGTTGATATTATTTGAATTATTATAAGTGGTTTAGCATTTATTGAAATAAAGGAAAAGTTACCAAACTTTAAAGAACCTCTAAAACTTAGGCTTTCTCTGGCAACTGACGGTGTCAACCCATTTAGAGAGATAAGATTTGTTTACTTGGTGTGGCCTATTTTTGTTATCAAAAATATCCTTCATCCATCAATGTCAATAAAGAGGGAGCACATTATATTGGTAATGATTGTTCTAGGTATTATATTATTTTGTTTTTATCTACATGTAATTTTAAGTCTTGGAGTGAAATGAACACAACAATTATCTAATGTTGTTCGTTCAACTAGGTAAGTACCAAGTGAAAGATATGAATGTATATATTATGCCTCTTATCAATGAATCATTGATGTTATGGAATGGTTCCACTATGTATGATATCTCTACGCCAATTGGACAAAAAAAAATCAATTACATAGAATGCTTGTGTGGAAAATTCATGATGCCCTAGGGTTAACACATTTTTATGATATGTTATGTGGAAATATAGGTGTATGCAATAATACTAAATATAAAAATTGACATATTGAACCCAATTGTATCATTATATTCTAGGTCTTTAAACAAAGGGGAAATTCACATGTCTAATGTGTGGTCCAGAGATGAGATCTCATCATTCCAAAAGTTTAAGAAAGCAGGTGTTTGATGAGTATAGCCACTTCTTCCACATAAATAATAAGTATTGCAGTGTTAGAAAACATCTTTTCAATAGAAAAGAAGAGACAACATCAAAGCAATGAAGAATGACACCTCACCTATGGTAGTAAGAATATAATAGGACTTGAGGTAGTATCACTTCACCTTATGGTTTATGTTTGGAAATTATATATTTTTATTATGTTTTATTGGATACTTATGTAAATAATGACCATGAAGGTCATTAAGGCATTATTGGCCACCTTCCAAAGGGACTAAAATGTTATCCCAAAGAATTTAGTAGGATTCCCTACTATGGAGAGCTACAAATTGTGCTTTTGTTTGATACTATGCATATTGGAAAGAATGTAATAGAGACACTATGGAAAATATTAGATGAGAGGTGTAACAAAGAAAAACTTGCAAAAATTTGAAGTGACATTCATGATTCCAATCATGCAATTAAAAATATCTTTGAATTAAATAGAAATGGGGACCATATTAATGCAAGTACCCTTCCTTGGTCATTAACAGAGTAGCAAAGTAATACCATAAAAGAACTCATATAAAAAATTTAATTTCCTTTAAGATTTAATGTGAATATAAGAAATCTCATTTCAAATATAAATTGATTTGGTCTAGGGCTGAAAATGTATTATTGGCATACCTTCATCAAGGTAAGTCATAGATTTTATATTTATAATATATTTGTGAAATTGTATTCAATTTTGATTATATTATGTTAGAAAAGAATGAAATGATCAGTTGATAATTGTTGTAGTATGTGCTACCCCTATCAATCCTAGATAGCTTTGACTATAATATCAAACAAATGATATATGTGTTGGAATTATGATATATTTGACATTAGTGCAAACACTTATTCAATTCTGAATGCAAATCTAGCTCATCACTTAGTCTCAAGTATATGTTGAGAAATTAGCGGTTACCTTATTAGTTCAACAGGAAAACAGTTCTCACCGAGCATTCTAGAAGATACTGAGTGAATGAGAAGTTCAGCAGTGTTTACCGAGTAATGCAAGGTAAATGAAGAAGTTAGTTTCTACTGAGTGACACTATATCTACTGAGTCACCAATGGTTACCGAGTTCCAAGAAATATTGTGTGGCTAGTATGAACTGAGCCTCTACTCCTAACGAGTGCATGATGATTCTGAGTATTAGAAGATCCCTGAGTCAGTTCAGTGAACTCGAGTTATTTACTATTGGGCTGACTCAATAATTTTTTGTTCAGTTGTGTTTTGGCTGACCTTGCAATTATAAATATTGGAATGGTATAGATGTAATGTATGATATCATTTGCAGTATGGTATGTATGAAAAATAAAAAGAGAGTAATGTTCACATGTGAAGAAGGTATTGCTATATTTTGAGAAAAGTGAAAGTGAATCAACAGCAGAGTAAAAGGAATACAACAAGGTAACCACAGGAGCAGAAAAGTTATATCTATCACATATGATGATTAATGCAAAAAGGATCTTATCAAAAAATAGTTGTAAGTAGATCCACTTCTTCATCCTAATAGGTGAATCAGTTTATAAATCCTTTAATAGGGTTAACTTAACAATCTTTTTGTAAATCTCCTAACAAAGTGCATAGTTCATTGTATGTTTGTAAATCCTCTAACAAGGTAGATCTAGCAGTCCTACTTGCTCCTAATAGGGTAGATCACCAGAAGTGATCATTGTAAGCCTTAATAGACCAATTTCATACTGCAGTAAAAAAATTTTGTGGGCATCATCCCCACCCTAGTTTTACTTTCTAATTGGAAGGTTTCTGGGTCACCCAAACATTGTGTTCATGTGTTATGAATGATTGATCTTTCATTTATGCAGTAGATTAGATGAATGAATGATGAATGGTTAAAATGATGAATTGCTTAAAATTTTTATAAGTTACTGATTCACCCCTCCCCTCTCACTAACATATCTTATCCTAAATATTTCCAACAATTGGTATCAGAGCTTTGTAGTTCTTAGGATAAAGTTTGACAGCTTGAGCAAAGATCAAGGACAATGGAGATATTCAGACTTGACAAATCTATTGATAATAAAAAGCTAGATCTAGAAATGGCCATGGGTCAACTGAAAGAAGCAAAGGAGCATCTTTCTCAATCTCTTAAAAGAAGGAAGGAACTTGAAAGACAAATGAATGATCATCAATATGTTGAAAAAAAGATTGAAGACTTTTTACCATCAAGTAGTTCAAATGAAGCTAATGTGGCAATCAAGGAACTCCTAGCAAAGAATGGTTTCCTGCAGGAAGAAGTAAGAAAATTTAAAAGAGAATAAGAATTCCAATCAATCAGGCTATGTGAAGTCTTGGAACAAAGAAACAAGGAAAATGAAGACATAGAGGTAAGAAATAGTCAATCCCTTCAGTATCAAGATCTTATAAATCAACTATCCAATACAAATGAAGCAATTGTGAATCTGAGATCTAAAAATGAAGACCTGAGGAATGATCTGATCACTGAAAGAAAAATCAATGAAAGCTTAAAAAGAGATTTGAGATCTAAAAGAAAAATCAATGAAAGTTTGGAAAATGACCTAAACACTGAAAATAAAATCAATGAGAGAATGATGAAATCACAAGCAGACATGACTCAATTAAATCAGCTAGGTGGGCAAAATTTTCATATACAAAAAGGCAAAGCTGGATTTGGTTACAAGGAAGAAGGTGAAACTTCCAAACAAGGTGCACAAACAAATCAAAGGCCTACTTGTAATCACTATGGAAAGATAGGTCATGCATCAAACAAATATTGGAGTAATGAAAAGGTAAAATTCAATTTTAAATGCTTCAACTGCAATCAGCATGGTCACAAAGCTAATGAATGCAAAGAAAAACCAAAATTTGAAGGCAAATGTCACAAATGCAAGAAACAAGGTTAGAAGGCATCTGAATGAAAACAAAATGCATTCAATCTAGTAGAACAAATTATCAAAGCAATATTTGGTTGGGACTACAATACTTGGTGCAGGTGTCACTATTGTGGAGAATATGCACACATTGAGATAAACTATGCAAGACATCACCTTCTATAAGATGTTACACATGTACTAAACTTGGTCATATAGCTAAGAATTGCATGAATAATGGAAGAATTGAAGATGAAAAGAAAGATAAAGCTGATAACATTAGGAAGCAGATGAGACAACAGTGGATTCCTAAATCTACCAAGCAAGACAGTTCAAATAATGGTCATGTCACTCAAGAAGTGGGTGACTCCACCATTTCCAATTAGATTTAAGAAGATTCAGGAACTACATCTTCTAGCCATATCTTAAATAGTTCCAAAATGAAAGAGTGTAAATGATCAAATCAGTATTTCAGATACAAGGATCAAAGAAAATTTACCATTCACCATGTTGCATTTACTGAGTAAGGTTGGCTAAAGACCTTGCCAAGCTAGGTCAGGAGTATCAAAGATTTTGTTAGACCACCAAGTTGCAAGGTTTTATTGAGTAAATCAATGATAGACTGGCATGCAATACGGCATCTTAGCTACCTTCATACCAAGCTTTAATGACAGTATTTCATCAAAAGGGTAGAATTTGATTTGATTTTTCACCACGACTTAAGAATACTTAGAGCCAAAAGATTTCCAGTTGTACGCCAAGAGATTTGAAGAAAAAATCTTGTGAAGAATTTTTTTGAAGAATTTATCATCCACCAAGTAGAAATGGCATCCGCAAGCACCAACAACAGCAAGGTGAAGAGGGGTTCTAAAATACTAGTGAAAGGAGTCGAATGGAAAGCCCCAAAATTTAAACTAGTGCCTTCAATTGTTGAATCACTTGATCCACATAGAGCTCAATCAAAAATTCCACCTAACGTACTTCTTGTTAATGATATTCATGCTCATTTCAAATGAATTGTTCAAGAAATTGGTACATTAGACATGGAAAATTCCCTAGGACAATTATGTGTTGATGGAGCCCTGAAACTTGAGCAGAAGCACTCAGAAGAAAAAGGCTTGACCCACATTCTGCACCTACCAAGGAATTTCCAAATTAAATGGGTAAGATATGTTCTGAGCTATGTACACAATGGTCAGTTGTGGTTTGAGCAACCCGTATTGATAACCAAAAAGATGATTCATAAGATCACAGGTTCGCCTATACTCAATAAATCCAAAACCACTAAAACCCTAGGTCGGGATGAGTTGTAGAAGAAAACCCTAGCAGAATGGGATAGTAGAACACTAAAACTTAAAAATATATCTAACATGGAACTCAGATTTGGCATTTATTTAATTGCATATAAACTATATAGTTCCAGTAGATTGAATAGTGTACTATGTGAGGCTATGGATTTAGAATTTAAAATTGTAAAGAAAAATCTTGAATTTGATCTATTAGAATTATTGTTAAGATAGCTGAATAAAAATATGGAAAATATAAGGACTTCAAAGAATAACCATTGTAAATTTGTCTCTTTATTAATTTTTTTTTTCTTTTATGTACAAAATTTTTTCTATCCAAAGGATCTGTAGTATGGAGAAAAGACACTCCAATTCTATATCAGATTAATGAGTTTATAGCAGAAATGGGTGAAAATTTTGACAAAGTCATGGATAACTATTTTGAAGATTTCAAGGAAAGGATGAATAACAGGTTCAAAATTTATCTTAATCTTGTTGAGGATTATGAAGATGATATATGTTTCATGGTTGACTATGATCAAGTGTACATACAAGCAGTCATACCTCAAGTGGCATGGATAAAACCATTGCCTTATGAATTAAATATTGATGAAGCAAGAGACATCATTGAGGCATTGGTGAATGAACCATCTATCCCTAACATCCCTACCTTTGGAACTTATGATGAAGAAAAGCTAGAATTGAGCTTGAAATCAAGCTACCACAGGACATAAGCAAAGGCAAGAGGAAGATAGAAAAATTCAAAATTGCAACCGGTCCTCTCATGCTAATAGAAGGAAAAGGTGAGGATGAAGAAGATGATGAAGAAGGAGGAGAAGAAGAAAAAGAAGAACAAGATTCTAAAGAAGAACCTCTAAAGAAGAAAGGTAAGGCAATCATTACCAAACCTAAGAAGAAGCCTACTGCAATATTCACAAGATGAACTAGAAAAGGCAAGAAAGAACCTATATTGGTCAAGTCTCCACCCACATTTGAGGGAAGGCTCAAACAATTGGAAGAAGGAGTAGGCATCACAAATTTCAAGGCATTAAAATTTGAAACAAGAACAAATGTTGAGAAAATGCAGATTGAGGAAGTGGTACTCTCCAAGATGGGTAAATGGAAATACTCCCCGGACTAGCTTGCCTCTCAAATCTCCAAAGAACTACTGGAGAGATTGCAATTGAGATGGGAGTTAGCCACCCAAATGGTAAAAGACATCTATGAGAAATCTTTGTAGAATCTTCGACCAAGTCTCACTAGAGCAGAAATAAAGATTGCAATGAAAAATCATGGAGGTAAAATGATGATCAAATTTCACACCTACTTGATTTTAATCAAAGACATTGAGCATGTTGTAAATGATGCAACAAACATGTGGAAAAACATCTATCATCTGCATAAGCCCAGTGAAGACCCAGTAGAAATCAAGGATGATGACAGTAGTGATAGTGATGATATTAATGACACTCCATCCATCACAGTCTCACCAAGAGAGCTACATGAAATAATGGAAGTAGACAAGGAGGAAAAAGAAATGGAGGAAGAAGCCGAAGAGGAAAATAAGGCAAAAGATGATCTAGTAAAAATTATAGTAGCAATTATTGCATCCCTTCCTCACTCTCCACCTAAAACTATCACATCATCAAGGTTGGAGTTAGCTTTAGCAGGTTTGATAGCATCTACATCAGATTTATCATCTACACCTACCACATCATAGCTCCAAGTATCATCAATGAAAGTGTCTACCACTTCATCTACCAAGTTGTAGCCCTCTTCTTCATCCACTCAGCGAGCCTCCTCAGCTCCATCATCATCAGTTAGTATAACAGTAAGTTCCACAATTTTGTTAGTTCTAGCTTGTTCTACAATTTTGTCAACATTATCTGCATCTACTTCAAATCTAGTTAGTTTAGATACTTCTATAACGAGTGTATCATCATTTTTGGGAAGTATTCTAGTTTTTGATATGGTAAATACCTCTATTGGCATTCAATCCTTAAGTCCTATCCTAGTTTTACTACTAGTCCTTCCATCTCCACTATTGTGTCTATTCCTATTATGAAACCAATCATCACAGAAGTCAAACAAAAGAATCAATTAAGACTTTTGATCATCGAAAAGGAAATTCCAGCAGATATTGACTTAGACATAAAGATAGTAATTCCAAAGATTTACTATGAAAATGCTACCATTGAAGAGATGAGGTTAGCTAGTCAACTAATAGAGATGAAAGCTACACAGAAGTAGTTAAGGTCTGAAAGGGATAAGGAATACAAAATAATTGAGAATTCCAAGAATATAATTACAGATGCTATAGGTGTTGAAGTAGACTCTACTCAACACATTTTGATTCAGTTAGAAGAGGCTGTAAATAAATTCAATGAGGACACCTCTAGTCAAGAAAAATTGATTGAAAAGGTTGAAAGGAAATTTGATAATAAGGTGCTTGAGCACATTGCTCAGCACATTACAATAAAACAGGTAGAATTGTCCATAATTTTGGCCAATCTTGAAAATTCCTTTAATAATGTAACTTCACTTTTTTCCAAACTTTGTGATGTTACCAATTACACCAAGGAAATCAAAGAAAAATTGAATAAAATGATGAGGATATCAAGGTTAGTGCCCAAATGCTACAACTTGACCCCAATTCAAGTTCATCCCATCATCTCAGAATCAGATTTTTTGTCAGAATAGTAGGCAAAATTGTTGAGAGAGGAAGCAAGGATCGGGTCTACCTTAATTTACATTCAGAACATGATCCTTCCTATCATGGACATAATGCAAAAACGCATTGTCTACTCCAAAGCATTGATCCATGACAACAATTTCTTAGTTGCAGATCATATGGTTGAACTTTCAGCTGAAGTTCAAATAGCACTCTCCACCTAAAAAATTTTACAAGAAAATTGGGATAAGACTTTGGCTCTTATTCTCAAGGTACACTCTGAGTTTATCTCCCATTTTGGTGTCTCTGTGTAAATACATATTGCTGAATTTGGCATTATTATCAAAAAGGGGGAGATAGAGAAGAATAGAGAAGAGATAGAGATATTTGTAAATAATCTGTGCATATTGTATGGGGGAGATATATTTAAATTAGTATGTCAAATTTTGCACCTAAGTTTTGGCTGATAAGTGTTTTTGTCACTAATGCCAAAGGGGGAGATTATTATAATTATGATATATTTTTCATTAGTGCAAACACTTATTCAATTCTGAATGCTTATCTAGCTCATCACTTAGTCTCAAGTATATACCGAGCATTCAGTGGTTACCTTATAAGTTCAGCAGGTAAATAGTTCTCACCAAGCATTCCAGAGGATACCGAGTGAATGAGAAGTTGAGCAGTGTTTATTGAGTGAAAATGGTAAACAAAGTTCAGTTGTGTTTACCAAGTGAAAAAGGTAAACAAAGCACTCAATTTTTACTGAGTAATGCAAAGAAAATGAAAAACTTAGTTTCTATCGAGTGACACTATATCTAACAAGTCACCAATGGTTACCGACTTCCAAGCAATGTTGTGTGGCTAGTATGAATCGAGCCTCTACTCCTACTTAGTGCATGACGATTCCAAGTAATGTAGTTGATGCTGAGTATCAGAAGGTCACCGAGTGAGTTCAGTGAACCCAAGTTATTTACTATTGGGCTGACTCAATAATGTTTTGTTCACTTGTTTTTTGGCCGACCTTGCAATTGTAAATATTGGAATTCTATATATGTAATGTATGATATCATTTACAGTATGGTATGTATAAAAAATAAAAAGAGAGTGATGTTTGCATGTGAAGAAGGTATTGCTATATTTTGAGAAAAGTGAAAGCGAATCAGCAGCAGAGTAAGAGGAATACAACAAGGTCAACATAGGAGCAGAAAAGTTATATCTATCACATCCGATGATTAATGCAAAAAGGATCTTATCAAAAAATAGTTGTAAGTAGATCTACTTCTTCATCCTAATAGGTGAATCAGTTTATAAATCCTTTAATAGGGTAAACTTAACAATCTTTTTGTAAATCTCCTAACAAAGTGCATAGTTCATTGTATGTTTGTAAATCCTCTAACAAGGTAGATCTAGCAGTCCTACTTGCTACTAACAGGGAAGATCACTAGAAGTGATCATTGTAAGCCTTAATAGGCCAACTTCATACTGCAGTAATGAAATTTTATGGGCATCATCCCCACCCCAGTTTTACTTTCTAATTGGAAGGTTTCTGGGTCACCAAATCATTGTGTTCATGTGTTATGAATGATTGATCTTTCATTTATGGAGTAGATTAGATCAATGAATGATGAATGGTTAAAATGTTGAATTGCTTAAAAGTTTTATAAGTTACTGATTCACCCCTCTCCTCTCAGTAACATATCTTATCCTGAATATTTCCAACAATATGATCTTGGGAAATACATGATGTAAGCAGTAATATTTGTTCAATCTATCAAGCAAGAAATATATTGTAAAGTTTCATATTTATATGTTTTTTTACCTTCAATCCCTTGTAGGTGGTTTTCATCTAATAAATCCATATAGAAGATATAAAATATTGGAAGGAAATAATTTGTCAACCAATGTATGAAATGCAAAAGTAGTTACCTTCAACTTTTTTTAGTACACAAGAACACTACCTCATACACGAAGTTGAGGAGATTGAATTATGTAGACCTATATAGCCTAGGTCAATGTAGATGGTTGAGAGATATTTGAAATTTTTAAAGGGTTTGGGTTGATAAAGAGCACATGCCAAGAGTTTTATGGTTTAGGGATATATGGTATACCAACTGATGATGTACATTACTCAATATCTTTCTACTCTTGTAGAAAAGACCCATATAGACTATATTTGGGTTCTCAACTCCATTAAAATATTCAAAGGTGAGTACTTGGTTAATGAAGAGTGCTCCCCATAATACCATAAACCATAATAGAAACAAAGAAATAATAGCAATTTCGAGAACAAAATATGGACTTATTATTTGCACTGCAAATGTAGAATTAAAGAATTCACAAGTAGAATATGCTAACCCACATGGGTGCCTTTATTAGAGTAATCTACAAGACTAAGTTGTGAACTAACACCTAGAGATGTCCTAGAGAATGTTTGTGCCTTTCTTAAATAGGAAATTTTACACCACCCGAGAAGGTTCTAGAGACATTGAAACTTAATACCTAGGGTCGATAGACACTAACAATACATATAGAGTTAGCCAAATACATCTTTCACAATTATTTTAGATATATTAAATAGCCCAACTTTGAAAGGCCATAACTCACTAATCATTGCTCCAATTGGAAATTATAACCACTTTTTGGGAATGCTAGCTCCTGATCTACATGATCAGCATTGTGCAAGTGCCCTTCCATTGAGTTTTTAGACCTCATCCAGGCACTCTAAGGCCCCCAATGGTAAGCCTAAATATTTTTATACAAATTTTCCACCAAAAATATGCAATAACTTCTTTGATAGTTAAGTTGGAGCAATGAGACTTTTAAGGAAAACTTATAATTCTAAAATGAATCTTGATGTAGAAAATGAGAACCTTCTGAACTTGTATGAGAAACTTACTAAAAATAGAAATTTCCAATAAATAGTAACCACCCTATCTACTAGTCCTTATTAAAATAAAAAAGACTAGAAATAAAATATTTTTGGGTGATGCAAGATTGCTCTTACACCCAGGATGCTCTTGAATCATTAGTGGGGAACAATAGATTTAGGAAAGTTAAAGGTAATCAATTATGAGATGTTATTGTAGTTAATTAATTCTTAATCTTCAAAATAAATCTATTGTAAATCATCTATTTACTTGTGTATATTTTCTAAAGAGTAGGATGTAATACATTTATTTATTGCAAAAAATAGTATTGAATGAAGGTATGGATTGAACGATGTCAATATTCTAGTCACAGATTAAAATGGGAATCTATGTCTTCATTGGCTATAAAATCTCATTGTAATGGAGATCCTAATGTTACACAAAAGGAAACATATTTAGCATATGGTTTAAGAGATCTTCAAGTACTTATTAGTTTTTTAGTCAACCATATGTTTCTAAACTTGTTATTCAACAATTTATACATGTTTGGCATTATTGTAGGTGAAATGCCACAAGGCTATGTTATTGATGCAGGAGCATCCAGAGGTATAAGGGCAATCCTGTATCACCCAAAGAATGTACTTAGACTTAGTTTCTATTTAATGTGTTTACATTTTTGGATACCCATTTGGGTCAAATAAAGGTTCCAACTCTCACAATTCCACTATCAGTGTGTTTAAAAATCTTGAAAAAATAGGAGCATGCAATTTGGCCATCATTTTGGTGACCTAGAAGGTGTTAATTGTCTAGATGAATGTAATTGTGATTTAGAGCATTCTAGAAAAATAATTAGGTCAAAAGGCCCCATAGTTTGAAAGTTATTGCAGTTTTTCGAGTTTTGGAGACCTCCTAAGAATGCTTCAAAGTCAGGTTAGGGGCATTAAATAACCTCGAAAAGGGCTGAAAAATGGGGGACAAGCAAAGCTCATCCATAGGGCCATAGAGTGCTTCAAGAGATTTCCAAAAATGTAAACGGTTCGTCAATCGGAGCTACGGTTCAAAAGTTATGCCTCCCGAAAGTTCAATTACCATTTTCAGATTCTTCTAGATTTGCACCGACTTGTAACGTAGCTTCCAAAACCTTCTATTTGGTTGGTGGATGCCTACTAGCACTTTCTAGAATGTAATCCTAGTCCTTAACCCTCTGGGGTCTATTTAAGGAGATTTCTGGCATTGTAAAAGGCAGTTTGGAGTGGAGTTTGAGAGGAGGTACCATAAGGAGAAATTATCTCCAGATTTATGCTATTGTAAGCCCTTAGGGCATGTTTTGAAGTTTATTTTCCTATACTAGTTGTACTAGCTTATTTTCTTAGTTAATATAATTTTTCCTTTCTGTTGGTTCCATTCGATTCTTGGGTCGTGTCCCCATCAAGTGGTATCAGAGCGGGTTTTCCTAAGTGTGTAGACAGAATGCCGACTGTGAGGTAGTTTGCACCAGGACTGTGTGGTTGTGGGTTTGAGTTAGAAGATGCCTCCATGAAGAGAGCATGGTGGAAGGTCTAGATCTATTAATCTTGAGGAGGTTAGAGCCCTCCAAAGGTAGGTGTAGGCATTGCAAGAGGAGCTCCGCAGAGGAGCAAATGTTGCCACTGGTGACAACAGTGAGGATGACAATGAAGAAGAAGCAATGGAACCAGAAGAGGAATTTGATGGGGAAGTTCTAAATCCTATAGAGGAAAGGCTTTTTAGGGCCATTACTAAGTTTTGGAAAAGACCTACAAATGAAGTGGGTGTATTTTCAAGAAATCTGAAACCAGATGAGTTGATCGATTGGATCAATGAACTGGAAGAATACTTTGAGTAGGATATCAGGGACCCAGAGAGGGTTAAGTTTGCAAAGGCCAAACTGAAAGGCCATGCCAAAATCTAGTGGCAAGAGGTTCAATTGGAAAGAAACAGAAGAGGAAAGGAGAAGATCACAAGATGGGATCGCATGGTGGACAAATTGAAGAAGCAGTTCATTCCTGTGGTCTACGAGCTTGATCTGTTTAAGAAGATGCATGGGTTAAAGCAAGTAGGAAGATCAGTCCAAGAATATATAGAGGAGTTTTATCGACTCTTGATTAGAGTGAGGCATGCAAAAGCAAATAAGGAGAAGGTTGCTCATTATATCAGTGGGTTGCGACCTTGCATCCAGGAGGAATTAACTCTGGTAAGAATGACCAGCATTGAAGAGGCATACCAATTTGGCCTACGAGTTGAAGAGAAGTTGAATAAAAGGTTTGAAGGAAGACAAAGAGGGCATGGTCAAGGAGGAAGGGGAAGCGGTAGATCATCTGGAGGTCGTAATGAAACCAAAAAGAAAAATGAAGATGTGGGTACTAGAAGAAACCAGAGGAGTGAGGGTTTCAACCGCTCCCATGATCAAGAATTTGGAAATCAAAGAGGAAGAGGTAGAGGACGTGGACAAGGAAGAGGAGGCTTCCGTGGAACCTGTTTCCATTATAATGAAGAAGGTCATCATGCCTTTGAATGCCCTCAATGACAAGGAAGGAAAGATAGGAGAGCTGAGGGCCAAGCTAGGGTTGCTCATGTGGATGAGGATGCACAATCATCACATTCAGAGGATGCAGAAAGAGGAGAGACCTTGGTAAATGAAAGAGTCCTACTAAGTGGTGAGAATGAACCAGGACACTGAAGGATTTTGTTTCATACCAGATGCAAGTGTTAGGATAAATGTTGTGACGTGATCATTGATGGTGGTAGCACTGATAACTTGGTAGCAGAAGAGATGGTCTCTAAGCTGAAGCTCAAGAGGGAGAAACATCCCCAGCCCTATCGAATTTCTTGGGTAAAAGATGATCATAAGGTCCTGGTAAGTGAACAATGTTTAGTGAAATTTAAAATTGGGAGTTACCATGAGGAAGTTCTCTGTGATGTTATTTCGATGGATGCTTGACATCTATTGTTGGGTAGACCATGGTAGTTTGATAGACATGCAGTGCATGATGGACATGCAAACACATACTCTCTAACAAAGGACGGAATTTGCCACAAATTGAAGCCCATGAAAAAGGAAGGTGAAAAGGTATGTAGCAATGCTAGGATTTGTCTTGTTGATGGAAGGAAGTTTTTAGACAACATGAAACATTAGCATATGTGCTATGCTTTGATTCCTACGAAAGATAAAGAAGGTAGTAGTGAAATACCATTTGAAGTTTTAGATTTACTAGGGGAGTTTGGAGATATTATCTCTAGTAATGTTCCAGATGGATTGCCACCAGTAAGGCAAATCAGTCATCAAATAGATCTAATTCCAAGAGCTAGTTTGCCTATTAAGGCTACTCATAGGATGACTCCTACAGAAACAAAGGAGCTAAATAGACAGGTTCAAGAGCTGTTGAGGAAGGGCTTGATTTGAGAGAGCCTAAGTCCATGTGTAGTACCTGCAGTACTCACACCAAAGAAGGATGGAGAGTGGAGGATGTGTACAGATTCTCAAGCTATAAATAGGATCACCATCAAGTACCGGTTTCCTTTGCCAAGGATGGATGATATTATGGACTGCTTGAGTGGAGCTCAGTACTTCACAAAGATAGATCTGAAGAGTGGTTATCACCAGATACAGATTCGAGAAGGGGATGAGTGGAAAATAACCTTCAAGACCAAGGAGGGTCTTATGAGTGGTTAGTCATGCCCTTTGGATTGACGAATTCCCCAAGCACCTTCATGCGGCTCATGAATGAGGTAGTTAAGAAGTTCTTCGAAAAATTTGGTATTGTCTATTTGGATGATATTTTAATTTTCAGAAAGACTTTGGAAGAACATTTATTGCATATTCGTAGTGTCCTTGAAAGGCTAAGGGAAGAGAAACTATTAATTAATCTGAAAAGTGTAACTTTGCAAAAAGGGAGTTAGTCTATTTGGGGTTTGTTATATCACCTGAAGGTCTCAAAATGGATCTAGAGAAGGTAAAAGCCATCTTGGAATGGCCTACTCCAAGGTCTGCTACTGAGGTAAGATCATTTCATGGTCTGGTTAGTTTTTACAGGAAGTTTATTAAGAATTTCAGTGGCATATGTGCACCCCTAACTGATACAATAAGAGGGGATAGAAAAGAGTTCAAATGGACTACAACAGTTGCGAGAGGGTTTTGAATTGCTAAAGAAGAAGGTGACAGAATAGCCTGTGTTGGCACTTCCAAATTTTAGAAAATTTTTCCAGGTGGATTGTGATGCTAATGGTAGCACTATTGGGGCTGTATTAAGCCAAGAAGGTAAGCCTATTGCCTATTTTAGTGAAAAATTGAATGATGCAAAGAAGAAGTATTCTGTTTATGATCAAGAGTTCTATGTAATAGTTCAGGCCTTAAAGAAATGGAGGCATTATTTATTGCCAAAGAAATTTGTTTTGTATACTGATCATCAAGCGTTACAATACCTAACAGGGTTGCATTACAATAGCCAAGGTAAATTGAATTAGAGGCATATGAAGTGGGTAGAGTTCTTGCAGAGCTATACATTTGTGTTGAAGCATAGAAGTGGAAAATCTAACAGGGTTACAGATGCACTAAGTAGGAGGTAGTTGTTGCTTACAGTAATGCAAGTTGAAGTAGTTGGATTTGATGAACTCAAGAATTTGTACCATGAGGATCCTAATTTTGTTGAAGCATGGAAATCTTGTAAAGAACCTATTGCTATAGATAGAACCAAGTGGTTAGACTATTTGATTCAGGATGGCATATTGTTCAAAGGTAGTCAATTGTGCATTCCAAGGAGTTCCATGAGGGAAAATCTGATTAAGGAGAAACACAGTGGAGGAATGGCAGGGCATTTTGGTTGAGATAAGACCATTTCCATTCTTAGAGAACATTATTTTTGGCCTCAAATTTCATAGGATGTGAAGAAGTTCATACAAAGTTGCCAGGTTTATCAAGTTGCCAAGGGGTTTAGTCACAATACTGGTCTATATCAGCCGTTGCCTATTCCATCAAGGCCATGGGAGGACATAAGTATGGATTTTGTTCTTGGATTGCCAAGGACACAAAGGGGTAATGACTTAGTATTCGTGGTGGTTGATAGGTTCTCCAAAATGGCACATTTCATTCCATGCCACAAAACTCATGATGTTGTGCATATTGCAGACTTGTTTTTCAAAGAGGTGGTAAGACTACATGGTCTTCCAAGGAGTATAGTTTTTGACAGAGATACTAAATTTGTGGGGTATTTCTGGAGGACATTGTGGAAGAAGTTGAGAACAGACCTAAAATTTAATTCCACGCATCACCCACAGACTGATGGTCAAACAGAAGTGGTAAATAGAAGTTTGGGCAATTTGCTGAGATGTTTAGTTGGGGATAAGCCCAAGGGATGGGATTTGATTCTACCACAGGCAGAGTTTGCATATAATAACTCCGTAAATAGGAGTACTAGAAAATTACCATTCCAAATTGTATATGGGAGTAGCCCAAGGACTGCACTAGAGCTGAGGAAGATAGTGTTGGTCTGACTTTTTCTGCAGTAAAAATTTTTTAGTTAAACCATAGAAAAGTCAGATGTTCTATGTCTAAGTGAAGTATAAGGTTTTGGATAAACCATCTAAAAGAAATATTCGTCATGTAAGCCTTACATTCATCCCTATTTATAAATGGTCGGGCGCGAAATTTTCAAAATTCAAAAGAAGCGAATATGCTTCTGTATTCCTTTTCCTCTCTCCCGGGTTACCTTTCTTACTGTTTGTCCCAACCGTCAGATCAGATTAGATCTACCACTGGCGTTACCTCGCTATTGAAAGTTGCATGCTCATTAAGTATAGCGAGATAGCGAGTGTTGAGTTTTTAAGCGGTGGGACCATGAAGTGAAGGTGCGGCGATCAGAGATTTGCTATTTAATTGCTTTATTGTGCAGGTACACTTAGCAATTCGCCATAAAAAGGGGGAGAAGGACCCACTAGAATATCTGACATCAGAGCCAGAATGTTGATTTTTCCAGAAGTTCTGCCACCTCGCTATCAGAAAATTCAAGCACTTCACCGTTAGCAAAGTAGCGAGGCCACGTGAAAATCTGAAAATGATGACATTGCATCTTGCTTGTATCATAATTACACCAGGTGGCATGACCTGTCATAAATACTGTTGTCAGAATCAGTTTTAATTAACAGAAGTAATTACTGGGTACCCCCCTTGCTTTTTCCGGCACAGAATCCTTTAAAGTGCCGAGGCTCGCTACCTCGCTATCGAAAAATTGAGGTGCTTCACCGTTAGCGAGTTAGCGAGGCCCCATAAAATGGTAAAAGATCGGCAAGATCTATGATGACGTGTAATGACAGGTGACTGTGATAAATTTTGACATGTGCTAGCTATGCAGAGATCTGATTCTCATTAATACCTACCTGACTAAATGTACAAGAAATCTGGAACATTAGCTTGAAGTGAATCAACGGAGCTCGCTATCTCGTTATGAAGAGTTGCAAGGAAGATAATTACAGCGACATAGCGAAATGGGCCCACCGCCTTCTTTCTTAAGAAGTCCTGTAGCATATCTTTCGATCATTTCTTGGTCCGATCAACGGTTGTCACCGCCTCGTTATGGCAAGGTGCTAGTTCTTTATGCATAACGAAGTAGCGACATGCTGACACGTATTCTCTATCGTCAGTGGGTCTAAAGGTAAGCACCATCAAAAGAAAGAATTATGTACGTGGCAAGCTCTCATTGGGTAATATAACTGACATGGTAAGTATAAATCCTAGTTGTTCTCTTTGTACCGCATGATCGTAGGATCTTTGAAGATCAACGGCGCAGTTTTAAATAAAAAATGTAGTGCCACTCTCTGTATTAATTAGACAAGAAAGCTTCGTCCGTGAGAAAAAATAGAGTATAATACAGAGAGATTGCATCAGTTTCATTTCACGCGAGAAAAGATTTGAAGCCATTCTTGTGCAGAAGCTATTACTGAAAGAAAAGCGTGCCAAGGTTGATAAGAATTGTCAAGTTATCTGTTCGCTGAAATTTTGCAGGAATTCAAAGGAGATTTGAGACAAAATTCAAGTAAGTAAAACTGCCATCATCTCTGTGAGCTTTTAAGTTTTAAAGAGGATAGCCCAAGATGCCTCCTAAGAAGGGATTTACAGGAGCAGTAAACTACCTGGATAGAAATGTGCATGATGATTTGCTTGAGTTACTTCCTGAGTCCACTGTAGAAACAGTGCAAGTTAAGAGGTTAACCTCACTCAATCCTCGGCTTAGGGTAGCTGAGGGATTGTATGATAAGGGTAATTGGGTCCGGGATGCTCAAACTGCTCAATCTGGTTTGAGTTTATTCAAGAAATGGTTTGCAGAGAGAAATTTATATGCCCCTCATGCCAACATTTGGAATTTTGATCTTGGGAAGCTTGTTGTCCCCAGCGTGTTTATGGATTTTGACCTGCTTGAAGCCATAGCAAAAAACTATGAACAAGCCACTAAGGTAGTGAGGAGAATAGATGGTGAGGCTTTAGTTACCATCAGTCCCGAGGAGATTAGGAAGGTATTCAGTCTGGGACCCCTCACCATGTATCATGTGCCCATTAATCTGATAGATTTAGAAAAAGAATATATATCCAAGAGGGATGTAGTTAGACAGGGTGCATTGAAAGCCCACATAGGCCGAATTGGAGGCCTCCCAACCATAACATCATCTTCTAAAGAGCCCTTTAAGAAATCATGTTTTAATGCCAGGGCAGTGGAGATATATAGGACCCTGTGCAGAGTCTTCGGAGAGGGCGAAGAAGACTTTATTCCGGTGAGCTTCATGTATATGATCACCCAAATCTCTTCTTTTGGTGTGGAAATAATTTTTGATTTTGCATCTTACTTGGCAAATGAGATCCATCATGGATTGGTGGGGATTGCACAGGACAAGGTGGAAAAGGTTTGGGGTCAGTATTCCTTACTGATGCATATGTTTCTTTTTAAAGGGGCCACTTATTTTGGTAAAGAAATGGTTTTAAATAGAGAACAAGAAGGGGAAGCACTACCAGTCCAATTATGGAGTGCAGACATGACCTGGGAAGCAGAAAATGCTAGCTTCATTAGATTTGATAGGCACTTTGCCTCCAAACTAAGGTGCCTCTTATTGAGTGACAATCCCAGAATCCCTAAGGCATTAATGCACCTTATCAGGCCTATGGACAAAACCCACAATCTAAAAGTTTCACATAATTGGGGAGATATTATCCCATATTCAGTCTCAACGGTCATCAGGGTCTATGGTTTCAAAGGAACACCCCATGTGTTACCCTATCAGGTACCCTTGAAGGTAGGGATAGCTGAATTTTTGTGGCAGTTGGGAGGAGTGGAGGAGGCCTTTTTGCACAAAAGGGGGACAGGATCAATTTTTCCTACTTGTACTATAGCCCACCAATTTGTGATAACTAAAGAAGGGTGGGCCTTTCTCCATAAATTTTTGGATCAATACAAAATGGCAGTGTCTCACTCTCGTTTTTGTGATACAGAAGGTTTCTTTAACTCTGCCCTTAGATTGAGAATCAAGCTGCATCCAGTTCAGCATGAATTCTATTTTCCAGAAGATGTAATAAGAAATGAATATTCTCTCCATGAGCAAGAAATAAAGAAAGAAAAATGGAGAGTCTATTCAAAAGTTTTGGAATTCATTAATTGTTTTGATAAAAATTTCAGTCCTCTTAGTAATGCTGCAAACAATGCAGATAAAGTACATAAGCTCATGAGTAATTTCTCTGAGATAATGGAGGTAATGAATGAGAAGAAACAACATTTTATTAATTCTTTTCCAGATAAAGCCAGAGAAATTATGAGAAAATTGGGTTTCACTCCTAACATTGGAATAGGTCCACTGGTGGTACGGAAGAAAATAGGATATACTATTGTCTGACAGCAGGCGCCCGTTGTGCATAAAGAAAAATAGATTGTTGGATCCACCAGCACTGTCCTAGAAGAAAGACCCCCTGAACCTTCCCCCAAAAGTAGGAGAATAATAAGGGAGGAAGAATCCCCTGATGAAAGTGGCTCACCTTCTCAAACCCCAATAAGAGTTGAGGAAGAACAACTCACCAATGAGCAATTTGAACAAATGGGGTCACAAGGAGAAATTTTTGTTACACAAGCAGAGATTGATGAAGGGAACCCTCAGGAAACCCTTGTACCAAGTTTTGAATTAACTACAGTAGATTTCAGAGGAAGGGAATTGGACCCTATTTTGGAACAAGCCAGTCAGCATTTTTTGTCTGATAACAATTTTGTAAGATCTAGGGCTTTCCATCAGTTTGCGTGGAGAGTAAACATGCACATTTTTGAGCAAAGGTGCAATAATATGAGAGCAAAACATCCAGAAATGGATGAGACCTCCATTCAAAATCTAATAAAGGAACAAATGGTTCAAGAGTTCCAAAATATAACCCCTGATGAGGGAAGACAGATGGTAAAAAATGCTAATGTTTTATTATTGCCCAATTGGGACATTGCTGACGCATTAGTTTTTAATTCTGTTTCAAATAATTTAGGACTCCAGGATCCAAATAAAGAGGAATTCTTGGGTACAGCATTCAGCAATGATCAAGCTGCCCTTGTTATGTGGTCCCTAAGAAGAGGATCCAGAGTTACTTCATCACAGCCTGATGACTCAGGATTGACAGGGAGTATCATTGTAAGAAGAGTTGCTGACACTTCAAATGTACAGGCAGCCCACATGAATGTGGATTATTCTAAATTTTCCCTGGCTACTGCGGAAAGAGAAGAGAGGGAAATGATGGATATGCATAATAAATATGAAGTAGTGGTGGAAGCCTATAATCAAGAGGTAAAGAGGAGAATTGAGTTAGAAAACAGGATATCTCAATCGGAAAAGGTACTTGGAAAGAGAAAAGTGGGAGAATCCAGTACATTAAGAATTGCATATCCCCCACAGTCATCTGTGGGATTAACCCCTATTATTGAGATACCTGACACCCCTGAAAGACCCCAATTCTATACTGCAGAGGAGTTTGAAGCAGAAAAAACCAAATTACATGAGTGGCAGATAGAATTTAGAAATCAGCAGGAAGAGAAATGGAAGCAGGGTGTGACATACTTGAGGGATAAAATACAATGGTCAGATTTTTATGACCAGTTGACTAGGATTGTAACCCTCATAGATGAGTTAAATAAAGAAAAGAATGGACTAGACTCTCTTGCACAGAAGTGGAGACAGAGGAATAATGATGTTACAATTATTTGTATATCTGCAGTTCAAATGCCTTATCATCAGGTTGAAAGAATTTTTGATTTATTGAATCAATTAGATAATTTTGAAAATAAAAGAGATTCTTTACAGAGGAAATTGACACTCTATTTTTCAAGATATCTTGCTAAAAAATTCACCCTATTTCCTTGTGCCTTAGAATCTGTTGATACAGTAAAGGAAAAGGACAAATGGAAAAAGGAAATGGATGAATTATTTGATAATAGAATAACAAACATCATCAGTGAGACTGGCTGTTGGTTTTGGGCAAAGACAAATGAAGAGCTGGTAAAAATACAAATGTATTATGTTGATATAAGAAAAGAATTCGATGAATTAGAAGAAAATTCCAATTCTTTAATAAAGATACAAAGAGAAACCCTAAGTTTTGATTGGCCAGATGATGATACTTTCAACAGATGGAAAGATCAGTTTAGTGAACAGATGTCAGGAGAAGATGACGAGGAAGATGTAAGAGTAATAGTTACTCTTGTAGTCAGCAATGATGACATAAAAAATCCCCAGGTTAAAGTGATTTTGCATGTAACAGAAGATGATACATCACTTGCAGACCTTATGGATATGTACTCTGAAGATGAGGAATGATTGCGAGAGCAGATCATAACAACCAAGAAGCATAACAGAAAGGGACCCGCCAAGAAGTGCTGTTGTAATCAACCTTTCTGTTATTCTTGTTTTTTGTTTTTCAAAAGAAGGACACCTGTCACCTACTGTAGCCTGAAGCTTGTTGCATCTCACATTATTTAAGTGAGATCCCAAGGCTAAAGATGGGTCCGAATTTGGTTTTCACTAAGTGTTGTGCTTAGTTCTTTTTTTGGTCCAAACATTTTTGGAAAGAAATTTATAGTATGCTTTTTCTGTCAAAATTTCTGAGATATGGATGAATGTAGAAAGAACTGTGCTTCTTCTCTGAAGGTTTTTCTGGGTCTTTTGTAAAGGATATATCATTTTCAAAGGAAATGAATACAAGTTATGAACTGTCCCCATATCTGTTCTTCTCTGAATTTTGTCTCCTTTTTAATACTGAGCTACCTTGATGTTGTGTGAGCAAAAGCTTATGCAATTGATTGCAATTTAGTAAGACTGTACATCCATTTGTTATTGCTGTTAATTCAATGGATTAAGTAAAGGCTTTGATGAATGTGATGAGGTTGCTCGGGTGTTAATAAGGATTTTTGAATGATAAATTCTGGTAAGAATTGCTGATGAAAATTCGTTGCAAGGCAACAAATTAGATCTAAGAATTTACTTGACTCTGAATTCCCAATGGATTAGGCACTGATCGAAAGTATTTCAGCCAAAAGAGAAGTATATTATAACTAGCTTTTTCAAAATACATCATAAAATCAATTTTCATTTATCTTTCCTGTAAGATTTTCAAAGTTGGCCAGCACTTGCCTGCCTAGATTGTTTTAGCTTCATTTAGCCATTGTTGTTGGAAACATCTGCAGAGCTATAGAAGATTTCTTGGCCATATCTGTTCAAGGGATGTGTTTATCAGTTATTTACTTATATGTTTAAGGATTTAGAGATGAGAATCAAAATGAAACTAAGGATAATTCTCATACAATTATTCCATCTTTGAACCATCCCCGGGTGCACCCGCCCTGGTTTTGCAGAGCCAAAAGAGTAGAAAACCGTCTTAGGTTTTATTGAAGTTGGGTCCTAATACTTTGCATATGCAAGTGATAATGAGAATTGGCTATTCTTTAGGTTGTGTATGTACTGATATCTAGGTACTAAGCCTTTTGTCGCCTAGTAGTTTTAGTACTGTTAACATCAAAATAAAACACCAACAGATAGAACAAGGGGAGACGACAAGTGCTGAAGTAGAAGAATTTGCTGAACATATCAAGCGTCTACATGAGGAGTTCAAGCACACATTACGAAGATGAATCAAGAATATAAAGCTAGGGCTGATCAAAGGAGAAGACATAAGGAATTCCAAGTAGGGGATCTAGTCATGGTGCACTTATGAAAAGAAAGATTTCCAGTCGGTACTTACAATAAACTGAAAATGAAGAAATTTGGCCCCTGCAAAATTTTGAAGAAACATGACTCAGAAAATGCATATGAAGTGGAGCTTCTAGATGGTATTCAGATTTCTCCCATTTTTAACATTGCAAATTTAACATAGTATCATAATGATGGTGCAGATGATGAGCTGGTGTTAGAGCCATGTCCAATTCCTGCTTCTAAGAAGGAGGAGATAGAAGACATTCTAGATTATCATGTGGGTAGGAGTACCAGAAACAGGCAGTATGAAGAGTATTTGGTCAAATGGAAAGGATGACCAACCGAGGACTCAACTTGGATTTCAGCAGCTAAGGTTTCCCATTTGGGATTTCCTCTACCATCCATAAAGTGACAGGGTCACTTTTCAATCTACCCTGGGTGTTTGATGTAGGAGCATCCAGAGGTATAAGGGCAATCTTGTGTCACCCAAAAATGTACTTAGACTTAGTTTCTATTTCATGTCTTTACATTTTTGGATACCCATTTGGGTCAAATAAAGGTTCCAACTCTCACAGTTCCACTATCAGTGTGTTTGAAAATCTTGAAAAAATAGGAGCATGCAATTTGGCCATCATTTTGGTGACCTAAAAGGTGTTAATTGGCTAGATGAATGTAATTGTGATTTAGAGCATTCAAGAAAAAAAATCAGGTCAAAAGGCCCCACGGTTATAAAGTTATTATAGTTTTTCAGGTTTTGGATACCTCCTAAGAATGCTTCAAAGTCAGGTTAGGGGCATTAAATGACTTTGAAAAGGGCTGAAAATGGGGGATGAGTGAAGCTTGTCCATATCACCATAGAGCATTTTGAGAGATTTTCAAAAATGTAAACGGTTCGTCAATCGGAGTTACGGTTCAAAAGTTATGCCTCTCGGAAGTTCGATTACCATTTCTGGATTCTTCTAGATTTGCACCGAGTTCTAACGCAGCTTTCAGAACCTTCTATTTGGTCGGTGGATGCCTACTAGCACTTTCTAGAATGTACTCCTAGTCCTTAACCCTCTAGGGTCTATTTAAGGAGATTTCTGGCATTGTAAAAGGTAGTTTGGAGTGGAGTTTGAGAGGAGGTACCAGAAGGAGAAATTATCTCCAGATTTATGCTATTGTAAGCCCTTAGGGCATGTTTTGAAGTTTATTTTCCTATACTGGTTGTACTAGCTTATTTTCTCAGTTAATATAATTTCCCTTTTCTGTTGTTTCCATTCTGTTCTTGGGTTGTGTCCCCATCAGTTATGCAATGGTTGTAATTTTTTCATAAAAATTTTCGATGACATGAAGAGAACTTGTGATTCTTGGATAAGTCAAGCCTTCGAGGTGACCAATATTTCATCTAGAAATGGCTTACATCCTTTAGATATACTTGACTGTGACTTTATTTCCTTCAAATTAGTTCTCTATGTTGTCAAATGGTACATAATATAACATGATCAAAATGATCTTGATAGAACTATTATTCAATATGAGAATGGATTTCCAATGATTAATACAAGGTTATTTGAGGTAGTTAGGAATGAACCCTATGTTCTTCCAAGACAATATGAGTAGGTATTTTACTCTGAGGTTCCACATAAATGTGTTGTTCATTTTCTTTTAGCCATGATAGAAGAGGATAGCCAATAATGTATAACGTGATGGAAGAAGATGATAAAAGGGAGAGGAAGAAGTGGATCATGATAAAAAGTTAGTCGATGAAGCTCTTGATGCAAATGATATTGATATTGGTCATAATGATGATGCTTCTACTGATCATGATGGTGGTGGTGGTGGTGGTGGTGGTGGTGGTGGTGATGATGATGATGATGATGATGATGATGATGATGATGATGATGATCAC
Organism: Cupressus sempervirens; assembly: GCA_028749045.1. Lineage (NCBI taxonomy): Eukaryota > Viridiplantae > Streptophyta > Pinopsida > Cupressales > Cupressaceae > Cupressus > Cupressus sempervirens. The sequence continues at coordinate 739,374,161 of CM053790.1, read as the reverse complement.
AACAATGATGAAGATGATGATGACGATGACGATGACGATGATGATGACGATGATGATCATGATGATGATGATGATAATGATGGTGAGAAGGGGGGTGCTGGTGGTGGTGGTGGTGGTGGTGATAATGATGATGATGATGATGACCATGATAGTAGTGGTAATGATGTCAATGATGATGATAATCTCGATGATGAGATGGATGACAAATAATATCAATGATGGAGGGGTTTGATTATCTAACATTGTCAAGAATGAAATGTTTAGTTATGTGATCAATTCCTATTCTATTCAATATTGAGTTCTTAATAGATCAATGATTAATTTAATTAACTTCTCATGTACCTTTTAATGTTTATAATTCATATGTGATGCTAATATTCGATGTAATTTTGAGTATATGTATCATGAATTTTTTAGGTAACATAAGAGAATTGATCTATAGATGTAGAAACCTAAAGCCCTTTCATAGGCATCCCACATAGCCTAATGGATCATCAGGTATAAGTTAGTACACCCCATAGACATTGTTGTCTTTTACCATTTGTAAAATATTTCTCTTATTTCCACCTATCTCTATTATTTCATGGACTATAGGTACTAGAAAATAGGTATTTTTTAGATTTTTCTTCCTTGAGTGGGGAAAATATAGTAATCAAAGAAAAAAGTGAGACATTTAGTATGTCTAAATTAAGGAGATCGACTGAAGGTTAAAATATCAGAAAGAAATTCAATAAGTGCATGAAATTTTTCCTTCCTCAAGGGGGGTCATTTTTCTATGATGATGAGAGTGAAGGAGAATCTAATGTGCTCTTTAGGTACAAAAATCTAGAGAAATAATGGCTCCCCGAATCCTCCAAAAAGAAAATATTTTTTTATTGGAGAGAGGATATATCACATAGCACCATCCTCACTACATGGTTTGTGGATATTTTCTATAGATGGAAAAAAGATCTCTTACAACAAGGCTATTGAATTGATGGAGTATGTTGGACCTTGCTATGATTATAGTAGTTGGATAGAAATTGTTAGATATATAAAAAAAGTATGTATAGGTATGCACTCAAGGAAAATTATATACTACAAAAAGTTAGTGAACAAAGTAAAATAGTAGCTATATAAATTGATGGAAGGCCAAAAGGATTAGGTAATATTGTACATTTTATAAATAGTGCATGACCTACATCAACAAAGAAGCAACCCAATTGCATATTTGAGGCATGCAAGGGAAATCATGTATTTGTATCTGTGATAAAATCAATACATGGAGGTGAAGAGCTTCTCATTGATTATAATTTGAATCAAATAGATACAAATAGATCCACTATCATGGGTGAGGTGGTATGTACTACACACATTCAAAATCAAGTCTAATCAATGAATCCAAGTCACCATTTATTTATTTATTTATTTTTTGTTAACATAGAATAATAACACATGTTTAAACATGTCTCAATGATATTTTTTGAAGTACAAGTCTATAGTATGGATCAACAACTTCATGATACACATAGTGATGATGGTTCTCATGGAACTTCTTTTTGAGAGGTAAAACTCATTGTTGTTGTACAAATTAGATACAAGATATATATTAATGCATATTTTTTATTATATTTTATTCTTCACTAGTATTTTGGATTGATTTTATATATAGTGAAATTAGTATTCTTATAAAAAAAAAGTGTTGATTAGAAAAAGAGAAAGGAACAAGTAGTCCATGAGGAGCCATACAATGAGAAAGATCCATTCATTATCAATTTTCCATTAGTCGCTAATCCTATGGCTACACTACAAAAGGTCCTTTGTGCACTATCAAGAGTGTTAAAGCAACTAGCATCAATTTGACCTCAGGCTCCTCAAATACAATAGAGAGAGGATGAGTTGATGTAGTTATTTTAGACTTATGTAGTAAGTATTTATGTACTTTTTAATTATAAAAAAAGGTTCAATAGCAATTTTTAAAGTATAATCTTTGATTTATGTAATTAAATAAAATGAATATGGGTCAAAGCACAAACTTGTATCACCCTTTTGTGAAGGAAAAGGCTAACAAAAGCATAACTATTCACCTTCAATTGTATAAAACTAGTATTATTATTTAGAATTTGAAAATTAAGAGAACTAATGAAATGTGTTGAAATTGATCAAGTTTTGGATTATAATTTTTAACAATTATTTGGATTAAGAATTCATATATTTTCATAATTTTTATAGATAATTTTTAGGTGTTGAAAAATGTTGAAAATTAGGGGTCTAGTTCCCACCTCAAAACTATATGTAAATAATCTTATTTCCCTTTGATCTTAGACTATGTTATAGATAGCATATGTATATATATAGAACATTCAAAAATAAAAATTATCTTTAGACTTATATTTTCACTTTTATAATCATTCAAAGTTCAACTCAGCTGAAATTGATAGTTTTTATCTCACACCACATTTTCCAAAACAAATCTATTCTAACCAGAATAAAAGTTATGTATTCTAGAAGAGGACTCTCTCCTCTAGAATGTCATATAATTTTAATTTTTTTATGATATGATTTACTATATTTTCATTCTCAAAATTGACATCTTTTTTAGTGTTAAAATATATGCTTCTAGAATAGTTTAATTATAATATACTATAGCTAACTAAAACACTATAAAATCTATATGAGAACATTCTTGACTTTGGGCTCTATTAAATGGTGTTTATAAGTTACTAAATATATATCATAAAAAAATGTAAGAGTTATTGAAATGTCAGTTTTCTAAAATAATTATATTTCTTTAGTAATAGGATACAAACTAGTATAAAACATTAATTTAATAGGCATTTCCAATTGGAAAAGTGTGATACCATATATAACTTAGCTAAAATGAATTTATCTAAATCATATCTTTGAAAAAAAATTATTTTTAGATAGAAATACTCAAATTCAATCATTTTGATTAGTCAGCCTAAAAGGTGACACAACTTCATACTTTTACCCATATGTGTTATTTTTATAAAGGATGTTGAATAAGTTAAAGTTCCATGCCCTAGATGATGATACTTTAGGTGGTTCAAGTACATCACATGTTCTATCCTACACTTATGTTTTGCCAAACAATATTTTTTCAAAGAGCTCTAACAATGTTTTTTTTTTTTTGTGAGCTAACAATCTTATTTTTCAGGTCCTAGCATTGAGCCTTTCTTCACTATGCTACCTACTACAAGGAACAAAACTAAATTGGTAATGTCAACTAAAATGTTTGCAACACATAGCATGACAATAGATGTGATGGCAATGGGTCTTGGTAAGTAGATTCCTCTTTTTCTCTCTCATTTTTCATGTGTTTATTTCACTCAAAATATTATTTCTTATGGGGAATTTTTTAATATTAGATTCATTTTATGTAGGAATAAATGAGGACATTCATGGATGTACCCATGTTAGATGTATAGGAACACTAAATAATTGTAATCAATTTCTCATGAGAAATCAAAATGGACTTCCCTTGATAGTAGCACAACTTCCCGGTACTTTAAAGATCAATCATTTCTTTTACTATACAATCTTATACTCATAATCAAATGAACTAACCTTTTGTGTAGTACCTTTCAATAACTACTAATCCCATTATTATTTTGTAGGTAATAATCTATTTTATGAAAAACTTAATGATGAATGTTCATGCATATTTGGGCTGACCATAGGCATAGGGTATCATATTTTGATTTCATTGCTAGATCAAGTTTTCTTTGATCAATTTCTTCAAGTAAATTAAAATGTAGCTTCAACTCATTTATAAATCTAATTTTATTTTCTTTTCTAGAAATTTGGAATTTAGAAACTAAAGATTTAAATGATAAACTCATTAATGCCATGACAACACTTTTTGGCACCAACGTCTTTCAAAGACTTAGGGTCCTTGAGAGAGTGGGCAAAGATTTGAAGTATATTAGGTACAACTATAGTACCCATATGAAAAGCATCCCTTATTATGAGAAACCCTCCTATATTCCAATTATTGAGTGGGAGAATCTTAGAAAGGATGTCACTGAGCAATGCACAAGACATAGTGGGGAAATAGTACCACACAGGGAAAGAAGGTATGTCATAATATTAAGAAGTGAAATTATGTACTAATTACTCTTAATACTTATGTAATCTAATATATTTCAAACTTCACATAGGTTTCCTAACACATCAAAGGAAATAAAAGCAAGAAAACAAAAGCATAGGCAGCACAAGGTCGGCTCGAGTGGATATTCAAAAATTTCTATAGGAATTGTAAGTATAAATAAATGAAAAATTATATGGAAATATTTATAAATTGTTAAAAAAAATTTCTTGATGAAATTCATGACAAAAAAAATCATGATACCAAGAAACAATGTAGGCCTTGGAGTTTAAAAATGCAACTTCTAAAGAGGACAAGAAATTAGCCTACAAATTAGACTTTATAGCCATGCCTAAATGATTCTAAGAAATGAATGTGCAATGTTATTTTGTTGGATCTATCAATGAGTTAAATAAGTAAATTTATTTTTATTTCAAATTGAATACTTTAGCAATTATTGTATTTGATATTAAATTCCAAAAACATAAATCATTATATTTGTTTTAACTAAGGAAACAATGAGTATATATTTGTTTAAAATTTTAAAGTGGATATATTTATATGTATTAAAATAAATGATTAAGATTTATTAGTATATTTTTTGTAATTATATGTATATATTTGTTATAAATGCACTAATTATTTACATTAGATTGTAGCCTACTAATCTTGATACACCATCTGAGCACCATGCAGGTGTCGATTCGAATCTGCATTATAATGTTGATGGTATATATTTTCTATTTGAATTTTTATTTCCAAATTATTAATACAAGTAAAAATTTAAATTGAATTTGGTTTAGTAATAAAAATTTAACTATAATATGTGTTGGGATTAAGAAAACATCGTGTATTGCAATTGCAGGTGATGTAGAGGTTGTTCATGATGAACATGTTGAGGTTCAAGCTGTCAAACAAGATGATGTGGCTGAACAAGGTAAAGAGTGCTCTGATTTTCTTTAAAGTCCTTAAAGTCTCAATTTTTAAAAATTTAACCCTTTTATTTGTTATTGTAGAGGACCCACCTTTGCAAAGGATAATGAGATCATGTCCATAGGTGAGAAGAAATATTGACGACAACATGGATATGCCTCTGTAACAATATAGGGAACCAAAAATAAATAAAAAGGAAAAAAAGAAATGATTTTCATTTATTTAACTCATTTAATAATGATTGATTTTTATGTGTAGATGTTTTAATTATGTTCTATTGAATGTTCATGTTAATGTTCTAATAAATCTTATAACTTAATGATAATATAAATGTTCTGATGAAACTAATGTGTTAATGAATATTATAAAGTGATAATTCATGAATGTTAAACATTTTATTAATAGAATGAATGAATTTTAGATATTAACGAGGAATTTAGATGTTAGGGGGTGGGGCCAAATGAGCTTCCACCTTCACATGGATGGCACTATTTAGTAGTGAATATTAAACTATTTTGGAAACCAAGTGAAGCTCAACATTAACCTATGATAGCATGACTAATAACTGTGTGAATCTCTTCATTTCAGGCAATACAGAAGGAGGCCATACTTTAATATTCAATCTCAATTCATATGCATATAACATCAAGTGGAGATGAAAAATGCAACAGGTTTTCATTTTTGTTAGAGGTCTTTAATTAGGTATTTTAAGTTATAGAACATCACAAACATTTTAACTTTGACTCTTATGGGCAAGCGTAATGTCCTCAACATGCAAACAAATCTAGACTTTCTATATGCTAGCTTTCTAAGGACATTCTCATAACCATAGAAGCTAGAGCTCTAACATTCATGATGGTCTATAATTTTAAAAACTTAATAGACCTATTAAATAAATGTAAACATGGTGCATTTTTTCATCTCTTCCTATTGTGCATGCATATAGAATGTAGTAGCATATGCATTCTTGATTCGAAGTGGCATAATCAAATTTTGGATGTGACGAAAAAATGAGAAGAGGGGAAGATGATGTCACTCTTGCGCAAGTCTAGAACCTTTTTTGTTATATTTTGTCATGTGTATCCACATGAATATGAATATTTTGTCGCACATATCATTTAAAAACATCATTTTCTTCATATTTCAGGTTGAAATAGGTATATTTTTTTTGTTGATAATCTTGTAGTCCCTAGATAGTTGAGATAGCCCACTTCACCAAAGGACATGTGTTACAAGGTACATTTTCTAGAGTAATTTTTTTTTCATGGAAGATGTAGGAATTCTTAGAGATATATGGTCTAGAAGAACCAATTTATCAATGTTGTATTATTTGGTTTCTTTCTTCATGTATAATTTCATCATTTAATGTGAACAAAAACTCTAGATACATGTCATTTATAAGTATAGAGTTGAAGTAATCATGCTTATTAAGATCAAAGACACACTTCCATGGATTTTATACTTGTGAATCCAAAACTTATCCCCATAATTTATAGGGCACTATAATGAAGCCCATTATTATTGTAGCTCATCCTCTAAATTTGTTACCTACAAATAAGTTGCATTTTAAATGAACTTAACTCTATTAAAAATACTTTTCCAAATGAATAACAAATATTAATTTTCATAAGGGATAAAAATTAAAAAGATTAAAAAGATAGTGGATTAATAACTCTAAGTGAAAAGCCAATCTTCCATAGACCAACCTTTGAAGAATGGTGCAAGTCAACAACCCATGTAAATGGTAGAGAATACAAAAGAAGTTAAATAAGAGAAATTAGAATAAGGAAAAAAATCAATGTATCAAGATTATGATCAATAAATTATTTGTTCTTTGCATAAATTCTTTTTTTTTTTGTCTACTATTACTATTTTTTGTCTAGTATAACTATTTTTTAAGGCCTAATTTGAATATAGTAAATCATTTGGGTACAAAGTTTGCCTTTAGGATTTAATTAAGGTCTACAAGTTCTTGTTTATGTTTTTGTTTCATTTAACTTCATATATTTTTTAAGGAAGGAATTCCAATTTTTGTTTAAATTGTCAAGCCCTCCTTAAGGTAATTAGTAATCTAACAAAAAGTAGAATCCTTTTTTTTTGTGTGTAAAATCCCCACTATTGGTCAAAAGATAGAAAAATGTCTATATTATGCCTTCACATTATGTGTAGGAAAAAATGTAAAGAAAATAACATGTTCTCGATAGAAGAAAGGTCCTCTATACTATCTTAGACTAAGAAATCTGGGTCATAGAAATGATATTGATTGTAAGATTAATTGGAGGAAGTAGTCAATAATTTACAATGGAGTGTTAAAGGGTTAAGAGATTCTAATAGTTCCCATGTGTTTTTTAGGAAAATGGTTCATTGTGTTTGAGTTTAAGTTGTGACTATCTTAGAAAACAAAGGTATGACTATCACAATGGATAGTAGGTTGATTTGGTGCATTACTAAAGGTGTAATGTGGAAATTGGTTGGGTGTGTTAGCTATTACAGAGGGTATAGTACAATATTACTTTATGGTTGTGGAAAGGTTGTGCTATAAGATACAAGATTCAATATAGATAGAGGTCAGTAATAAGTGGGGCAATTGTAGTTCAAATTCACTAAATTAGAAGATTGTGTTGAGCTGTTAGTTTGGGTAGGTTTGAATCCTTAAGGATATAGAAGATGCCACCATATAGATTTGGGTGTCCAAATGGTAAGTTGGATTGTTAAGTGTAATCACAAAGTGTTAAGATTATTGTCATAGAAGGAAAATTTGTAATTGGTCAAGGTTTAGACCTTAAATCAATCATGGGAAGTGTTTGCAGTAAAATGTTGGGATCAAAATTTTGTCATGAGTTGTTGACTATTGAGTGGAAATAAGAATGAAAGAAACTAAGGTAGATTTTGTGAGCGGTTGACTGTTGAGTGGAAATAAGAATGAAGGAAACTAGTGTAGATTTTGTGAGTAGCATGAGGTATAGTTGATGGAATAGGATACTATTGAAGGAGAGATTATGTATATGATTTGTGAATGGATTTAGGAGTGAAGACCGCGTAATTAGAGTAGAGTATGTGATGTGGGTTGTTGAATAGGTTATGAGTGGTTTCTTATTATGGGAGTACATATAAGTTTTTTGGATAAGTCCTAATTCTTGTGTTCATTTGGAAGAGGCCAAGAGATGGTGTGTGAGTTATGTGATCAAGAGTATGCAATTTGGAGTTGTAAAATAGAAGGATGTTGTTTCAAATTCAAAAGTTGTGATCAAAGCTATGGATTACGAGATTATAATTAGTAGATGAGTCTTAAAAGGTTGATCCTATCAAGGAAGATGTTTAAATAGTGACTATAGTTGTGAGTGATAATGTGAGAAGTTCTATCAAAATAATGGAACATGGAGTGTTCTAATGTGAGTGGGGAAGGGCCCATGATGCTTCTTTATCACCTATATGGTTTAGAACTAATCTAGCAATTTAGGATGTTCAATTTGACTTTTATGACCATTGATATGAATATTTTTATAAAAGAAAAGACATATGAATATTTTTTTGATGTAAAAACATATAAATTATAAAATTTTCATTTTATTTCTAAAGAAACTTTATAATATTTTAATATTGAATTAGTAAGCATCTCATGTTTTGATAAATTTTCATTATAAATTATTGAATGAGGACAATGAAATGTGAAAGTGACTAAAAAATAGTTCAAATCATTAAATCTTCAATTCATTATAGGAAATAATGAACTAGTTAAATTCAAAGAATGAAATCCTTAACAAACCAAACCCAAAGGTACAAAGAAATTGAATATTATGTTTAACAATTTTTGGTTTCTACATGACATGATTTCATCCAATACGATCGAAAGATTCTTTCTTTGAATCATCAAGTATGAAAATTGATGTGTGAAGCTTACAATATTATAAGAATCACAACATGTACCTTAAATGAGCTTATAGCGATAATTTTTTTATTACATATTTTCAACAATAGAATGATGATGAGTTTATTGACAATGATGATTTTCTTCATGGTCCATAATGATATTTATTCATTGATGGTTGATTATCAATGTTGACGTTATTATTTTTTAACTGAAACATTGACATGGTGGTGTATTTTCCTATGTTGCTTTAATATTAGCATAGTGTTGTATGAACTTATTTATTATATATATATATATATATATATATGTATGTATGTATGTATATATATGTATATATATATGTGTGTATATATACATATATACATATATATATACATATATATGTATATATATGTGTGTGTGTGTACATATATATACATATATATGTAAATATATATGTATATATGTATATACATACATACATACATACATGTATGTATATATATATATATATTTATACATACATATATGTATATATATATGTATATATATATGTATATATATACATATATATATATATATATGTATATATATATATACATATATATATATATGTATATATATATACATATATATACATATATATACATATATGTATATACATATATATATATACATATATACATATATATATATACATATATATATATATGTATATATATATATACATATGTATACATATATATATATACATATATATACATATATGTATATATGTATATATATATATACATATATGTATATGTATATATATATACATATATGTATATATATGTATATATATATATGTATACATATGTATATATATATATGTATATATATATATACATATATATATATATATGTATATATATATAGTTTTATGTAAGGTAGGACAAAATTGAATTAGATCGCAACCCAAAGAAATTTGAGTGAATCTTGAGCCCGAATTAGTACCCAAACCTGAACCTGAACTAAAAACTTACCCAAATTTCTTGAGCTTGAGGAATTTCAAGCTAGGATGCTTTAATATTAGCATAGTAGTGTATGAACTTATATATATATATATATATATATATATATATAGTTGTACGTAAGGTAGGACAAAATTGAATCAGATCCAAACCCAAAAAAATTTGAGTGAATCTTGAGGCTGAATTAGTACCTAAACTCGAACCCGAACTAACAACTTACCCAAATTTCTTGAGCTTGAGGAATTTCAAGCTAGGATGCTCAAAAATATTGACTCCTTCCCACATTGCATCCTCAAATGAAAGATTCTTTTATTTCACAAGATAATATAAAAGAATCTCATTCTTTGACCTCCTTTCCCTCCCACCCAACATCATTCCAAGTTCAAGGATCAATTTTCCTTCATCATCCTCAAATGGAAGCATTTGTGAAGGGGTATTTTTATATCCATGGGATTTATTCAAATAGGCAACATGTACTATATTATGAATTATGCTGGTAGCTAGAAGTTCAAGCTCATTAACTACCTCTCTGATCTCTTCCTTAATAAATTATAAGGTCCATTAAATCATATCTCTGGGTACTCAAAATGATTTTTTTAGAAATAGATAATACTAAGAGGGGGATGAATCTAAATTCTATAAAAAAATTACCATGAATAAATATTGTTTATTATTTTCTAACTTGAATATGAAAGTAAACCAACAATGTGGAATAGTAAATATAACCATACACATAGAGAACTCATAACACCATTAATTTTTAAATAGGGAAACCCTGGTGTAGGGAAAACCTCAATGGGGATGATACTCACAAGATGATTCACTAAAAAATAGGATCATGTTAAGGATATTGACCCTGATATTAGTTTATGAAGTACATATAGTGTCTCAAGCCCTTGTTAGAGGACTAGGCCTTTTTAGAAACCTCAACCCTATTAGGAGTTACTTCAAATGTGTTAGGAGTTGCTTCAACCCCATTAGGAGCATGTAGATCAAATACAATGTATGCAAGAAGAGCACACTACCCTAACATGTAATTATACAATAAAGTTCCTCATAAGAATATGTATACACATAATTATTTCTCACTACTATAATTCACACTTTCTCTGACTATACATCAAATCTCACATCACATACTTTATTTGCACAAGATAAGATCTTTACTTATACCTTGCACATTAATAAAAACTCTGCTCAGTCCTATTGGAATTACAATAAGAAAGATAAACTTCTGAAAAGGTGGGGTGGGGGGGGGGGTGGCATTGAATCAATAGTTTAACCTTGGACCCATCAAAATTTCACCACACATCCATCTCATACATTTACTAAGTAAACTGAAATACCATGTAAAGCATGTACACCTAAAACATGTAAGCAAGTAAACATTCACACACATATAACACCAAATATGATTACCTAGAAACCCTCTGATGAGAAGGTAAAATTGGGGTGGGGATAACACCCACAAATCTTCACTACTATAGTAATAAAGTGTATCCAATGAAGGTTACAATGTTTTGACCATGAAACATGATCCACCTTGTGAAAGATTTGCCCTGCCAAAGGCTTACAAAGATTGTTAGGTGTCACCCTATTAAAGGATTTCAACACCTTGTTAGAAATGTACCTTGATAAAGGACTTCAACTCACAATTAAGTAAGCATCTTGTTAGAGTATTTCAATACATCCTATTAGGACTACTCTTTTAAGAGATTTGATAGATTCAGTAATGATTCTAGGATTAACACTTCCTTGCTTGATAATAGATCACCTCTAAACTTTTTTCTTCTCAATCCTTCTTGATCAGATGTCTCTTTGTTGTATACTCTTGTCTTTCTTCTATTCTTCTCTAACTGCTTCTGCAATGCAATCTCACTTCTTAACTCCTTAGCCACCATGAATTCTATGATTTTCATATGCAAGCTACTCTCTTCACTCCTTCATACACCTTTTACACACTCTTGAGAGTTTAGGGGTTTTTTCTCCTTAAGAAGTCTTTGGTGACTTAGGGTTAGGTATGAATCAATGGCTATGATTCATTTACTTTTCTACTTAAACCTTCCCTTTTTATGATTGGCTTCATGTAACTGAATTGGGAATCCAACATAACATTTTTCCTTATCTCCAAAATATCATAATTCATCCTTAATTTGGCTTTAAAATAGTTTACATAGTTGTTTGTGCCATTACAAACAACTATGTCAAAATTGTGACACTCAACATCTGAAGTCGTTGATGCTTGGCATATAATATCTTCTATACTATGACTTAGTATCTATATCACTTGGCATCTACTATTTTCTTGGCTCCTAAATCATTCAACATACACTATTTTCTTGGCACTTCATTTACTCAGCACATGAGTAGCTCGACACTCACTATGGACTCGTCATGCTCTATAATATATATGTTGTGCTTGCCATATACTACTTGGTTGGCATGAACTAAGTAAATAACTTAAGTCTGTGGACACTCAATTGTCAAAATCAATCTGAGATCAACAATCTCCCCCTTTGAAATGGGTGTTAAAAACTCTTGAGTATGCAATAATGTCTTTAATATTATGAGCATAACATATCTATAACTTGGCTTATGTACAAAACTTCAAAATTTCAAAATTTTGTAACAACTTAGATACCTCAAATTTGATAACTCCCCCTGAGTTGATATGTTTTTTCTATATCAAAATTCTTTACTCTTGTTGAGTAAAAATTTTCTTAGCTGATACTCTTTGACTTCATGTTGTTTTCCCTATTATTCTATGCTTGCTCTGACTTAGCTTAATATGTCTTTTCTCTATCCCTTTTCTTGCTCCCTCTTATTTCTCTTATCCTTATTCCTCTTTTTCTCTTTTTCTTATTCTCACCCATTTCTCATGCTCTCCCACTTTTATCTTATTCTCTCCCAAAATATTTTATCTCCCCCTTTTTGACATTTATATCAATGGGCTATACATTGATAGTGTATTTTTCTTGAAAGGATTTATGGACATCTAGGATTATCTTGAGAGCGACGTCCCAATTTTCACATGCTACATCCAAAGACTTGATTTGGTTGGCTAGCTTGGTAGCAAGCTAGACAGGTCATCTAATATTCAAAATTTTGTATCTTTCTTCGTGAGATTTTTAGTATTACCTAGTTCCTTATGCAAAATTTCCATATGAGGGGTCAACATTGATTGAATTCTAGTAATTTTAGCCCTTATATTTCTTCTATTGAAAGTGTAGCTAACTAACTCTAAGATTGTAGCAATGTTTTGAAGTGCTTTTTACTCTAAGCTAGTGTCATTGGCAATTTTGCACCTAATGAACTAATCTGACTTTCTAGGTTCAAAATGTGACTTCTAGTCTCTTGTGTGAAGAGTGTTGGATTGCACAATTTTGTCTACAATGAGAAGATATTCTCATGTACATTCTTCAAAATTTCTACTTTAGTTGCCAATGCAACTTGTGTTAGTGTTATATCACATGTATCTTATCATTTACTTTGCTCTGAAATTTCTTTTCTAACCATTCTAAAAATTTGGCATTTGTATCTAGGTCTATATCACTAACCTTTTTCCACTATTTATGTCATCTATTCAATTAGTGGCTTGGTCTCATCTAGAGTTGGTAGACTAAATATATCTAAAATGGTGTCTTTGATGTCCTACAATGCCTACTTCTACCATTGCTCCCTTTTAAGCATTTCCTAATACTTCTTCCTTGATAGGGCTTCCTAAAGTATGCCCATTTGTTATATAGTCATTGTATCATAATCATACTTTGGCAGAATAATTTCTTCATCAAGGCTCACATCTCCATATTGAATTACTTCTTTATCCTTTGGTGAGCTTGGGCTTAGCACTGAGATCTACAATGGAGTTGCATCTATGCTTAGCTTCTGAAGAGTTTGACTTGAAGGTGTGCTAGATACTAGTGAGTTTACCAAGGCTTGAATAGAAACTTGCTCCTTCACCCTTGGAGTAAATTCTATCTCTTCAATCTTATCCTTGACCTCTATCATGTATGGTGATGCACCTTGTTCTTGTGTTGTGGATATAGATAAGTCTATCTAACCTACTTCTGTCATGCCCACATTTATGGGGCAAAACACATCTATAATTTTTTAATTTTTTTTTTGAATTAATTAATTAATATATATAGTTTTGTCACATCTCAAGGTTACAAGTATAGACATACTAGTCCTTTACAAGGTCATTGGTAATTTGAATATGAGATGGCTTGGTGGTTACACTCAAGTAAGGAGATGAAGGTTCAATAACTTCCCAAACATGGTGTTCGAAAGGTATACTTTGGTATGCTCCAAAATGTTTGTACTATTCTAAAAATCACTTTATTGGAATGTGTATAGATTTAGGATGCTATACATGACTTGAAACTTCCAGTAATCACCCAATTAAAACATTATGTTAAAATTTTTATAAAAGAAAATATATGTATAACTAATATATACATGGGTACATATAAAACACCCACACACACCTACATACATACATACATACATATATACATATATGTATGTATATATGTATGTATATATATGTATATATATATATGTATATATACATATACATATATACATATATACATATATACATATATATATATATATATATATATGTATATATATAAACATATATGTATATATATACACATATATATATGTATATATGTATATATGTTATACACACACATGTGTGTGTGTGTAGACATAGGGTAAATTATTTAATGTCATTCCTTATACTATCTAGTATTGTGATAAGTTTAATAGTATAATATATTTAAAATTACAACCCAACTATTAAATATGTAAACTTTGGTACACTAACACCATACTACATATTAACTAACCTAATAACCATTTAGCCCACCCTTCTTAATAACATATTGTATTGCCAACTAACCTTTTCACACTTCCAATCTGCCCCCCCCCCCCCGCCCCCCACCAACAACCTTATCTTGCTTTATTGGCCTAGTGGTGGGCAGGGTATATATGACTCATTTTTAGCACCAAGAACCTCTCAAAAAAGAGTACGAGGTAATCCCATATCACTATCACCATATGTAAACCCAGAAACTATGGCATAGTGTCGTGGACTATAAAACCCACTTAATTGCTTACTTACTTACTTTACCTCTTGAATCCCTAAATTATCTCCCCACCTAGGTGTCAACCTCTTCCCTCCCTCTAAGCACCTCTTTCCAAGCATCACTTTGCATTTTAAATGTGTGCCCCCAAATTTATTATTTAGCTCATGTGACTTGTGGAGGAATTTCGTAGGTGTAGACAGAAGCTAGGAATGCATGGTTTTTGAGGAGGGATCGAGACATGCCCAATTCCTAACTTCGACCCCTGTGTAGTGTACGATGGGTGTGGACAGTGCAAGTAGGGATGGAATTTCCATTAAGAAAGAAATGGGTGCCTAGGTAAGTGGGCAATAGCCCTATATGTTTTTACTTTGGAACACTTAAAATTGTTTTCAAGCCATTATTTTGTACAAAAATTTATGCTTTATATGTATATGTCTTTTGTATAAAGAAACAAACTTGTCACCTAGCTAAGATCATGGGAATTAAATAAATATCTATTTGTACAATTCATGCTCCTCGAGGTTAGGTACGTAGGTTAAATTTTATTTACTAGGTAGTGATATTATTTAATTGACTTTATCTAAAATATTCTTAGGAATATCCTTCTTAGTATTTTATTGAACTGTATTAGAGTGGGAATTTTCTTACTCCTTATACAAAATATAGTGAACAAAATGTTCACTTCTAGACCTCTTTTATTATTATTACTATTATTATTTTAATTCTTGAGCTATGGTTTCTATCTAGTTCACTCTCCTCATTTTATTGCATCATGATATAAACCTTCTAGTCAAGATATTTAAGTAGATGAAACTTTGAACTTTCTAATGAAAAGATCAAATTGATAATTTCATGAAAAGAGCATTGAAAATTAAATTTAGCTTAAGGATAAGTGCATATCCATTACTAATAATTTTGACTTAGGTCCTAACTTTAACAAGATCAAACTAAAAACTAGTTGATCTATTTCTTATTGAGACTTCCACTGAAATTACTTATTGAACCAATACACTATGAAATTTCTCTGAATGAACAGTCATATTGGAAATGCACTTCTCTTGTAATAATTCGTGATTTAAGATGAACATGATTCAATATAGACATAACCATCCCAAAAGTATCAATGCCAATAGATTTTCTATTTGAG
Organism: Cupressus sempervirens; assembly: GCA_028749045.1. NCBI lineage: Eukaryota > Viridiplantae > Streptophyta > Pinopsida > Cupressales > Cupressaceae > Cupressus > Cupressus sempervirens. The sequence continues at coordinate 739,358,035 of CM053790.1, read as the reverse complement.
ATATATCTCTTTTATATTCAAACTATAATTATAATGATATATTAACCATTTAATCCCAATACATTTAAGTACATATTGATGACAATGAGGTGAAATACAAATGGTTACCTCTTAAGTTCTTCACCTTTCCAAGAAAATGCACTTCACAAAAATTTTCATAAGATGGAGATTTAACCTTTACAAACATAATACATCACAACATGAATGAAGGTTTTCAACTCTACAATGAAATTCAAAAGTATCCCTTCCTTGATACTTCAATACATAGAACAATACTAGTTCCTCCTTTGGGTTTCCAAGAGCACAAAGACAACTTGCAAAAGATCAACAAGAACCATGGAGGCTCACCTCCCATTCTAGGCTTCTATGAGGCCACCCACCAAGCGGGGGAAACAAGATCCAAATAGGATATCCACACACACACACATCACTTGCCATTGCATGAATACAACACATAAGACAAAACAAATCCCTCCCATGGCTTGCAAAATGATTCGCCATTGGAATCTTTTCACATTGGCTGAAGGTTAACTCTTCAAAGAGGAGATTCCATAACCAAACATAAACATCATATTGCAATTGCATTTTCCTCTCAAGGAAATCATAAAAATATCCTCCTTCTTACACACAAAACCCCTTGTATCTCCCAAAAAAACAAAGGTATATGGCAAAAATGGAGATCATACTCCATGAAAGAAAAACAACTCCACATCATGAGCTAAATCTTGTCAACTAAAATGTTGAGCCCAACTAATCCCTTCACCCAAGGCTTCTCTTCCCTCTCAAGGGTGAGTGAAGCCTTCACACACATGATCACATTCAATTTTAAAATCAAAACAAGAAAAATCAAGAAGGAAAAACCAATAAATCTGCAAGAACACAATACTCATTTACATTGCCACAACACAATACCAAAATCCACAATGCAAAGTTTCACAATACAATGCATGCTCCATTGACAAATTCACCATACTTGCAGACTTATTTTTCAATACTAAAAGAAAGTATATGAAACATGGTTTGAAACATCAACCTTGGTCCAAGCTAAAGGGAATGATAGTTTTAGTAGAGCTCCCTTAATCTCCCTCCAAAAAGCTAACTATTTCTAAACTCAGAGAGTGGGTGAACAACCCACTAATTTTTCACCCCTCCTCTAAAAGACTCTATCCTAACCTTTTTTTAGTTGGAACATCAAGCTGCCTATTTCTTACATTGTTGTCCCTTCAAAATAAGAAAGTTTGACCAAGTAGGATTGTGAGAGTGCATTCATGGGGAAACCCCAAATTTCGAATTGGTTCAAGAGTGCATTGTTTAAGGGGTCCCCTAAGTTAGCTAAGCACTAAAATGGTTGAATTTAGGCCCCTAACATGTTATACTACCATATGGATGGCTGATTCTTAAAAAAATGACACTTTAGGGTCACATTTAGGCCCCCTAAAATCATTGACAAATTTGAATTCGAAAATCAATATGATGGTGACCCATCCTAACACTCTCTCCCAAGTGGGTGTACTTAAACATTTATTGAAAGAAAACAAAAAGACTAAGATTAAGTGCCCTTATGACCTACAACCTAGGTGACATGTCATCAACACATGGATAATTACAAGTGTCAAGCGATACATTAAAATACATTACACTTCACCATGGCATGTACCTAATGCATCTTTATGATTAAACATTTTCTCATACAAGGAAACTTACATTACAAAACAAAATACTTTCACAATGAGGCTTTTGAATTTTCCAAAGATTTTTCTTGGCTAAACCATGTTCACCTAGGTTTGGAACTTATTTCCCCCAAAATTTCCATGGTTCCACTTCCTACAAACTAAACTTGAGCATTAGTAGTCCAAGGTCATACAAAATACATATCATAAATGTAGAATAATTAAAATGATATGTAATCCATATTACCATATTTCAATGGGATTCCTTTACTTAATCTTTTCAATATAAACATTTAAAATGTCAAAATATCAAAATCTTGCGTAACAACATTAATATCTAATGAAAATTCATTTCCTATCATAGTGATGGAATGTTGAATATATACTATTAAATTAATCAACATGGAAATTAGTTCCAAATACATATTTTACGTTAAAATCATTAAAATGAAGATATCTCAACTAATACCATTTGATTCAGTTAAATATCATTTGATTGTTCTTACTGTCCTGTTATCATTATGAGATAATTATAAAGTGTATCAATTATGTCAAGAAGATTGGATGTTTTCATAGTCATGTCTCATAGTTTCAAGATCTATCATAGAATAATCCATTACATTTTATTGGTTCATAAAATCTTTCCTTGTAAATACCAAGATATCCACCTAATTGACTTATCGAATTACATCATATCGAGTTCTACCACATGTAGATCTTTATCCAAATTTGATAATAATTTCCATCTCATGACTATTAATATTATTCACAAAAGTTGGTTTCAATTCATCTTCCCATACTAGCCACCTAATTTAATTATCCTAATAAGTCATAAAATATCACAAACCCATCGACGTAGTTTCTAAGTTATGAAATCTTGAGCTTTTACTTCACTAGTCTCAACTTATCACCCTAATGTAATTTTGAATAGGGTACCTAGCAAACCAATAACTATATCAATCTTAATAAGATCTTTGGTTCATTTTCTTTACAAGGGAAATGCCAATCGTGACATACTTAGATCCTAGAACCTTCTTACCATTGCAATATCTTAAGGTATGTGGTAATAGTAAACAATTCACACTCAATACACTAGAGACAAAACCTAACATCTCATCTCCTTATGGTTCCTATCTCTAACCATATTTGGGTTACTAAGGTTCATAATAGGGTACTAGGGAAGATCCCTTATAGCTTCATTCTGTATTTTTGCAGTGCCTTGAGCTTCCATTGTATCTTGTTCAATTGTATCAACGCTTTTAGATATATTTTTTGGTATGTTACCAAAGGTTGTACATGAGTGACTTGAGGAGTAGTAGGTGGTTCTTGTGTATTCACCTTTCCCCTTATTATTTTAGTCACTATCTTCTGAAATTCATCCATACTGACCAATATAGGATTGCCACAAAGTTTTTCCTGTAATGTGGATTAATCAAGTATCTTCTTGAGATCTTCCTCTATAAGTAGATTCATGGTCTAATTTGTGACATCAGAAACATCCTTCACTAATATTTTTTCACTAATATCACTTGTTACATGTTGGGGACTAACATTAGGCAATTGTGTGTCTTGCACACTCTATTATTTTTTCTTTTGTGTTTTATCTATTGCTTTGTCATTTATGTTTATTTTGGTTCCCCCATAAATAGTGTTTTCATTTCCTTCTTCTTCTTCATCATCCTTTACCTCTATGGGCTCTTCCTCACCTTCCTTCATTGTATTCAACCCATATATAAGATTCTGCATCTATGTGGACTTCTTAACAACATCCTCAATATTATTTTCAAAAATGCTAAAGGCTCTGTATTTAGGTACAAACCTAACAACATATTTCTTTATGGCCTTAGAAATTTTTGCCTTATTGAGTTTAGGCATCAATTGTGCAAGAGATGACTCTCTTATCTATCTCTCCAAGTTTAGACAATAGTGCCATTTCTACCCAACTCTATCATATAATATTTTGGGCATTGAGCTGCCAATCTCTAGTGGGGTAGTCTTGAATTTTTCCATCATGGCATACATAGTCTCCTCCACTTGATTCTTCTCCACTTTACCAAGATTATCACAGTTTATATATGTAAATCCTTATAACTCTATACTATTTTAAATGTTTTTATACAGGTTCTCAAGATTTGATAGAGGAATATGACTTACCACTTTGAATTGGATGATATCATCCAATTCTATTTCCTCCTCATATAATTCAACTAATGTAACATATTTTCTCCTAGGTCTTTTCTGCACTTGTTTTTGTTGCTCTATACTCTTTTTCTTCTCTTTAGCCTGTTGTGCAGTTGCACATGCACTAACCATTGTAGTAGGTATAGTTGGTTTGGGCTGACTTAGCTTGGCTACCTTCTTGCCTTTTGTTATAGGTTGGGCCTTATGCTTCCTCTTCTTTTTCTCTATGGGAATATGTGCTTCCTTAGCTTCTTCTCCATTGACACCTTCAAGAACTTCAGTCTCCTCTTCATGCTAGTCTGATGCCATACCCTATGTTAGTGGAAGAGGTGCTTGTACATGGATGTCTTCTTCCTCTTCATCATCCTCTTCATCTTCTTCTTCTTTCTCAACACCCCCTCCATATTTGGATTTCAACTTTGTCACCAATTTATCCTTCTTCTTTATTATAGAAGTAGTCTTAATTTTCATTATGATGACTTGGCCAATTCATAGTTTCCAAATGAATTAGCATATTTAGCTACCTCTTCTACCAGTAAAGCTATAATAGCTATTGAGTCCTCAACCACATTTATTTCATATCCAAGTTGTCTTAAACATCTCACCCTTGGTGTACCATCTTGTACAAAAGTATAGTCAACATCTACTAGAAAATAGATATCATCATAATGTTCTTTTGCTAGAGGTAATGGTATTCTCAATCTCTTCTTCATTGACTACTTGAAGTCTTCAAAATAGGTAGTCATAAAAAAATCAAAAAAATGTATTCACCTATCTGTGCTACCATTGATCTATTGATTTTCCAATAAATTGTTCCAAATGTAGGAAAAGTGTTTTGCACATACATTATGCACTCTTTGTTTTTGTGATTGCTCATAAATTCTCAACTAGTTGTTGTAGTGATCTTTCTTGAAAATTTTATATCCCATGTCTACTATTATATAGGGCACATTGTTCAATTTGTTGCATTGATAAAATTTGTGTGAAATAATCCTTACAACAAACTCTATCAAAGGATCAATAATTATATCAATTGTCATGCCTCTCTTGTTCCACACAGCTCCGATATTCTTCTTGATGAATTCTTTTGAATCACTTCTCAATGAGTTCTACTAGATCAGATGTGTTCTCAATGAATTCTCAATGAGTTCTACTAGATCATATGTGTGATCTTTCTTGAAAATTTTATATCCCATGTCTACTATTATATAGGACACATTTTTCAATTTTTTGCATTGATAAAATTTGTGTGAAATAACCCTTACAACAAACTCTATCAAAGGATCAATAATTATATCAATTTTCATGCCTCTCTTGTTCCACACAGCTCTGATATTCTTCTTGATGAATTCTTTTGAATCACTTCTCGATGTCTTATGCCAATCTAGGGTTGGATAACTAGTAACCCTATGGATTATCCTTTTCATCATCTTGATAGGTCCATTTTCTGTCCATAGTGAACTATCATGTACCCTGCTCAACACTATTCTTATCCATTCATTTTTAAAATTATTTGGAAAATCTAGGGCTCGTGTCAACCCTTTCTTCTCTATGATTTTGAATTCTTCCTTCAAGACACCATTCTCACATAATCTATTATATGATTTCCTAATCTCCATATCCACAATTCTACCAATTTTACCATTATAGCATTTTCTATCATCTTCCACCATTAAAAAATTCAATGCTATCATGGATAATGCATCAGTGGGGTCTTGCATGTAAGAAATATCAAGAATAGCCTTGAATATGGGTTTCTTAACCTTATTTCTAACCAATTGAATGTTTAAAACCTCCTTAGCTACTACATTCTTTGAACTTGATGCCATTTGTGAAACTAGGGTTTATGAAAATATAAACTACATAGCTTGGCATTTGATAAATACCTTATAAGATCTAATGAAATGGTGGTGAATCATTTCTCAAACCTTCTACAAGTTCTTTGAAAGGATTTTCAGATTTCCTTCTACTCTCCTTGCTCTTTCTTGATTGAAAATGATGTGAAATGAGTCAAAAATTGGTAAAATACCCTTCAAAATTCTATAATTAATGTTGGGTGCTGACACATCTATAAGCTCATCTCATTTCAAGCTTACTCATTATCTGTTAACATTCCATTCATTAGACATCTATTACTAGCTCGGCATCTTCTAGCATTTTTCTCAACACACATAGGATATATTTCATGCTCAACAATAATATGAAAAACTTAAAGATTTTTCTTGAATTTATAACATCTTGCATCTTTACTCATGGTTACATGATCTTCCCAATAGTAAATCCTTTGGAATGGATGTATGACATAACTTTTAAATATAAGTCCCACATTCCTCTTGATTTCCTAGTTTGATGAGGTGTGATCACCTAACCCATTGGATGAAGTGATCCCTTCTCCATTTGATGTGTTGCAACCATCTTTCTTCTTTCATGTCTTGTTCATGTCATCTCTAACATTTTTAGCATTTTCCTTGGCTTTCCTTTATCAAATTCACAACTTGGTGTCTTTGACCTTGTTGGGTAGTAATGACTAATGTGACCAATTTTCAAATAGCTAAAACACGTGATTTGACTCAACCACCTTTTGTAGTTACCTTTGAAGTGTGTCCTAATATAATTCTTAGGAAAATGTCCATATTCTTGACAATAATGATAGTTATATCTTGTATTATAATCCTAGTTATAAGAGTTGCTATTATTTCTTACATTTGCTTGCCTATTGGATGACCACATGAGTTTGGATCTGCATTCAAAAGCTCTATGTCCATACTTCTGAAAGTTGTGGCAATACCAATTTTTGGAATTACTATAGGAAAGGTAAACTTCTAAGAGGGGTGGATGAATCAGTATTTAACCTTGGACACATAAAATTTCACCACACATCCATCTCATACATTTACTAAGTAAACTAAAATACCATGTAAAGCATGTACATCTAAAACATGTAAGCAAGTAAACATTGACACACATATAACAACAGAAATGATTACCTAGAAACCCTCCAATGAGAAGGTAAAACTAGGGTGGGGATGACACCCATAAATCTTCACTACTACAGTAATAAAGTGTATCAAGTGAAGGTTACAATGTTTTGACAATGAAACATGATCTACCCTATGAAAGGTATGCCCTTTTAAAGGCTTACAAAGACTATTAGGTCTCACCCTATTAAAGGTTTTCAATACCCTATTAGAAGTGTGCCTTGTTAAAGCACTTCAACTCATAATTAAGCACCTTCTTAGAGGATTTTGATACAGCCTATAAGGACTACTCAATTAAGAGATTTGATTGATTCACCAAGTTGAATGATTCATCCATGTTCCTATGGTTAGCACTTCCTTGCCTAGGAATAGATCACCTCTAAACTATTGTATTCTTGATCCTTCTTGATCAAATGTCTCTTTGTTGTATACTATTCTCTTTCGTCTAATTGATTCTATAATGCAATCTCACTTCTTAACTCCTTAGCCACCATGAATGCTCTATTTTTAATATGCAAGCTAATGTCTTCTCTCCTTCATACACCTTACACACACTCTTGAGTGTTTAGGGTTTTTTCCTCCTTAAGAAGGTTTTGGTGACTTAGGGTTAGGTATGAAATAATAACTATCATTCATCCATTTTGCCACTTAAACCTTCATTTTTTCTAATTGGTTGCATGTAATTTCATTGGGAATCCAACATAAGATTTTTCCTTATCTCCAAAATATCATAATTCATCCTTAAGTCATCTTTAAAATGGTTTACATATTTTTTTGTTTCATTACAAACAACTATGTCAAAACTATGTCACTCGACATCTAAAGTCTTTGATGCTTGGCATATACTATCTTCTATACTCTAACTTGACATTTGTATCACATAGCATCAACTATTTTCTCAACTCTTGAATCACTTGACATACACCATTTTATTGGCATTTGAGTGATTTGACACATGAGTGGCTCGACACTCACTGTGGACTTGTCATGCTCTATAATATATATGTTGTGATTGGCATATACTATTTGTTTGGCATCAACTAAGTAAATAACTTAAGTGTGTGGACACTCAATTGTCAAAACCAATCTGAGATAAACAATCTCCTCCTTTGACATGAGTATCAAAAACACTTGAGTATGCAATAATATCCTTAATCTTACAAGCATAACATATCTATAACTTGGCTTATGTACGAAACTTCAAAATTTCAAAATTTTGTAACAACTTAGATACCTCAAAATCTAATAACTCCCCCTAAGTTGATATGTCTATTCTGTAATATAAATTATTTTCTCCTATTGAGTAAATATATCTTACTTAATACTCATGTTTTTTTTCTTGTTCTTCTGTGCTTGCTCTAACTTAGATTAATCTATCTTTTCTCTATCCCTTTTCTTGCTCTTCCTCTTGTTTCTCTTATCTTTATTCCTCTTTTTCTCTTTTTCTTATTCTCTCCCATTTCTCATGCTCTCCCCCTTTTATCTTCTTCTCCCCCAAAATATTTTGTCTCCCCCTTTTTAAAACTTATTTGAATGGGCTATACACTGATCTCTTAGGTTTAGACTATTCACTCTCCATTTCTATTGTAGGTAGTGAGGTGATATATTTCACAATGGCCTCCTCTATTTCCATCCTTACATCTTCATAGTTGCCTCTCATTAGAAGAATTTATCTTCTTTTGTTCCTCAAGGGTTAAATATCCTTCAAAATTCTGTCCAAGTCCTTCTTAGAGTTCACTTCACACTACTTATTGATCGTTATTTCTTTCAACTTGGTATCCTCATATATTACTCTTTTCTTCCTATTATATAGGTCCTCTAGAATATTATTCTAAATGTTATTGAATCTCTTATTCCACAAAATCATATTCCTCACTATGGAATTTTCTTTTTGGCTTCTATCCATGTAATTATACAAACTATAATACGTACTTAATTATACAAAATTATCATCACTAATGATTTTCTTGTTAAGTTTTTCTACCTTTGGCTTCTAAACTTTCTTTCTAGCTAGTGTCCTACCTTCTTTTATTTCTTGCTCCACTTGTCTATCCTTATTTTCATCCTCAAAATCCTTAGTATCACTGACTTGTAGAGTCTTCCTTCTTTTTCCTACTCCACTTATGGTTTTCTTAACCCTTTTCTTGGTGGATGGTATAGGTTCTTGCTTCACCTTTACCAATCTCTCTAACTTTCTCTATACAATAGGTATCTCAACCTTTGGTTACCTCTGAGCTCTCACTGGTTACACTTGCATGACTATTGCATAAGGTGCATGTGCACTATTTTTTGGCAATAGTTACACCTCCAAAAGGTGCTACAACAACAATAGGTGTTGCTTCTATTACCTCATATTTCTCACTTTCCTTCATTTCAAGTTCAATTCTTTGACTTCATTTAATTCTTCTCAAGCATGTCTGACTCCTTAACAATGGCATCTATCACTTTCTCCAATTTCTTCTTGCTTTCTTTTCTATGAAGTCAATTTATCATCATAGGTACCCCATATAGGGCACTTAGTATCCCTTTTTGATTGGATTATGATCTTCACATTACCTTCAATGAATTTTGCACTCATTTCATAACCCATCAGCTAAATAAACTGTACCCTTCATTCAACTGCCTCTATGCATGTGTTATCTATTTCCACCATGAAACATAAATCATTTTTATACTTATCTACCATGGAAGGAGGTATTTTGTACCTTTACCTCATCTAATTCTAGACATTCTTCATCATTCTATCTATGTCACTAGCTCTGACATTTTCCAATTTTTCCCTATAACACTGAGTTACCATCTTTTTTGTGTGCTCATTAACATCCCAATTTGTTATCCTTGGGAAATCCTTGATGCATAGAAGAAAAAATAAGTTAATAAAGATTGAAATCTAAAGACTGCAATCTTAGTCTTCTTTCATTTTGCAATGTTATCCAGTAAGTGTAATATGATTATCTCACATAAATTCACTTTCCTTTCCTCAATGTCCATTACATAAGCTACATGTAAGAATCTAGCTAGCATTGAGTTAACCCTTGAACTATGGTTAAACTTTTATCCTAAAATCTTACTCAATAAATTTACTCCTTTTTCCTAAATTGTATCAACCTTCATGTTTTTCTATCAAATCTAGTATTTAGGTTTCTTTCAACCATATTCCTAAGTCATACCTTATCTTGTACACTCAACTATAGCTTCCTTTCTATGTCTCCTACCTTCTATTATTTATGAATATTCTAATTTACTCTCTAACAACAATTATGACCAACTAATGCTCTACTTCTTCTACAACAACTCAATTCAAATAGGATAGGTCACAAATAATTGTTGACTTCAATTTCTCATTGGATGCATCTAAATATTGTTCCTCCAAAATTGTATAAGAACTTTCTATATCCTTACCTTTCACAAATGCTTCCTTGAATTCATCAACATGTTCCTTGGTTGCTTCCCTCTGACTATCATCATTGTTGTTATCATTCTTCATGCCATTCCTATTATTGTTTCTTCTATAATTGGGATTCTTGTTGAAGCTTCTTCTATCTATTTGGCATTATCTTGTAATGTGTGCAAACTTATTACATAATAGACATACAGGTGAAGTCCTTCTCTGATTGGTTCAATTTTGACTATAAAATGCTCAACACTTCCTTGTAATGTGTCTCAGACTATTACACTTTTAATATACAAATTGTTTCTTTTCTCCATGTGATCTTCCTCCATCATTAGATATGCTATGTGATCTTCCTCTTTCATTACCTATATGGTTAATGTTACTAAACATTCTACTACTTGAATTATTACCATCAAAGTTAGGTTTCTTACAATCTATTTCTTTATGTCCATAACCATGACAATTATAACAATAGAAATTAGTAATAGGCTTGAATGTATTACCTATGCAATATCTTTTCATATGACCAAATTCATTACAAATGAAACATCTACCTCTAAATTCATGTCTTTCTTCCTTGGGTGGTTCATCTTTCTTAGGTTTATCAACTTGTTCTATTTTCTTAGGTTCATCATGTTTCACTAATAAATCAACTAATCCAATCTCTTTTGATATTTTAGTAGTTGTTCTCTATTCTACCTTACTCAGGTCATATTCATTAAGGGATTTGGCAATTGGGTCTAGTTCTTTCCTAATTTTAACTTTCTTTATTGATTTCTCACCAATAAGATATCAAAGTCCTAACTTATGATAAGAAGGTCTCTAGTGAAATGTCTATTCATCAATATTCTTACTACTTGTATAAATCTTAACAATGATATTTTTTTTTTTATTCTACATGCTCAATCTTAATTAAAAATCTAATTTAAATGTTACTTGGCTCAACTAGGATCTAAGGTCTATATTCTTAGATTTAAGATCAGGTTAATTCTTACTACCATCTTTCTTAAGACTCAACTTAAGTTTCATAATTTTCAACTCAAGTTACAAGATCTCATTTTCTTTCTTGAGATTTTTTACTTCATTATTGTCACTAGTTTTCTCATTTGATTCCTTACTAGATTTTAGATCATCAATCTTGTCTTTGAGTTTTCCAATGTAAACTTTTGCATCTTCATATGTATCTATTAGGTTATCTATTTCTTTTGTAACAAGGTCAATCTATTCAAGAGCTTCTTCAAGGTTTCTCTTTAATTGTTCTATATCCATAGTGTGTTGACATATCAGTCAAATTTGTTATTAGTGAGATACACTTATTTAGATTGTAAATAGCTACCAAGCTTATTGTATAGTGAACATTATTTTCCAAGTCCTTTGGATAGATTCCAATGTTTACCAAGTAGTTGTAGTTATAGTAAAGAATAGCAGTCTAAATTGTGCATCTTAGTGTATGCCAAGTTTAACAATGCAAACTGAGCTATTTAGTGCTTACCAATTTTTTAGTTTATGCAGTGTGAGTCTAGTGTTAACCAAGCTACTTAGTGTTAACCAAGTGACTCAATTTATACCTAGCTCAATGAGATAGTGTTTATTGAGTCATACAATGTAAACCAAGAGACTCAGTTTATATGATGAGTTTTATAGTATGTACCGAGTCACTAGTGCAGACCGAGTTCAAGAATACTTGGAAGTGATTAGTATGGACCAAGCTTCTACGTCTACCAACTACATGATGATGCCAAGCATTGATAGTGGATGCCATGTATCAGAACTTCAGTGAGTCAATCTTTAGAGACTGAGTGTCTTCAGTTGAGCTAACTTTGTAATATTTGTGTAAACTTGTATAGTGGTCAACTTTGTAATTTGTATAATTGTATTGGTATATATGTAATCAATTGTATCATATCCAAATGTGTATGTGAGTATGTGAATTTGAATGCAATCTAATTAAATATAAATAGAGAACATAAGAAAGAAGGAAATTACAAAGGCTACAGTAGTATAAGGAGCAGTAAAAAGATATCTATCATAGCAAGGTGATTAATACATAAAGGAATCTCATTTAGCAAACCAAGTTCCAAATTGAAGATTAGCTACTACTTCATCCTAGAAAGTAGATCAGTCAAATCCTTTAACAAGGTAGACCTAATAGTCTTTTGTAAATCTCTTTACCAAGAGCATACTTCATTGTAAGTTTCTAAATCCTTTCACAAGGTGGACCTAGCAGTCCTTATTAGTCCTAATAGGGTAGGTCATCAAAAGTGATCAATGTAAGCTTTAACAGGTTAACTTTATACTCCAGTACAAAAGCTTGTAGGTATCATCCCCACCCCAGTTTTACCTTCTATTTGGAAGGTTTCTGGGTTAGTAAATCTTTGTGTCAAAGAGTTCTAAATGCTTTCATGTTTTTAGTTTCTTATGCATGCAATTAGATCAGATTATATGTGAATAATTAAATGCTAATTGGACTGTTGGATTAAGAGTTGAAATTACAAATTTTTTAGAAGTTACTAATTCACCCCTCCCCTCTCAATAACATAGCTTAGTTAAGAATATTTCCAAAAATTGGTATTAGAGCATTTTGGTTCTTAGGAGAAAGTTTAATAGCTTGAACAAAGATCAAGGCCATAGAGATATTCAAACTTGACAAAGCTATTGACAATGAAAAGCGAGACTTGGAAATGGCTATTACCCAACTCAAGAAAGCAAAGGAGAAACTCTCTCAATCCTTGAAAAGAAGAAAAAAACTTGCAATTCAAGTGAATGATCATCTCTACATTGAAGAAAATGTTGAAGATCTTCATTCAAACAATCAAGAGGTAGCCAATGAAGCAATCAAAGAACTACTAGAAAAGAATGCTTCCTTGCAAGAAGAAGTAAGAAAGCTAAGAAGTGAGCAAGAAATTTAGTCAGTAAGGCTATGTGAAGTCATAGAATAGAAGAAAAAGATAAAAGAAGAAATAGAAGGTAAGAACAATGAAGTCCAACACCAATCCCTTTAGCATGTAGACCTTATTGATCAGCTCTCCAATGCAAATGAAGAAATCATGAGCCTAAGATCTAAAAATGAAAGATTCCAAAATGATCTAAACTTTGAAAGGAAAGTCAATGAAAGAATGATGAAATCCCAAGAAAATAGGAATCAATTGAATGAAAAAAATCTATAGACAAAAAGGAAAAGAAAGAATTGGATATAAAAAAGAAGGATAATCATCCAATCAAGCAATTCAAAAGAATCAAAGACCTACTTGCAATCACTCAGGTAAAATAGGTCATACATCAAACAAATGTTGGAGCAATGGAGAAGAAAAACTCAATGGAAAGTGCTCCAATTGAAATCATCATGGTTATAAGGCTAACAAATGCAAAAAGAAACCAAGATTTGAAGGAAAATGTCACAAATGTAAGAAACATGGACACAAGTCATCAGAATACAAAACCAAGACATTGAATCCAATAAAGAAATTTGTGAAAGCAATATTTGGTTGGGACTACAACACCTGGTGCAAATGTCATTACTGTGGAGAATTTGGACCCATTGGAATGAATTGTGTAAAGTATCATTTGAGGAAAATAGATACTACTAAAAGATGTTTCATTTGTACATAACTTTTTCATCTTGCCAAGAACTACATGAATACTAGTAGAATTGAAGATGAGAAGAAGGCAAAAGCTAATAACATTGGAAAATAGATCAGAAAACAATGGGTTCCAAAGTCTACCAAGAATGAAAGTCCAAGAAATGGTGATCAAGTCACTCAAGAGTTGGATGACTCTACCATTTCTACTTAAATTCTCAAGGGAGAACTAGAACTAGGCTATCAAAGAAGACATCCATAATAGTTCTAGATTGAAAGGTCAAATGATCCAAATCTATATTCAACATACAAAGGGATCATAGGGTGAAACAAGTACTAGTGTTTACTGAGTTACCTTGACTATCGAGTGGGGTTGAGTCATAAACTTTATCGAGAAAGGTCAAAACTAATGAAGATGCATATGGTTACTAAGTTATGAAGACTTCACTGAGTGTTCAATGCAAAGAAGTGGATGATAGTCTATAAACATGATGTCAATCAATCTACCTTCCATACTAAGCATTTATGGAAAATTTTGATAAAAAAAAATGGAATTGAAGTCATTCTTATCATGAAATTCTCAAGAGCTATTGCGAAGTGTGATATTTAGAGCATCCAAGAAATTTGAGAAAAATTTTAGTGAAAGATTTTGAATTCTCTCAAACCCTACCAAGTGAAGATGGCATCTAGAAAAAGCAAGGAAAAACAAGGATTAGATATGTTGATTCATGGTGAATGGAAGGCACCAAGCTTCAAACTCAACCCTGCAATCATGGAAACCCTAGATCCAAGTGGAGTGCAGTCAAAAATCCCTCCAAAGGTACTATTGATCAATGCTATTCACACTCAATTTAAATGTGTTATTCAAGAGATTGGCACTTTGGAAATGGATGATGCCCTAGGTAAACTTTGTGAAAATGGAGTTTTAAAACCTAAGCACCAACACTTGGAAACTAAAGGGTTAACTCACATCTCTCACATGCCTCATGAATTTCAAGTAAAATGGATTAGGTTTATCCTTAGTTGGGTGCATAATGGATAGTTGTGGTTGGAGCAACTAGTATTAATCATAAAGAAAGTGATTCATTGAATCACTAGTCTCCCAATACTAGCCAAAGCTAAGATGATCAAAACCCTAGGTTGAGAAAAACTTGAAAAGAAAACCCTAGAAGAATGGGATGGTAGAGGAATGAAGATTAGTAGTGTCACTAATGTGGGATTGAAGCTCAGAATTCATATTATTGCACATAAGATTTATAGCTGGAGCAAGTTAAATAGCGTGTCATGTAAAGTAGTTGACCTTGCATACAAGGTAGTAAAGAACAATCTATCTTTCGAACTTGTCAAGCTACTATTGAAGCAGTTCAACAAGAATATGGAAATCATCAAGACATAAAGGAATAACCCATGTAAGTTTGGTTCCCTATTAACCTATTTATTCTTTTATGTTCAAAAATCCTTCCCTTCAAAAGGCACTATTGTTTGGAGAAAAGATGTGCTTGTGCTATATATGATTAATGAATTTATTGCTAAGATGGGTGAAAAGTACAATAGAATTATGGAAAAGTATTTTCATGCATTCAAAGATATGGAATCCCCAAGAAAATTGTTGAAAATTATAAGGATGATGTGTGTTTCATGGTGGATAGTGACAAAGTATACATTTAGGCAGTTAAGCCTAGAATAGCATGGGTGAAACCTCTTGGATATGAGGTTAATATTGATGAAACTAAAGAAATCATTTAGGCTCTTGTCAATGAACTAGTTGATCCTAAGGCTGCATATTTTGTTACATATGATGAAACAAAATCTAGGATAGAACTAGAAATAAAGCTCCCTCAAGTGGTTAACAAAGGAAAGAAAAAAATTGTTAAATTGAAAACAAGTTCTACCCTTTTGTTGACTGAAGGAAAAGGTGAGTATGAGCAAGGTGATGATGAGGGAGAAAAGGATGAGGAAGAATCTAAGGAAGAATAATCATTAAGGAAAAAGGGAAAGGTAATTATTACCAAGTTAGCTAAGCTATCCATTATTGTGTTTACTAGTTGATCAAGGAAGAAAGCTAACAAGGAAGGAGGAGACATTATATTAAGAAAACCTCCACCCACCTTCCAAGATAAATTGAAACACCTAGAAGCTGGAGCCAATATAAAAAAATTTAAGGCATTAAAGTATGAGATCAGAACAGCTGAAGAGAAGAAATGTAAATAGAAGATCTGGTGATGGACAAAATGGGTAAATGAGAATACCCACCAGACCAGCTTACTTCTCAAATTCCCAATGCTTTTTTAGATAAGATTAAGCCAAGATGGGAATTTTTCATGCAAACTATTAGAGACATTTATGGGCAAACTCAGAGGTAGTTTATACCAAGCATATTAGATGTAGAGGTAAAAGAGTCATTGAAGAAAAATGAAAAAAAATTGACTCTAAAATTCAACACCTATCTAATTTTGATGAAAGATACTAAACATGTTGTAAGCAATACAAAAAACACTTTGAAAAATATCTATCTATTACATAAACCAAGTGATTTTTTTGTTGATGTAAAAAATGATGATGATGATAAAGAAGAGAAAGATGAAGAAGCAACTCATTTTGATGACATAGAAGATGAAGAGGAACAAGGGTAAGAGGACATCGAGGAAGAAAAACAAGACGATGAGAAAACTAATCTAGTTAAGATTGCTACTACAGTCATTGCCTTACTTCCTCACTCTCCAAGAAAACCAATGACAACATCAGGCATGGAGACAACCCAAGCAAGATTTATTGTGACCACCAATGATAACCCAAGTGTCCAATCACTCTTTGCTCCTATTCAACTCAGAACGCCATTGATAGAAGTGATCTCCTCTTTATCTACCAAGCTTCAAACTCTACCCTCTTCTATCAAGTTGGCTACATTAGTTTTGAGCACATTAGTTGTGAATACATCAATTTTGGAATCTTTAGTTCTTTCTATTAATATTCCTTCAATAAGTGCAATATCAATTGTTAGAGCTAGTCCTAGCATGTCTAATATTATTTATATTCTAGGTACACAAGCAATAAGTGCAAGGCCCATTGAGACCAAGGCTCAACTAAGCACAAAATGTTTGGGTAAAGGAAAAGAGATGGAGGAAGAAATAGACCTAGATGAGGAAATTCTAATCCCAAATTTGGACATTTCCAAGCTCACTCCAGACCAAATGTAATCATTTGGTGAACTCCTCTAGAAGAAAGCCAAATAATAGACATTAAGAGAGGAAAGAGATAAGGAATTTAAAATTATTGAGGATGCAAAGAGCATTTTGGGATAGGCCATTGCCATTGAGGTTGATTCTTCACAACCAATTTTGTATTAGCTAGTAGATCTAGTTCAAAGGTTCAATGAATACACTAATGGGAAAGAGAAGCTAGTGCTGAAGGTAGAAAATAGGTTTGACAATAAAGTGTTGGAGTACACTGCTCAACATATTGCTATCTATCAAGTAGAACTTTCTACAATTTTGGACTCTCTAGAAACACCTTGTACAAATGTATCATCACTTTTTGGTAAGCTATGTAATGTTTCTAATTTTACCATGGAAATAAATGGACAAATTGTTGAAAATAGATGAAGATCTAAAAGAAAGCACTCAACAGTTGTAACTTGACCCTAGTTCAAGTTTTGCACACTTCAAGAGGATAAGATTTTTGATAGATATGCAAGAAAAATTGCTTAGAGAAGAAGTAGGAATCAAATTTTCATTGGTAGATATATAGCATATGATTCTTCCCAACATGTATGCACTATAGAAACACATTGTACATTCTAAAACTCTCATCCATGACAATAATTTTGATACAGGAGCATCCGAAGGTATAAAGGAAATCCTATGTCACTGAAAAAAAATGTACTTAGACTTAGTTTCTATTTCATGTGTTTTCATTTCTGGATACCCATTTTAGAAAGGTGTTCCAGGTGGATTGTGATGCTAGTGACAGTGCTATTGGAGCTATATTGAGCCAAGAAGGTAAGCCTATTGCATATTTTAGTGAAAAATTGAATGATGCGAAGAAGAAGTATTCTGTTTATGATCAAGAATTCTATGCAATAGTTCATGCCTTAAAGAAATTGAGACATTATTTATTGCCAAAGGAATGTCTTTTATATACTAATCACCAAGAATTATAGTAACTAAATAACCAAGGTGAATTGAATTAGAGGCATATGAAGTGGGTAGAGTTCTTATAGAGCTATAAATTTGTGTTAAAGCATAGAAGTGGAAAATCTAATAGGGTTGCAGATGCATTAAGCAGGAGGCAGTTGTTGCTTATAGTAATGCAGGTTGAAGTAGTTGGGTTTGATGAACTCAAGAATCTATACCTTGAGGATCCTAATTTTGCTAAAGCATGGAAAGCTTGTAAAGAGCCTGTTGTTGTAGACAAAACCAAGTGGCTAGACTATTTGATCTAGGATGGTATGTTGTTCAAGGGAAGTCAATTATGCATTCCAAGGAGTTCCATGAGGGAAAATCTAATTCAGGAGAAGCATAGGGGAGGGATGGCAGGACATTTTGGTCAAGACAAGACCATTGCCATTCTTAGAGAACATTATTTTTGGCCTTAGATATCACAAGATGTGAAGAAGTTTGTACAAAGTTATCAGGTTTGTCAAGTGGCCAAGGGATTTAGTCACAATACTAGACTATATTAGCCATTGCATGTTCCATCAAAGCCATGGGAGGACATAAGTATGGATTTTGTTCTTGGATTGCCAAGGACACAAAGGGGTAATGACTTAGTATTTGTTGTGGTTGATAGGTTCTCCAAAATGGCACATTTCATTCCTTGTCACAAAACTCATGATGTTGTCCATATTGCAGACTTGTTTTTCAGAGAGGTAGTGAGATTACATGGTCTCCCAGGAGTATAGTTTTTGATAGAGATACTAAATTTGTGGGGTATTTTTGGAGGACATTGTGGAAGAAGTTGAGAAAAGACTTGAAATTCAGTTGCACACATCACCCGCAGACTAATGGTCAAACAAAAGTGGTAAACAGGAGTCTAGGTAATTTGTTGAGATGTTTAGTTGGGGATAAGCCCAAGGGATGGGATTTAATTCTACCACAAGCAGAATTTGCTTGCAATAACTTTGTAAATAGGAGTATTGGAAAATCACCATTCCAAATTGTATATGGAAGTAGCCCAAGGATTGCACTAGAATTAAGGAAGATGGAGCAAGGGGAGAGGACAAGTGTTGAAGTAGAATAGTTTGTTGAACATGTCAAGTGTCTACATGAGGAGGTCCAGGCACACATTACCAAGATGAATCAAGAGTATAAAGATAGGGATAAAAAAAGGAGAAGACATAAGGAATTCCAAGTAGGAGATCTAGTCGTGGTACACTTAAGAAAGGAGAGATTTCTAGTAAGTACTGACAACAAGCTAAAGATGAAGAAAATTGGTCCCTGCAAAATTTTGAAGAAACATGACTCAGGAAATGCATATGAAGTGGAGTTGCCAGATGGAATTCACATTTCTCCTATTTTCAACATTGCATACTTAACAGAGTATCATGATGATGATGCGATGAGGCTTTGATGTTAGAGCCATGTTCGATTCTTGCTTCTAAGAAGGAGGAGATAGAGAACATTCTAGATCATCATGTGGGGAGCAGTACCATAAATAGGCAATATGAAGAGTATTTGGTTAAGTGGAAAGGCTGACCGATCAAGGACTCAACTTGGATATCAATAGTTGAGGTTTCCCATTTGGGATTTCCTCTACCATCCATAAAGTGATAGGGTCACTTTTTAATCTACCCTAGGTGTCTGATGCAGGAGCATCTAGAGGTATAAGGGCAATCCTATGTCACCCAAAAAAAAAATGTACTTAGACTTAGTTTTTGTTTCATGTGTTTTCATTTCTGGATACCCATTTGGTTCAAATAAAGGTTCCAATTCTCATAGTTCCACTATCAGTGTTCTAGGTTAGAGTATTTAAGCACCTTGGGATATGTATAAATGCCTAAAAAATAGGAGTATGTAATTGAGCCATCATTTTGGTGAACTAGAAGGTGTAAATTGGTCAAATGATTGTAATTGTAATTTAGAACATTCCAAAAAAAGAATCAGGTCAAAAGTCTCCACAGTTTGAAAGTTATTACACTTTTTTAGTTTTTGGAGACCTCATAAGAATGCTTCAAAGTCAAGTTTAGGGCATTAAATGACCTCAAATAGGACCAAAAAATGGGGGATGATAAAATTTGGTCCATAGGGCTGTAGAGTGCTTCGAGAGCTTTTTAGAAATGTAAATGGTTCATCAATCGAAGCTATGGTTCAAAAGTTATGCCTCCTAGAAGTTCAGTTACCGTTTTTGGATTCTTCTAGTTTTGCGCCGACTTCTAATGTGGCTTCTAGAATCTTCTATTTGGTTAGTGGATGCCAACTAGTACATTCTAGAATTTATTCCTAATTGTTAACCCTTTGGGATCTATTTAAGGACATTTCTGGCATTGTAAAAGGCAGTTCGGAGTGGAGTTTGAGAGAAGGTACTGGGAGAAGAATTTATCTCTAGATTTGCACTATTGTAAGCCCATAGGGCATGCGTAGAAGTCCATTTTCTCTATATTGAATGTAATAGCATATTTTCATAGTAAATAAAATTTTCCCTTTCCTATTGTGTCCATTTTGTGCTTGGGTTGTGTCCCCATCAAATTTCTCCATAGCAGACCATATGATAGAGCTATCAGCAAAAGTGTAGATTGCACTTCACACAAGTAAGGTCCTGCAAGATAATTGGCATAAAACCTTGGTAATTATACTCAAGGTACATTCAAAATTCTTATCTCATTTTGGCATTAACATGTAAATAAATAGAATAAATCTTTGGCATTAATGTCAAAAAGTGCGAGAAAGATATATGTATAGGGAATACATACTGTGAATAAGAAGATATGAGAAAGATGTATAGGAAGAGATAGATGGACAAAGATATAAAATGGTATGGGGGCAAAAATGCAATAAGTTGTAAAATAATGGGGCAGAAATATATGTATAGTAAGTATATATTGTCTATAGCAAGAAGATGTATAGTATATTCTATGAAAAAACCTTACCATGTACAGATATATATCTTACAAAATCAATTTTTAAAAATCTCAAAAATAGTATACTCTACTAAGCTAAGAATCACTAGATGATGGATAAAGGTATTTAGGAAGCTTTTTGAATTCAGTTTTGGATGATAAGTGTTTTTGTCAATAATGCCAAAGAGGATATTGTTAACATATTAGTAAAAAAAATTATTAGTGACATACACTTATTCATATTGTAAATAGCTACTGAGATTATTGTATAGTGAATAGTGTTTGCCAAGCATTTCAGTTACCACCAAGTTCTTTAGTTGCTACAGAGTCCTTTGGATAGATTCCAATGTTTATCAAGTAGTTGCAATTACAGTGAAGATCAACTGTGTAAACTGTACATGTCAGTGTATGCCAAGTTTACCAGTGCATACAAAGTTGTTTAGTGCTTACCGAGTTTGTAGTTTATGTGATGTGAGTCCAATGATAACTGATTTACTCGGTGTTAACCAAGTGACTCATTTTATACTGATCTTGAGGAGATAGTGTTTATCAAGTCATACAATGTAAACTAAGAGACTAAGTTTATATGACAAGTTTCATAGTATCTACCAAGACACCGGTGCAAATTGAGTTCAAGATTATTTAAAGTGATCAATATGGACTGAGCTTCTATGTCTATCGAGTGCATGATTATGCCAAGCATTGCCAACTTTGTGATATTTGTGTAAACTTGTATAGTGGCTGACTTTGTAATTTTTATAATTGGATTGGTATATATGTAATGAATTTTATCAAATCAAAATGTGTGTAAGTATGTGAATGTGAATGCAATGTAATCAAATATAATTAGAGAAGAGAAGAAAGATGTGAATTACAAATTCTATAGTAGTATAAGGAGCAAGAAAGAGATATCTATTAGAGTAAGGTAATTAGTATATAAAAGAATCTCATTTAGAAAATCAAGTTATAGATCAAAGATGAGCTACTGCTTCATCCTAACAAGTGGATAGCTCAAATCATTTAAAACAGTAGACCTGATAGTCTTTTGTAAATCTCTTTACTGAGTGCATATTTCATTTAATGTTTAAAAATTCTTTCACAAGGTGGACCTAGTAGTCCTTATTGCTCCTAATAGGGAAGATCATTAGAAGTGATCAATGTAAGCTTTAATAGGCTAACTTTATACTGCATTATGAATGCAATGTAATCAAATATAATTAGAGAAGAGAAGAAAGATGTGAATTACAAATTCTATAGTAGTATAAGGAGCAGGAAAGAGATATCTATCAGAGTAAGGTAATTAGTATATAAAAGAATCTCATTTAGAAAATCAAGTTACAGATCAAAGATGAGCTACTGCTTCATCCTAACAAGTGGATAGCTCAAATCATTTAAAATAGTAGACCTAATAGTCTTTTGTAAATCTCTGTACTGAGTGCATATTTCATTTCATGTTTAAAAATTCTTTCACAAGGTGGACCTAGTAGTCCTTATTGCTCCTAATAGGGAAGATCATTAGAAGTGATCAATGTAAGCTTTAATAGGCTAACTTTATATTGCATTACTAAAGCTTGTGGTTAGCATTCCCACCCTAGTTTTACTTTCTATTTGGAAGGTTTTTGGGTCCCCAAATATTTGTGTCAAAGTGTTATGAATGCTTTCATGTTTTTAGTTTCTTATGCATGCAATTAGATTAGATTATATGTGAAGAATTAAATGCTAATTGGACTATTGGATTAAGAGTTGAAACTAAAAAAAAATTAGAAGTTAGCGATTCACCCCTCCCCTCTCAGTAACTTAGCTTAGTTAAGAATATTTCCAACATAGGGATCTTAGTCAAGTTGTTAAGATTCTTCAGAGTAACTAAGATCTGATAAAAATTACTTAAAATAGATAATACTGAAAGGGGTGTGAATTAGTATTATACAAACTTTTGCCCACAACTAAATAGTCTTAATCACTTTATAACTTACATATGAAAATAAACCAAAAAGTTTGAACAATAAATATAGCCACACGTAGAGAACTCATAACACCATTATTTGTTAACTAGGGAAACCCTAGCCAAGGGAAAACCCTAGTGGGGATGATACCCACAATATGATTCACTAAACAACAAGATCCTATTAAGGATATTGACCCTATTAGGAATCTATGAAGTACATATAGTGTCTCAAGTCCTTATTAGATGACTTGGCCTTGTTAGAAGCCTCAATCCTATTAGGTGTTCCTTCAACCTTGTTAGGAGTTGGTAGATCAAATACAATATATGAAAGAAGACCCCACTATCCTAACATTAAATTATACAATTAAGTTCTTCACAAGAATAGGTATACAAGTATGTGCAGGATTATGGTAAACCAAACTATGCCCTTAAGTGACAATGAAAAATTAACAAATTAGGGTTATGTCAACTAAATTTGATGTGGAATTTTAAACTTGTTATGAAATTTCAATCAAAAAGTTATTAGAATAGAATCTATAGAAAATTTAATTTAGTTTCTAAACTACTAGTCCTTAACTAAAGAAATAAAAAATTGATTGGTCAAAATTTTGAATTTTAATGCAATAGTACAAAAATAAAAAGTACGCATATGTCTAACCACCTTAATCAAAATTAAATAATATTATTTTTTAATAAGGTTTTAGATATCAGAATTAGACTCATGCATGGATGTGACACATATTTTTTTGTATTTTTAGTCCAAATAAATAATTAATTATGAATGTTCTCCTATAGTATTTTTGAAATACAAAAAATTTTGTGTCTGACCACCTTAAGTAATTCAAAACTTTACAAAATTTAACCTTTTTATATTTTCCTTATAGTAGAAGTATATAATGTGACACATCTTTTGGATTTCAATTTTTTTATACCATTGGAAAGTTATATTTGTTTTTCAATCAATGTGTCAATTAGTACTTTATGTGTAACTCCATTAGAAAATGATTAATAATTACTTACTGAACTCATAGTTTGACAAACATTACATTTATGGAAAGATAAGAACATTCTTAAGAAACCCTTTTCATTTCATCAAATTTGGGTGGAAAAATTCATCATGTAGATGTTTGAAGTAAAAAAAAAACACACAAGAATAGGCCAAAAACATGTGTTTAGGATATTTTTTAAGTTGACTATGTAGGGTTGGTATCCAAATAAACACTAGGCCTTATAAAGGTATTAATATTTTGGTTTTCTATCAAGATGGGTGGGAAAAAAATCAAAATAGATTTTTAAATGCTTTGAGGCATTTCAAAACTACATATTTTTTAGATTGACACTTTATGGCATACCATGATCCTGCACATACCCATACATACAATACTTTCTCACTACTATAATTCACACTATCTTGGATCATATATCAAATCTCACATCACATAAGCCTCATATATCTTTCAAGTTGTCCATATAATAGTTCGCATGTCATATTTCATCACATCAATTTCACACATTACATACTTTATCTATGCAAGACAAGATCTTTACTTAAATATGCTTGATATAATACATAATAACTTATGGATTAATATCCACAAAATCATCTCATCAAGACTTAGTAATTATTTTTTTACCAACATAATTCCTTAATTCATACAACTCAATTCTTTTCCATGCTCTATTCTACTCTATCTAATACTTGTATTGGTATTTCAACTATAACTTGCATTGTATTGTTAGTACACATCTATGAACTTAACCATATCATCATGACATTGTCATAAAGCTATCCTAAAATATGTGTAAGATAATTTTAAGTGTTTCATCTATACATATCATATTTCTCTTTTTGTTGTTTCAAACTTTCTAACACTTAGAAAATTTTCTAACTTTAAATGCATAAATAAAATGTTGAATATGTGTTGCCATAAATGAAAACACTCAAGACATCTTACTGGCCATATTTTCAATAGATTCCTTTTGATGAAATATCTTATATGTGATGCAATCTAAAGAACACCATGACAAAAACCTCTAAAAATTTCTTTGTTAAGTGTCTATCCATAAAGAATAACTCCAAATATGAAGTAGCATCATGAAAATAAACCATTAACAACATTAAAAAATATACATAATTTCCCATGTAGTAACTATAATATAAAAATAAGTATCTTTTGGTGTCATGGCTATCCATTATTCTTACAATAGCACAAAAGAATTTTTTTAAATTATTCAATTGGCCATTGCAATTGCGAAAACCTATTTTGATGGATAGCTATCACTTATATAGCACAATTGTTGCAATAGCACTGTAACTATGATGAAAAGATCTGATAGATAAATTTTTTGTACACGTCATAGTCATCACATCCACATCACAATTGTGATAGTTGGCTGGAAGTGTAAACTCTCGTAATTACAATGATATACTATCATTATACAATTATGACATCATAAACATCGACACTTATCCCTCCATTCTTCCAACTTATGATAATGTTCTTCATCATTATGAAGATCACTTCACTATCATAATTTGTGACAAGGAAAGTCTAATAGCCATCCAACGAGAGCTAATTTTTGGTTCTATCACTATGGTTATTGGTAGATGTCACAATTGTGATGCTCTACCCTCAAAAATTGCATCCAAATATAGTAGTGATCTAATAGTTTTACTCACACATCTTGTCTTTCTTACTTCATGTAATGATTAAACAACACACTATCTTATCAAAGGCTAACTTATCAAGTGCCCATTGTAATTCCATGATACTTAAATTCTCTTCTTAATAACTTTGACTAGCTCACCTTGCTAGATCTCCTCTTTTCAAATCCTCCTTCGTCAATCGAATGATATGGAACTCTACATTGTTAGTAAATTTCTCTCTAGTAGGTTTAACATGAATGACAACATAATAATTTTTCCAATTCTAGTTTCAAAAGATCTCCCTCTTTTTCATTCATGGCAACATCTCTAGTTACCATAAAATCTAGGGTATTCATTATGTCCACTCTAAACTTGCACTATTAGATCCATTCATTTTTTATTTTCTTTATTAGTTTCAATTTGATTCTCATTCAATGAAATCTCTAGATTCTCACTCTATCATCAATTGTAGTAGTATCACTATATGTGTTAGAATTCTCCAATGGTATTCTACTCCCTCTTTGCTAATAGCTTCTTCTTCTTATCTTTGGATGACAACAACTCTAGAAACATATGTCTCCATTTTTTTACACTAGTCACTTCATACATATAGGAATGATAAATACATAACTTCTCCCTCATTAACAATAATGTGAAAGACATCAACCATTTACATGCATCTCTTCTCTTATCTCTAACATTCATAATAGCTTCATTTCATTACTTTGATTCATATATAAATATCACTTCCACTTGTTTATCTTAACTCCTTATAGTCTCATCTTCTCCATGCTTTAGTCCATCCTTTCACAATAATTAGGAAGATACTAATGTCTGACTTCCTACATCAATTGACAATATATTCCAATCATAACAATTGATACAATAATGCATCTCTTCTTACTTTTCTTTAGGTAGGGGGATCTTATACCATAAAAACTCTAATACCATCTTAAAAATGGTAGAGTCAAGATAGATAGAGTGTGGTCAAACCATTAATTCAAATGGATTGATTTTACAATGATGTGCATTGGCTATATAAAGCCATTATTTTCCATATGACTACCAAAACTCCCTTACAGGAAATTAACTTCCCAAAAACTAACAATTTATTCAAATTTTTATTAATCTAAATTGTAAATTAAAAATTAGCCTATATTAATTTAATATTCTACAATAATTTTTGCAATATGTGAGAAGCCTTATTTGAGTGCCACTGGATCTGATGTTAGCTATGAGCTCTCCATCCAATATCATTAGGCTGAAAAGGACTTCTGATATATACGAATAGCACTATCATATTTAGAAACTTGATGATAGCTACCCAACTTCAATTGGGTTAGTGGCATTGTTGTTAAACTCTATTTCAGACTATGAATTCATTTAGCAGTAGCGAATATAGATGGATAGCAAGAAAACTATTCCATGTGTCATCATCTAATATTTTTCTCATGCACTATATAAAAGAAGGTAGTTGTTAGCATTCTCAACTATTCTATAGGGATTGTTAAGGAGTTAGAAATATTTAAAAGGCTACAAAATAGTGAAGCTATTGATCATGCTTGAAGCACAAAAGGTGGTTCATTCTATGCATTCTTTAGTAAGAAATCATTTTGAAATAATGAGCTGATTCTAAAATAAAATGATGCTATCACTCCACTGTATCTGTTTTTTCACATTTTTGCTTTACACAATATTTTAGGAGTCATGGCAATTAGTTATTTAGCAAGGCAGTTAATATCATCACACAGATTGATGAACCTTAAAGAACATAACAATAGATCTAAAAGCATAAACTGTGTAGGCCATTTAACTTCTATCTGTACTTATTCAAATCCATCCAATTTTTAACTTGTTTCATTGGTAGGTTCCCGCACTTCATGGTATTGATATTTCTGAAATAGTGGCATCTCAAAATGCAATTTTTGAGAAAAATATCTCATCTCTTCGGGGCAGTGGAGAGTGGTCGATGCTTCGTGCAGCTCAAAGCATGGCTATAGGAATTGTGATGGTTTGTTTGGTGTGCACAAATTCTAATCCTATCATGGCCACATGATGGGTATGTTTCAAAGCTACACCAATAAAATCATCTATATACTTAAAAATATATAGAACTTCCAAGCTATGTGGATTTATGATCTAATAATTTTTACATTATTGTTAACATCTTTGATTATGTTTTCTTTTTTTGTTTTGACAATATTATAGCATATGGAAAAACCAATAAAAAATTGAATTGTTAAAACTTTTCCTCGATTAAATATAATTGTAGCTTAGAAATAAAGTTTTCATAATTGTGGCCAATTGGGACACTGGCCACAAGATGTAAGAAAGACAAGACGTGGCCAATTGAGACATTGGCCACAAGAATTGTGATAGTGTTGATGTCACAATAAAGTGGATGCATAGCAAAGGATAGGCATCATAATTGCAACGATATAGGATAGACATCATAATTTGTGACAAAAAAAGCATGATGTCTATTACTATCACAGTGGTGACACATTTCTATCCTAATTGTGACACATAGCCATCGCAAATTGATGCCAAATGTATTAGTGACAGTTATGACATCATAAACATCAACGCTTATCCCTTCCTTCTTCCAACTTATGATTATGATCTTCTTCATCATTATGAAGATCACTTCACTGTCACAATTTGCGACAATGAAAGTCTAACAGCCATCCAACAAGAGCTAATTTGTGGTTCTATCACTATGGTTATGGGTAGATGTTGCAATTGTGATGCTCTACCCTCAAAAAATGCATCCAAATATAGTAGTGATCTAATAGTTTTACTCACACATCTTGTCTTTCTTACTTCATGTAATGATTAAACAACACACTATCTTATCAAAGACTAACTTATCAAGTGCCCATTGTAATTCCATGATACTTAAATTCTCTTCTCAACAACTTTGACTAGCTCACCTTTCTAGATCTCCTCTTCTCAAATCCTCCTTCATCAATCGAATGATATGGAACTCTACATTGTTAGTAAATTTCTCTCTAGTAGGTTTAACATCAATGACAACAAAATAATTTTTCCAATTGTAGTTTCGAAAGATCTCCCTCTTTGCCATTCATTGCAACATCTCTAGTTACCATAAAATCTAGAGTATTCATTATGTCCACTCTGAACTTGCACTATTAGATCCATTCATTTTTATTTTCTTTATTAGTTTCATTTTTATTCTCATTCAATGAAATCTCTAGATTTTCACTCTATCATCAATTGTAGTAGTATCACTATAGGTGTTAGAATTCTCCAATGGTATTCTACTCCCTCTTTGCTAATAGCTTCTTCTTCTTATCTTTGGATGACAACACCTCTAGAAACATATGTCTACATTTTTTTACATCAGTCACTTCATACATATAGGAATGATAACTAAATAACTTCTCCCTCATTGACAATAATGTGAAAGACATCAACCATTCACATGCATCTCTTCTATTTTCTCTAACATTCATAATAGCTTCATTTCATTGCTTTGATTCATATATAAATATCACTTCCACTTGTTTATCTTAACTCCTTATAGTCTCATCTTCTCCATGCTTTAGTCCATTGTTTCACAATCATTAGGAAGATACTAATGTGTGATTGCCTACATCAATTTACAAGATATTATAATCATAACAATTGATACAATAGTGCATCTCTTCTTATTTTTCTTTAGGTACGGGGATGGCCCCTAACTTACCTCCTAGATGCACAAAAGCATCCTTAGATATTTCCATTGTGAATATATCAGCTATATGATCCTTTGTGTTTACATATTCCAACTTCGCTTCTTTTTCTTACACTAACTCTCTCAAGTAATGATACTTAAGCTCAATATGTTTAATATTTGTGTGCATCATAGGGTTCTTTGATATATTTATTGAACTTGTGTTATCACAATACATCACAACATGTTTAGTAATTTTTTCATTTACACCTTTCAATAATTTCTTGATGCAAACAATATTTCAACAATTGACTACTATAGAACCATACTCAACCTCTACTATAGATTGTGACATACATTTTATTTTCTTTCTTGTCCATGAAATTAGTCTCTTTCCTAGAAAGAAAGTTCCTCCACTTGTACTCTTTCTATCATCAACGTTAAGAGTCCAATCTACATCAGTGAAAGTCTCCACCTCAAACTTTTCATTTTTCTTTTACTATAATCCATAGTCTTCTATTCTTTTTATATATCTAAATATCCTTTGCATTGCCATCATATGATTTTCTCTTATATTGGCAAAAAATCTAGAAGCAATATCAATTGTTGATGCAATATTACGTCTTTTATGTACAACATATTGTATTTTTATGACCATTGACCTGTATAATGTTTGATTCACCTTAGCTAAATCATCATTGTTTGATAATTTATGACTAATACTCATAGGTGTTCCAAATGATCTTGAGTCTTCCATTCCAAAGGTCTTCAATATCTCTTTGATATACTTTCACTATGTAACATATATACCACCTTTCCTTTGTTAGATTTTCAATCCAACAAACTATTTTATCTCTACAAATATTGATATCTCAAATTCCATCTTTAGTAAACATGTTGATATCACTCTTTAGTTTTTTCCTTGTCATTGACTCCTAAATCTTTATCTCCAATGATTCAATCTAGTCTATGATGTCTTCTTGCATACTTATCTAGGATAGTTTTAGATCTTCTTTTTGTTGAAAACATATTAATACAAATATGAAGATGTGTTTCAATCATTGCTTTGTCACTAATGTCAAACCTACTACTTGATTGTAAGAAAATTGCTTAGATGATTTGAGTACTATCATTTTTTTTATTGATGAATATTATTTGATCAAATGTGGTAACAATAGTGCCTAGAAGAAATGTTGATTTATGACAAGGAAAAGGAGTACAAGGATCAGTTGAGATAGTGATATTATAGTGCATTGCTAATCTACTTAGGGTTACAAAGCATGGATACACTAATTAAGTTTAGAAGAATAAGTTAAGAAAAGTATGTTTGCCAATCTTAATAATCTATATAGTAGGTGCCAAGAAAAGTTAGTGTAAGCCAAGCAAAAATTTAGTTGGACCTGAGAAGATTTAATTTCAGTGTAAGCTAAGTGATACAGTGTAAGTCAAGTGATATAGTGTAAGCTGAGTAAAGTTTAGTTGATGTCAAGCACTATTAAACTCATGTTTCTGTCAAGTGTTTTGATATTAGATGCCAAGAAATGCAATATATGTAAAGAATTAGAAGCAATTCAATGTTGAGTGTCAGCATTATGAGAAATATTTTGAATTCAATGATTCTAAGCTGAAAAGTTTAATTTCTTGATTTGTGTGAACTATGTGGAAGATAAGCTTGATGATCCGGTGACACAAAATTCAAGATCAACCATTTTGAGGTGAATTCAAAAAGGATTGAAGGAGAAGGTTCTAGAAGGGAGTCAAATGAAATGATTTATAGATTCGTTGAATCCTACCTAATGTAAACTAACCTTGAAATGGACAAAGGAGAATGAATGGAAAAATATCTAAATTTTTTGTTTATAGAGATAGTTAGTTAGAAAGAAATGTTGTCATATGTGAGAACCTAAGGAAGACAAGGAGTATTGACTATTACTTCATTCAGTGATCTAAGAGAAGAGTTTTCATTGGGAAGTAAAGAAAGAAGGCTTAATGGTATGGATGTTTGAAAGGTGAAAAATTTGTTAGAGATGAAGTATGTGAAATCCAATTAGAATGGAGGATTGAAAATAGAGATTTGTAATCTATAGAATGGAGTTGTAAGTTGTTATTAGATCAAGCCTTACTATTACTTTCTAATCATTGTACTAGTCTAGGGTAAATCCTTTGGATTAAGGTTGACCTAACATTCATTTATAGATCCTTTAACCAGGTGACATTCCAAGTGAATGATCTAAATTCCTCTAACAAGGCTCAGTCCTAATAGGGTGATTTAAATCCTTTAACAAGGTTATATTTAATAGTGTGCATTGTAATCTTTAATAGGGTTGGCCTTTCATAAAGCATCCCTCTAGAAAGTGAGAATGAGTAGCATTTAAATGGTGGCTTCTCACAAATTGGGTTTCCACATTAAATCATTGTGTCAAATGTGTTATTGAATTTTTTATGTTTCATGCTTACATTTTTGTAAAGTTGATTTGACAAGAACCTAGAAGTTTAAGTGGTTGTATGATTTAATGGATGCATGCATGATGAATTTTTTTATGGATATGGGTTCTCTAAGTTGTGAAAAGTTTTAATTGTATATTTGGAGCTTGGATAACTGATTTACCTCCCCCACTTAGTTATTCTAAAGAATTACAACAATTGGTATTAGAGTCATCTACTTAAGAGAACTAGTTTGAAGTTACTAGAAGAAAAAAGATCAAAATGTCAAAAAGAGAGGTACCCAATATTAATAGAGACAACTTTCCTACATGGAAAATTTTGATGAAGTTGCGCCTAGGAGGCCTTAGAGATCATGCACAAAATATCATTACCAATGATCATGTTGATCCTGTTGGAGCCCTAACTGTTGAAGATATAAAAAAGAAGAAAGAAAACAACTAGGCAATGTTAGGGAATTTCTCTACTCTAATTTATGTCAAATTTGATGATATGAAGGGTTGTAATAGTGCAAAGAAAATGTGGGATTCTCTACATACCATATATGGGGTTGATGGAAGTGTTTTGAGAGGCAAATTTGAAAGTCTTAAAGGTAAGTTTGATGATTCGAGAATGCAAGAAGGTGAGATAATGCTCAATACTGCTCTAGGATAAAAGATTTTGCTAATGCAATAAGAGAATCTATTGGTACGATAGATGATGAGACTATACTAAAAAAAAAATTTAGAACACTGCTACAAATTTATGATATTAGAGTTTCTGCAATACAAGAACTGAGATGTGTACCAAGTTCTAATCTGACTCTTGAAGGTATGGTACGTATTCTCACTAACTTAAAACCTAACAATGTTGAATCTGCTATCAAAGACAAATTGTCATTGAAGGAACCTAATGAGAAGAAGAAGAAAAAGGTAAAACATGTTTCTAGTGATAGTGATATAGATGAAACAAATGTTGAACAACTTGAAGAACTACTAGCAAGAAGATTTCATAGAGGTAAAGGAAAATTCAAAGGTAAGTTACCTATCACGTGTTTCAATTGCAATGAGGTTGGTCATATTGCTACTAGATGTCCAGAGAAGAAGAATTATAGAGATGGAAACAAATGCAAAAGTAGAAGAGATGAAGATAATAAAAATTACAAAGACAAAAGAAAGAATTCTCACCATATTTCTTAAGAGGAAAGAAAATATGGATCTGATGATCATGATGATGAAGTTGTGTATGATGCAATAAAGGATGAATCTAACAAGGATGAGGCAACTTAATTGATGTCTTGTTGAACAAGAATGACAAATGGATCATTGATAGTGGGTGTTCACATCACATGATTGGAGATAAAAGTAACTTCATTTTCTTGAATCATTATGATGGAAATAGTGTAAGGTTTAGTAATGATGCACCCTATTTGATAAAAGGAAAAGGTTCTATTAAAATCACAAAAAAGATTTTATGTGACAATTCTTATTATGTTGAAGGAATTAACTATAACTTTTTGAGTGTTTCACAAGTGAATAATTTAGGTTGTAAGGTTGAGTTTGAGAGAAATATTTCTAAGATATATGATACTAACGGAAAACTAACCAGAAAAGGTGATCAAACTAGAGGTAATATATTCTACCTTAATATAGATGATTCTACTTGTTTAGTTGTAGAATTTGATAATGTGTGGCAATGACACAAGAGGTTATGTCTTGTTAATTTTGATAAATTGGTTAATATTAGTAACATGAGAAGAGCCTGAGGTTTACCTAAGTTGAAGAAACCTAACAACATAATTTACAAACAATGTCAATTAAGCACAATGATAAAGTCAAGTTTTAAGAGTAAGATTCATACCTCTAAAAGAATATTAGAGATTGTTCATATTGACTTGAGTGGACCAATTGTTGTGCAAAGTTACAAATGAGATAAATAAATTATGCTACTTGTTGATGATTATTCTAGAATGATGACAATTATGTTTCTAAAATAGAAATCTGATGCTTTCCAAATGTTTAAGTGGTACTTACCAAGAGCTGAGAAGGAAACAAGTAAAAGTCTAAAATGTTTGAGATCTAACAAAGGAGGATAATTTACATCAAATGAGTTTGAGATGTTCTGTAATGACAAAGGAATCAAATGATAGAAATCTACTCCTAGAACCCCTCCACAAAATGAAATTTCTAAAAGGAGGAATAGATCTATAATGGATTGTGCTAGGACAATCATGATGGAGAACAATGTTGCTTTGAAATACTAGAGAGAATCTCTAAGTACATTTGTTTATACATTGAATTGTGTGCAAGTCAAGAAAGGTACTCATTCAAAAAAATTTGAACTATGGTATGGATACTCACCCAATGTAAAATATTTTAAGATATTTGGAAGAAAGTGATATATTCTCAAGGATTTTAGAATGGTAAATTAGATGCAAAAAGGGAAGAAGGTATACTTGGCTATTTCACAAGAAGTAAAACTTAGAAGAATTTAAATACTAACACCAACAAAGTTGTGGAATGTAAAAATGTGAAATTTGATGAATATAAAGAAGTACATGAGGCTAAACCTATGAAGGAACTAGAAGAATACAAATTATTTGTATACTTCTATGAAGGTATTCCTACAAATGAAGATATTATAAATCAAATTGTAGTGACTGTCATGTCACATACTATGAATGTTGAGTTCCATTTAGGAACTGAGCTACATTTAGGTGTCAAGTTATAGAATGAAGTTTACACACACTCTGATTCTAAGATTAGTGTACATGAAAGAGATGTTGACCTACTTGAAAAAGATGTACATAGTGATCTAGAAGTTCAGAGACCAAATGAGGAAAATAGAGTAGAACTAAGATTGTCTAAGTATGTCAAAAGACATCACCCTGCTACACAAACCATTGGAGATAAAGATGCTAGACCAATGACAAGGAACAAGTTGAGGATTCGTACATGTTTTCTAAGCATGAAAAAACCTAAAATAGTGGAAGATGCCTTATAAGATGTGGACTGAAGTAAAGTCATGAAACAAGAGATTAAAAAAATTGAGAAAAATAAGACATGGACTCTAATTCCTATACCAAAAGATAAAAATATGATTGGAACCAAGTGGGTATATAGAAACAAGTTAGATTAAAATGGTGAAGTCAGAAGGAACAAGAAATCATTAGTTTGTAAAGGATATGTACATGGGATGGACCATGGAGAAACCTTTGCTCCTGTTGTAAGATTGGAAGAAGTAAGAACTCTACTTGCTTACTCTATATACAAAGGTTTCCAAGTTTACCAAATGGATGTTAAGTCTACATTTTTGAATGGTATATTAGAGGAAGGGGTTTATATAGAATCAAGAACCAATAACATGGTATGGAAGGCTTCATAATTATCTTGTGAAGATTGGATTTGAGAGGACTGATGATAACATCAATCTATACTTGAATACAAAGAAAAGAAAAGGTATTTTATTATCTAAATTTGTTGTCAATGATATCATATTTGGAGGTCAAGATACTTTCTATTAAGGATTTTGCAAATGAAATGAATAAAGACTTTGAGATGTCTATGTTTAGAGAGATCAAGTTCTTTGTGGATTTGCATGTACATTAGATGAAATATGGTATTTACATCATTCAGTTAAAATATGTAAAGGAGGTATTGAAAACTTTTGGATTGGAGGCTTCAAAGCTAGTAGGCACACCTATGGTGATAGGACATAAATTGCCAAAGAATAATGATCTAACTAAGGTAAATCAAATGTTATACAAGGATATGATTAGAAAATTACAATATGAAGTTTACAACAAATCTTATATTGCATTATCCATTGGGATAGTTACAAGACTCTCTGCTAGTTCCAAGGAGAATCATTTGATGGTTGTTAAGAGAATAATGGGATATGTAAAAGTAACAAAATAGTGTGGTCTATAATACAAGAAAAATGAGAAATTTGAATTTAAAGCCTACACTAATGTTGATTGGGCTAGAAATATCGATGACATAAAGAGCAATAGTGGAGGAGCATTTTTCTTAGGCAAAAGGCTAGTTACATGGACTAGCAAGAAAAACTATAGATATCAATCTATTTTTGAATCTAAATATGTTGCTTCTACAATAAATTGTACAAATGTTGTATGAATCAAACAACTACTCAAAGGTATGAAGGAAGAAATCACTAAACCTATGATACTTTATTGTGATAATACAAGTGCTATAAATATATAAAAGAATCTTGTAATGCATACAAAGACTAAGCACATCACAATCAAGTTCCATTACTTGAGAGAGTTAGTTCAAGATAAAGAGGTGAAGATGGAATATGTTAATACAAAAGACCAAATAGTTGATATCTTCACAAAAGCATTACCTAAGGATGCTCATGAGTATTTAATAGGTAAACTAGGGGTGATACTCCTATGGAAGTCTATCTAAGAAGCATTAGAAGTACGCTACATTAAAAAACCTAATTGACATATGTTACACATTGATGTAGTGGATCCTACTTTAGGAGCTGCCTAAAGTAATCAAAGAGCTAGAGTTACAAATTAGTCACAAGATAAGTGATTAAGGGGGAAACTAAAAGTGTTCATATCCTCATATTAAGATGACAAGTCTTTGGCATTATTTTCAAAGAGGGAGAATTTCTATTGAGGGAGTAGAGGGAGAAATACTAATCTTGTTCAGGTAGAAATCCTAACTGCTAAGGGAAATATGAGATATTGTTGTCCAAGAGGGGGATGAAAGTAAACATAGAAGAAAAATGAATACCTAGTAAGAGGAAGTTAATGTAAAAGGAGATATGAGAAGTGATCCAAAGGGAGTCATAAGGATGTGTTGATTGATTTTCCATTGATCAAAACTAAATTTTATAACCATGTCATGAAAATGAAAAGTTGCTAATAGAGGGAGAGATTTCAATACAAGAAATGATTTTCTTTTTGTTATTTTGTTGGTTATACTAATTAAGTTTGGTTAGTTTTGTTTTCCATCAATACCAAAGATGGAGATTGTTGAAAATAGACTGATACAAGTATGAATATGTTTTTCAATCATTATTTTGTCACTCATGTCAAACTTGCTACTTGCTGGTAAGACAATTGCTTAGATGATTTGGGTACTATCATTTGTTTGATTGATGAAAAAGATTTGATCAAATTAGGTAACAATAGAACCTAGAAGAAAGGTTGATTTATGATATGGAAATGGAGTATAAGGACTAGTTAAGATAGTGATATTATAGTGCATTGATAATCTACTTAAGGTTGTGAAGCATGGATACACTAATTAAGTTCAGAAGGAAAAGTTAAATGAAGTATGTCTTCCAAGCTTAACAATCTACATAGTATGTACTAAGAAAAGTTAGTGTAAGTTAAGTAAAAAATTAGTTAGAGTTGAGAAAAGTCAATTTCAATGTAAGTTGAGTGATACAATTTAAGCCAAGTAAAGTTTAGTTAATGCCAAGCACTTGTAAACTTTAGTTCATACTGAGTATTTTGATAGTGGATATCAAATAGTGTAGTATGTGCTAAACATTAGAAGCAAGTCAATGTTGAGTGTTAGTATTATGAGAAACATCATGAATTCGATGAATTTGAGTTGACAAGTTTGATTTTATGGATTGTGTGAAACATGTGGAAGATAAACTTGATTAAATGGTGGCACAAAATTCAAGATGAACCATTTCGAGGTGAATTCAAATAGGATTAAAGGAGAAATTTCTAGAAGGGAATGAAATGAAATTATGGGTAGATTCATTGAATCCTAAATAATCTAACCTAACCCTAAAATGGACGAAGGTGGATGAATGGAAAAGGATCTAAATTTTCTATTTATAGAGATGGTTGGTCAGAAGCAAAGGTTATCATGTGTGAGAACTTAAGGAAGAAAAGGAGTCTAGCGTATTGCTTCATTCGATGACCTAAGGAAAAAGTATGCATTGGCAAGAAAAGAAATAAGTCTTAAGGGTATGGATGGTTGAAGGGTGAAAAAGCTATTAGAGCTAAAGAGTATGAAAGTGAAGAAAAATGGAGGACTAAAAATAGAGATCTATAATCCAAAAAATAGATTTGCAAGTTATTATCAAATCAAGCCTTACTATTACTTTCTAATCATTGTAGAAGCCCAGGGTAAATCCTTTGGATTAAGGTTGACCTAACAGTCATTTATAAATTATTTAACCAGGTGACATTCCAAGTGAATGATCTAAAGTTCTCTAACAAGTCTCACTCCTAATAGCGTGATATATATCCTTTAACTAGGTTGCATTTAATAGTGTACATTGTAAAATTTAACAATATTGGCCTTTTACAGGGCATCAAGAGTGAGAATGAGTAGCATGTTACTGGTGGTTTTTTCGAATTAGGTTTGCATGATAAATTATTGTGTCAAATGTGTTATTGAATATGTTGTTATTCATGCTTACATTTTGGAGTGCCTACCCCTACGTTACATTTTTCTATCATTGTCGACCTCTTTTAGGATAGTTTTGTGGTTGATGATTAGTGACATTATTTTGGGATTATTAGATATTGTTTCAGATTTAGCTGATTATATGATGAGATTACTTGGTACTTTATATTTCATGTATGCATGATGATTATTAAAGTGGTTGCAATTATTGATGATGATTAGCTAGATAGTTTACTATCACATGTGTTTTCTTATGGATACTTACCCCATACTTGCATGTGTATGGTGTGTGTGTTTGTTTTCTTTATGTATGGCATGTCTGATGTGGTTAAGGAAGAGAGTCACAGTCACTTGATAGTCAGGATCTACATGATGCACCACTTCCTCCCATTTCCTGTTTAGCTTAGTATATATTATGTATGTACATGCATAGATTTTATGCAGGTTGCAGGTACCGAGTATCGACTTCCCTAAATTCCTAGGATGAGCGTATCCTATCACATTAATTCAATGGTAAGAGAGGGGAGATAAATACTCAAGTCCAAATCCCAACCCTTTAATCCATTTTTCCTAATTGTAAATGAGGACAAGTATCTAAGTTGAGTACCCTTCGAATGTGTCGAATGACGTAATTCGTGATATTAACCCTTTTGGTTTAATTTTGTATGTGCTTTTCCATGATGGATTTTTGTATTTTACTTTATCAATCTTTGGGGTATTTTCTACTAATTAAGTATGATTAAAAGATTTAATTAAATGGAAAATTATTATGGTATTTTAATATTTTATTTTATTTAATTAATTGAAAAATTAATTAAATAAAAGAATTAAATTTGGAGATGAAAGTCATAAGAACATGATAATATTTATTAATTTAATAATGATATATTTAGAGCTCATTTTTATTTTATCAATTAAGTTTCAAAAATAAATTTAAAAGTGGAAAAGATATTAAAATTATTAAAAGATTCTAGATCACATGATGTGTGCATGTGATTAAAATATATTAAGATAAAACAAGTGGATTTAATAAAGTGAGTGCATGAGATTTAAAATTAATAAATTAATTTAAAAAAGAGTCAAATGAATATTAAATAAAAAAATTTAATAAATTAATGTGTATTATTCTAATATTTATTTGCATAGGAGTATGTGAACTCTTGGGAGTTGTCATGTTGACAACACTGGAGTTTTCACTCTAATTATGCATGTGTTGTCTACACTTAGGAGTTAGCACATTATTTGAGCACATGGTGTCTACAACATTCTAGACACCTCATCATTTTTATCTTCTTATCATGGAAGTTATGTGCTTAGTTTTCATGCTTATCTCCTAGCTCTTTCTAGAAACATTCTAGATGCATCTTAGAGGCCTTTATATAGAGGCTCTCCTAGTGTGTTTGGACAAGCTTACATGCATTTGAGAAGCTAATATGCTTCTACATGCTCATACACTTCTAGAAGCACTTCTAGTCACTTGGAGGTTTTAGTTGGTTTGATTCTTGGAGGAACGGTGAATGTTGGAGAAGGAAGAGATTTTTCTATGGACTTCTGAAGCATAAAAAAATAGCATCAGTATCTAGGTGCACTCGTAATTTTTGCATATTTCATTTGCACTCTTTCTCTTCCTATCTTCATCATGTCTATTTTATTTTTCTAAATATACTCCATGAATGAATCTTCAATCTTCAAATTGGAATCTAGATATGTATGTTAATTTTTATTTGGTTGTGAAGAAAACATTAGGAAATCCTAGTTTTATTTATGAAGGAAATTCATCACAAACTGCCCTGTTGTTGCCTCTTACATAGACCCAAACTCAGACATTCATAACTTTTTATCTAGACCAAATTTATTCTATCGCTCTAGTTAAATTTGGTGCAACTTGGTCCTCTCCAATATTTCAAATTTGGCTCGATCCAATAGTTCATTTGGGAGATATGGCCCTCGGACTGGGACTATTTTATTCAATGACAGTCATTCCTCCATTTTCCATAACCAGGAGTTCTTTGTGCTTAAGCTTCACAAAAATAATCTATCAAAGCATGGAATGAATTAAAAACTAAACTAACATAGATCTAAGACATTTATACTCAAGATTTTATCCAAATGAGAAGTCTTTTCAATACAAAAAGTAAACTATGTGCTTATGGCAGCAAGCTAGGACTTTGCAGAGAATTTAATTTGGTATTGTATGAAACATTATTAAGTGACCATTGTGGACTTATTACAATCAAACGACCCTTCAAGGTCACATTCATCCTTTGATTCCCCTAGGACCTATATAGTGACCTTATTTCCTCTAGGCCTTTTGTCCTTGGCCCTAGTGCTCCTCCACCAGTTAATAGTAGAAGAAGTGTAATTAATTATTAGTCAATTTTAGTAAATGGATTATTAAATGAGGAAAAATTAAAAGAAATATTAATAAATGTTTAGTGGAATTAAATAATTGAATTATTAATGAGATTTCTTTTACTTAAAATCAATGAAGAATATTTTAAAATAAATGGTTATCCTTGAAGTGTTTAAAGGAAATTATAAACTAATTATTTGAAAGTTGATAAGTATTATTCTAATGTTTTGAATAATGTGAACGATTTTATCTAAAGTCAATGGGAACTAGTTCAATTATTTAAATAAGTAAATAATTATCTTATGATTATTTTAGAGAATTTTTTAAAATAATGGAGGGATAATTCTATGTTTTATTCAAAAAATAAATGGGTTGAGTTTTAGATTAAACAAAGAATCTTATACACTTGAGGCATACCTGAAACAAAAACTAAAACCTCATATTTGACTTAACCATATGATTGCAAAAGAAAACTAAAACATGTGTTTCTATCTTGTTTCTCTATGTTATATGTGTTTTTGGGTTTTGGGGTTTGTCCTAGTTTGGACCAGTCTTAGGTTGTTACCAGACGCTTAGGGGTTTATGAGATGTGATGGTATGTTGATCTTATTTGGTCTCGATCTTTTAAACTCAACAATGGTTATGTGATGACATGCTAATTGATATTTTTTTTAGTCTTCCTATCTAAGCTATGATATATGTAACCTTTTCATGAGATATTGATCAGTTGTATTTGGTTTATTTTCTAGTCATTTTGGATGGAATTAAATTGTTATCTAATCTTGATGATGTAATGTTGTGACATGTTTTGACTCAACCATTTTGGAGTCTTCGATCAGTATTACTTTGAGATACTTTTTGGTTTCTTGTTAAGAACCAATGATTATTATGATTATTAGTGGTACATTCAGTTGCCAATAGAGAACTATTGTGTTTATGATTATTAATGGATGCTTTTCAATTGCTCATGGAGATTTGATGCCTTTATTGTGGGTTATCTTTTGGTATTTTTATTTTCCAGTCTCTTGTATAGGACTCTGGTGATTTTGATATTTATGATTCCATGACCTTATGGCAGGTTATCTACTTGTAGTGCCGGGAAGTGGCTTGCAATGGGAGCTAAGGCCC
The DNA here is from genome assembly GCA_028749045.1 of Cupressus sempervirens. Classification (NCBI taxonomy): domain Eukaryota; kingdom Viridiplantae; phylum Streptophyta; class Pinopsida; order Cupressales; family Cupressaceae; genus Cupressus; species Cupressus sempervirens. Next base: position 739,316,603 of record CM053790.1, on the reverse strand, counting down.
TAAGGGGCTGCCAGGGTAACTCATTGTAAGTTGTTTAAATAAGTAAAAAAATTTACACTGAATGGGGTTTAAAATGAACCTAATAAGATAATTTTATGTTCTCACCCATGGCTTGAGTGCTCGTACAGACTAGGATGGGAGTAGAGAGAACACTTGGTTGTGAACTTGCATTCCATAGTATGCCTCATCAGTACAAGAGGATACTAGTGGCTGCATAGGGATCACTACGGGGTCAAGGTCTATTGAGAGACTACTAGGGTAACTCTAGCATGATCTGTGTGATGACACTTTCTCGCTTGCATAGTAGGTTTCCTACATGTCTTTGTTGTGCTTCTGGGAACTAGATGTCGGTCTATATGTTGGAACCTTTGAGTTAGCATACTTTTAGGATTCTTGGACTAAGAGAGTTTTTGTGATATGTCATTTGATAGCCTATTTGGGACTTGAGATTATCTCCTCAGTGTGGTGGGAGTGGACCATTTAGGTTCCATGCGATCAGGTGGTAGTGCCTCTTTGCTCTTACCATTTGAGATCCTTCTGAGACATCGTGGCTAAAGCATTCTTGTTGACACTTATCATTATGCTATTCTTGGATTATGACGATGGACACGTATCCTTATGTTGATTTTTAGCATATGATAGATGTTGTTATTTATTTATCTTATGCCTTATTTTGCATGATTAGATTTCTTATACATATGTTGTAGCATGTTAGATTTCCTTCTACATATGCTGTAGTATGTTTTAGGAGTGACATTCCTACTATGATAATACTGATGATCTCTTTGGTAACTTGGGATGTTATGCACAGAGGGATGGCTAGGGCCCACGATGGTCTAATGATGCTATTTATGGTTGGGACAAACTGTGCATTTAGATAATTATGTGTTATGTTTATGATTTATGGTTATACTTTACAATGGATGTTTATATCATCTATGATGATGTATCATGTATAGAATTTGGTTTCATTTACTTTATTGCACTTGCATCATGGATTAGAATAGGATGATGTACTTCATTTTCACACATGTATATTCTTTTAAGACTTTCATACCATGTGGCATGTACAACAAATGATTGGGCATTCTGAAATGTAGTGTATGAACATTGGACTTTTCTTTATTATTTTATGTGGATGTAGTATTAGATGGAATCATTAATAGTTAATTTAGATGTGATTCAACATTAAGGGATCCTTAAAGAATGTAACCTATTATGTATGTTTATGTATACTTTCAAGTGATTAATGTTATTTCTTTCGCTACTATGTAATGAGTAGTTTTACTTTCATAATTTAAAATAAAATGATACCAAACTTGGTGAAACTTTAGGTTAATTCTTTGGATCACTTGGCAGGGTGTTACACATTTATGCAAAGTTGATTTGATAGTAATATACAAGTTCAAGTGATTGTATGATTTAATGGATACATGTGTGATGCAAATGTTTTATGGATATGGGTTCACTAAGTTATGCAACATTTTAGTCGTGCATTTGGAGCTTGGATAATTCATTCACACCCCACCCCCACTCTTAGTTCTTCTAAATAATTCCAACACTTTCTTATTTTTGTGGTTGATTGGGTTCTTCTTGTTCATTTGTATTAGGTATATTCTTCAACAAATTAGCTTCTTTTGTTAGATGGTCAATAATATTTTTCTGTAACTGAACTCCTATAGCATAATGTTGGATAGTCTATTGATGTTCAATATAACAGTTCTACCAAACCTCAGTAGTGCCTAGACACTAATTCTTGATAACCTCTTTTTTATGGTTCAAGTAACGTGCTAGGTTCTTTCTTGCATTCTTCTTCATTCTTTTTTGCTAATTCATCAACTCTAACATTTTCACTTTTCATTAGCTTTTTTAGTGCTAGAATTCAAACACTTATAATCCTTTCTTTAAGTGGAATATCATAGAAAAATATTTTCATCACTATTTCCATCAAGTTTTCTTTTTCTTGCATCTTCCAATATGTTACACTTTCTTCCTATTGTTTTGAAATAATTCACAATAGGTGCATAGCCATACCAAAGTTCAAAAGATGTTTTGTTTGTACATTTCTTCACTTGAATTTGGTTCATAGTATAGATTTCAGTACTTACAACCTATCTCCAATACTTTTGTGAAAAAATATTCTCCATCATCAATGTTCTTGTACAATCCATGATTGATCTTTTCCTTCTTTAAGCTATATCATTATGTGGTGGAGTCCTTGGTGCACTCATTTTTGTCTTGATTTCCTTTTCATTAAAAAATATGTTGAAATCATCTAATATGAATTTTATTCCTCCATTTGATCTCAAGCACTTCAAACCCTTTCTTGTTTCCTTTTTAACTCTAGCCAAATACCAATTAAACATTTGAAATGCATTTATTTTTTCTTTTAAAAATATTATATTCATTATTCTAGAAAATTCATCAACAAATAGAATGATGTATGTGTCACCATAATAACTTTGAATCCAATAGGACCACATAAATCAATATGAACCAACTCCAAAATATCATATTAAGAATATACCTTTCTCTTAAGACTAGGCTTTTTCATTTTTCCCATTTCACATTGTTTGTACATCAATTTATTAGGTTTTCTTAATCTTGTTAATCCTCTAACTCTTTTCAGCTTACTAATGCTTACCAAATTATTAAAGTTCACATGACATAGCCTCTTATGCCATAACCAAACATCATTAAATTGTGCAAATAGACAAGTATTTTCAGATAGGCCTAGAAAGAACATGTTACCTCTTGTCTTCTCTCCACTTCAAATTAGTTTACTAGTAACATGAGAGATCCTTTTCTTCTTGTATCAGAATTCAAATCAGTAGCTTGAAAAATTCATCTATTCCACACTCAACAAATTATAATTTAGTCCACCAACCCAATAGATATTGTCACATTTGATCTCATCACTTAGTATAATTGACACTTTACCTTTCACATAACATGGTCCATCATTTAAAAACATAGCACAACTTTCATTATAATGTTCTAGCTTCTCAAACTTACTTGTATTACCTATCATATGATTTGAGCAACCACTATCAATTATCCATCTATCATTCTTACTCGTGTTAAATCAATGTAGTTTTTGTTGGTGATGTAATGCAAGCTAGGTAACTGAGAGAGGGGGGAAAATCATGAACTAGTTAAATTTCTTCAACTAAACTACTTTAAGGAGGGAAGGAACGAGAAGAGGTTGAATTAGTTCTTTAATGCTTCTCCATTTACTATGCTAGGTCCTCATGGGAAAATGAATGATGTATCTAGAAGATGCCAATGAATGCACATTGCAATAATAATTTGTCTAATCTACTTACATGCATGAAACATAAATAAGTAAAGTAACAACACCATAACATAGTATTTGTAACACAAAAACCCTCGAAGGAGAAGGGAAAACTAGGGTGGGGATGATAGCCACAATGTCTCACTATTGTAGTAATAAAGTTGTCCTGTTAAGGCTTACAAATAATCACTTTTTATGATCTTAATCAATTAATAGAAACAAGGACTATTAGGGCCACCTTGTGAAAGGATGTATAAAATAAAGTTAAGTATGTACTCTTTTAGGAGTTTCTACAAAGGATTGTTGGGTCCACTCGGTTTAAGGATTTGGGACTAATGCACTTGGTAGGATGAATCAATGGATTGATATTTGATGTGAAATTTTGATTGCTGATGGAGATCCTTTGAAGTAAAATAATCACCTGACTTTGATAGACGAGGCTCTTTCTTTATTTGGAATTCTTATAGCCTTCAAACAATCAACTCTTCCATATTCACTTAATGCTTGAATGATAATAAAATGAATGATATTTTTGGATAAACAAAATGCCTTATACTTATATCCATCCAAATAATTTCATCAAAGGTTAAGTACAACATAATTAATTCCAAAAACTATAACCAAGTGTGCTCATTGTTGTAACTCAAGTCCAATGGCTTACTTAGGAAATGTTGAAGATACTCAGGAAACACTATCACCTCGGCTAACTCTAGCACTTAGCTTATACTAGATGCTAGGTTCATGATAATCACTTTGTAGACATTGTTAACTCTATTCATACTATTATATGAGCTTGATTATCACCTTGGAACCAAACTACTTTTCTGACTTGGTTCACACTATAGCTCAGTAGACATTGTCAACTCATTTGATGCTATGGCTTGGTGTTAACTATCAACTCGATTGATGGAGTAACTTGGTTAACACTGCTTACTTCCTACACAATTAACATTTTTTTCATGGTTCCTTTTTGACCTTGGTTAATACTAAAGACTAGTAACTCAGTTACTACTATTTTTCATTTATGTCTAGGTATTTTGACACTAACTAAAAATATATCTTGCAATGAGATTAAAAATCCCCCCCTTTGGCATTAGTGAAAAAACAACTTATCATACACAAGATCTAAAAAAAATCTTAAGTCAAACTCCCCCTTTGAGTATGTTATTTTATGTATCTTATTTTGTATTGAAAACTCTACAACTTGGTTTGAACTCAAAACTCTATTTTTGGTTTTTCAAAATTGCTTTTTGTTAAATTTCTTCTTTTCACATATGATGTAGGAGCATCTTGGGTTTTCTTGATGACTACTTTGGACTTCATTAGAGGAAACTTAGTAGTTACTTTGGAAGGTTCTTGGACTAGTACTCAGTCAAAGAAGAACTAGTGCTTGGTCTCTATTTAGTATAGTTTATGCTCTTGGAGCTTTGCATGCACTATGGTGCTCAGCATGGTCTAGCAACTTGGCATGGTTTGGGAACTTGGCATGGTCTAGAAACTTGAAATGGTCTAGGAGCTCAACATGGTCTATGGAACTCAACATGGTTTCTGAACTTTGGCATGGTCTCTCAAGCTTGGCATGCTTGGGAATTTACTAGTGCTCAGCTTGGTTTTGTTGACACTCAGCATGGTCTTGATTTCTGTTAGTGCTAAGTTACCTATGAGCTAACATTTGGAATTTAATTTGTGTATGGGTATTTAATTTAGTGTTTTAGTCAACTTGTGACTTGACCTATATTTAACGTAAGGGATTTAATTTATTTTGTAATGAGCTAGGTTGACTTGTGGCTTAGTTGGGTATAAGAAGGGGTCTTGTAGAGTCTTTTGGTATGATAATGAGAAGAATGATTCATTCTAGATTGGAGAAGGGGATGAATTATAGGTGTGAATTTTGAAGAGCTAGAGTTGCAGCTTAGGAACCAAAGGATTACTTGGTGGACCTAAGGGTAGAAGTGTACATTCTTCTTGGTGTTCTTATCTAGTTATGGCTTTGGACTAGCTAGAATTGGTGTGTGGTGACTAGATCCTATGAGATCTTGTAGAACTGATATTGCAATTGTTATTTTTATTTGGCCCTAACCTAGAAGGCCTTATAGCTAGGCATAGTGCATATAATTAGTTATATCTATGAAATAAGAGTTCTGATTTGGTATCAGATCTTGCATTGTTGTTGCTGCTTGTTGTATTTTTTTTGTGTGGTTATTTGCTATGGTTTCAAAAATATCATTTGGGGATTCTCCTACCTTGCACTATGTCATATAGGATCAGAGTGAAGTTTTTTCTTGAGTGTATTGATAGATCACCAAATTTGAGGTAGTTTGCACCATGATTTGGGTGGAGAGAAGTTGCTCTATGAAGATCTTTAGAGATGGCTCTGAGAGATTGGACCCTAAGATGATTGTGATTCTTTTTGATGTAGTAGAGGGGAGGTTTTTTGAGATGTCTACTTGGATTGAAGCTAGCTTGGTCAATCGAGTTAAGGATGGGGTGAGGAAGGAATTCTATAGATGTTTGTGGAGATGGAGTCTACCATTCCACAAGAGATTTTTTTGGTAGTTAGGGAACTTTTTTGAGAGACAAAATGGTATCTCAAGGTCGAGGTAGAAGAGGTTGGTTTTATTGATTAGTTTGTGGAGCCTGATGTAGAACCTGCAAAGAAACTAGAGGCTATTGCTGAGGATATTCCTAAACTTTTTGATCTTGGGAGGAAGATTAGTTTTTATGATTAGTTGGTTGAGTTTGACATGGACCTTACAAAGCACTTGATGGTGGATGATCTGGAAGCTATTGGTGGTGACTTGTATGTTGTAGAGAATCTTGTTATGATAAATGAGCTTGTTGGTGTTGTAAGTTTGGCATGTGTTGATCAAGATTTGCATATTTCTACTGATACAAAGTTTGTTTCTACTAGTGTGGATTCACTAGCTGTAGATTTGGATGAACTTTTATTGGTGAAACATTATGTTTAGTTTGTTCATGGGAGTGAGTACATCAATTAGATGGTTGAAATTATGGTGTTTGATAGAGTGATGCAGATATGGATAATTTGCATGATGGTTTTCTTGTCCTTGTTAGAGTGGAAGCCTTTGGTGAAGATGAAGGTAGTGGTTGATCTTTCTTTGGGCATCAAATAGTGGGACACACTTTTCTATTTACCTAGGGAGTCTAATGCAAGAGCATCTTGGGTTTTCTTGATGACTACTTTGGAGTTCATGAGAAGAGACTTAGAAGTTTGTTTATGAGGTTCTTGGACTAGTATTCAATCAAAAGAACTGGTTCTTGGTCGCTATTGAACATAGTTTATGCTTTGGGAGCTTGGCATGTGCTATGGTTCTCAGCATGGTTTTGGAATTCAACATGGTCTAAGAACTCAACATCGTTTGTGTACCTCAACATGGTTTTGGAACACAAAATGGTCTATGGAACTTGACATGGTGTTTGGAACTCGACATGGTTTCTGGCACTCAACATGCTTGGGAATTTACTAGTGCTTAGCTTGGTTTTACTAACACTTGGCTTGGTCTTAGTTTTTGTTGGTCTCAATTTGTCTATGAGCAAAATTTTGGCATTTAATTTGTGTATGGGTGTTTAATTTACTATTGTAGCTGACTTGTAACATGACCTATATTTAATGTAAGGGATTTAATTTAGTTTTTAATGAGTTGGGCTGACTTGTGGCTTAATTGAGTATAAGAAGGGGTCTTGTATAGTCTTTTGGTATGATAATGACAAGAATCATACATTCTAGATTGGAGAAGAGGATGAAATATAAATGTGAATGTTGAAGAGCTAGGGTTGTGGCTTAGGAACTTGAGGATTACTTGGTGGACATAAGGGTAGAAGTATGGATTCTTCTTGGTGTTTTTATCTTGTTGTGGATCTGGACTAACTAGAATTGGCATGTGGTAACTGGACCTTGCAGATCTTACAAAACTAGTATTGTAATTGTTGTTTGTATTTGGCTCTAACTCGAAAGGCCTTATAGTTGAACATATTTCATATAATCAGTTATGTCAATGAATAAAGAGTTGTGATTTGGTATCAAATATTGCATTGTTCTTGCTTTTTTTTGTATTTCCAGTATGTGGTTATTTTTTGGGGGTTTGGACATCTCCTTTGGGGATTCTCTTTCCTTGCACTACATCAACATATTATTTTCCTAATGTACATATTTTATCCATCCTATACATATCTCTCTTTACATGTATAAATATGTACATTCTACTTTCTCTATATACTTTCCCCTTTGTTTTTGTGACAAATGCAAAAAATTTACAAGGTTACACCAAAGTGAGAAACAAAATGTTTATGTACCTTCAAAATTATAGACAATGTCTTGTCCCAATTATCATGTTGCACCTTTAGGATGTGCAGATCAATCTAAAGCTTTTTTAATAACTCATACATATGGTATGCAACTCATAATTTTTATTCTTTGACCAATATCCTTGCATGATCCATTCTCTTCTACATAATATTTTTGAAAATTGTCTAATGAAGATATTTTATTGTTCTCATTTATGGAAACTTGTGATGTACATGCTTACAGAAAACCTTAGAAATAAAGATACTTAGCTTTTGGTACACAAAAAATTGTCTAAGTATGAATTTTGTTTAGAATAGTGTATTATTTTGTATGTAACTTGTTACTGATGTCATATTATCACTAGAAAAGTTAGATGGAGATTGTATACATGTTGATGATGACATGTATAACCCTCAAAAGTTAGTACAAACTCTACAAAAAAGAGATATTCATGTTTTAGCAATGATACAAGACATCGGAATTGAAGGAAGTGAATTATTTTGTTTACAAAATAATTACTTGACCAATTAGGGTCAACATCCTAGATCTTTACTCTAAGTTGCAAAAGTGTATTATGGTCTTAGCTAACCTAGTAGAAATTTTTGTAAAGGCATGGTATTTATGCAAAGGACATCTTGCAAATTCAAATGTAGAGTTTTGTGATATATTGTGATATGCGAACTTTCTATGAAAGTGATATATGCAAAGTTTTGTAAAGCTATTTTTGTGATCTGAGATCAAGCTAAAGATCAAAGGTCAACCAAGAAAGAATTTATAGAATCTATATTCTAGAAGTATAATTAATTGTTTGGAAAGTGAACTCTTCTTCTAATTGGAAGTGCATGTTTGGTCGGTGGGTTCATCTTGCATCTACTATACTACAACTCTTAACAGGGTTGGAATATTCTAATAGGGATTCAAAGTCTTCTAATAGAAACTCTCTATACTAAATTTTCTCATTGACTCCTAATAGGGTCCATCCTCTAACAAGGAACTTATATATCATTATGTTATCTAGTGGGTATTAATCCCACTGAGGTTTTCCCTTGGCCATGGTTTCCCTAGTTAACCAAATATGGTGTTATGTGTTATCTTTGTGCATGGTTATGGTTATTGTTAAGCATTACTTTATTACTTTTTTATGTATAGTTAAAAGTAACAAATAATATCCAGTTGGACTAAAGTTTATACATTACTGATTCACCCCCCCGAGTAATTCCTATTTCTAACAATTGGAATTAGAGAAAAATTACTTGGAAGAGGCTTAATAGCTTGAAAGATCCCTATAGATATGGAATAGTTGATGAAGAACCTTGAAGAGGCAGTTGAACAAATTGATCTCCTTACTGAAGAAAGGGATAAGCTAAAGAACAGATATGAAGAATCCAAAGTATACATTGGATAATTGAAGAAAATAATTGAACATCTCAAATCCAAGCCTAAATCTACTAAATCTAAAACTAATGATGATGATTATTCAAAACTAAAGATAGAGTACAAGATCTTGAAGCATGAATTTAAGATTAAAAATCTATAGTTGACTTTGAGGAGTGATCCAAGCAAAGTTGAAACTGATTTGAAGACTAAGAATATAGATCCTAGGGAAAGTCCAGCAAAGAAGACATCTAAGTTTGAAACATTGAAAGAAGATCATGAAGAACTTCATAAGTACAATACTATTGTGAAGGATGAATTAACTGAGTGCAAGCAGTAACTTGAGAAAATTTATTCTAGCAAAGAAAATCTTGATGATTCAATGCCAGTATAGAGACCTACTTATGATAAGATTGGTATTGGTTATCTATTTAAAATTTCTATGGAGAAACCTAAGATTAGATCAGATCCAAAAGGAAAAGAAAAATCTGATGATTAGATTGAATCTATTCAATCTTCTAATAAACCTAAAGAACTTGGAAAAGACAAGGAAGTTGAGATATTGGATGAACCAAAACAAATGGAATCTCCTAAGGAAACTATGTATGAATTTAGAGGTAAGTGGCTTTGATGTAATGAAATAGGTCATGTGAAAAGAGATTGTACAAATAAATAATTTAATCATGTTAAGGAATTATATTGCCATAATTGTTATGGTATGTGTCATAAAGTAATTTATTGTAGAAAACCTAAATATGTTAATGATAGAAGGAATAGTAGAATGTCTAGAAATACTAACCCTATAGATAGAAGAAGATCTAATGAGGACATCAAGAGAAGAAAGACTTTATGAAGATAGATTGTTTTTTATAAGTATAACAACTTTGGAAACATAGCTCAAAATTTTTATACACCTAATGATCAGTAGAATCTTTGAAATAGAACTCCAATATGTGAATTATGCAACAACTTCAGACATGCAAAAATTTATTGTAGAATGGATAGAACCTTCCAAGATAGAAGGAACAATAGAAGAAACTTCAAGAATAGAAGGAATGATGGAAGAAATGTTAGAATTGATAGAAGGAACCATGAAAGTAACTCCAAAACTAACAAAGAAAATGAGGAAGAAAAGAAATGTAGTTAGTGAACTTAGAGAAGAAGTCAATGAGGCATTTGTAAAAGGATCAAACATCTCAATAGAAAAGCTAGAAGATGATGAGATAGGAAGATCAAAGTTAGTAATTGAGTTTGATTCAATTAAGTTGAGTTAAGCTTGTTCACAACACCATAAATTAAAACTTCATCTACAGATCCAACTAGAGGTAGGGAAGTTCTGAAAACTTGTATTGAGATAAGTTTAAACTATATCTAAGATCACTTGTAATTTGGAGCTTATCTAAACTAGTTATGAAGGAATTAAGAGTTACTATTATTATAAAGTAAGTCAATTCTGTAGTAGAAGATGAAAACTATGTTTTTATAGAGAATTTTGTGAAGAAAATTTTTGTGGAGAATTTTCATGATGGAAGGTAACTATTGTAAACTTTGGATAGAATCTAAATATTAGCTAAAATATCTTGAGTAGATACTTGATTTTAGAATGTAGTTGACAAATTTGTTGTGTTTGCAAAGTATGCAATTATTGCAAGTTTGAGTTGAAGGAATAAATGGAGTAGAAACTTGATTACCATATCATTGTAATTACATCAAAAGCATAGAGCAATTAGAAGTGACTTGACAAGGTTATTTCAAAGTAAGACCTATTTTTCAAAGAGGTATTTTGTTCTTTATCCATAGAATTTATTTGACAAATGTTTATATTTGATAGAATCATGTATATATCAGTAGTTCATAATGTTGAGATTGAGGAGAGACTTAAATTGAAGGTTGCTTCTATGAAACCCATGGAAGGAAATCATAATTCAACATTATCCATTAGTCCAAACAATGTAGTTTATTTGGAAGATGTGGGAAGTTATCTTAACAACAAGTTTGAATATATTGGGAGTGAATATATCAAGAAGGATATGGAACTAGCCTTTAATCATGATATGACTATGAAACTTAGATTTGAACTTTTGAAGGAACTAGACGTGTTCAAATATCATTTTTAACTAGAATTGGACACAAATAATACTATGTAGAATTCATGATGAGAAACTATGGATGGAAGATAATGTAGTTGATATTTTAGCTGACCTTACTCATGAGGTAACTATTCTTAGGAAACAAGGAAGTGTATCTATGGGTGAGAAATTTGTTAAGTATAAGGTTGAGAGCTACACAAAAGTAGTTTATAATGGAAAGGCTATGGTAATCAGCACTGTGAAATAAGATGATGTAAGATTATAGAGTGGTTAGTCTAATTCATCCATGCAACCTACAAGATATGTGTTAATAAGGAACACGTTAGCCATAGTGAAATTCTAAGAATGCAACTTCTTTAGAACCTAGAGAAAATCATCAGGACTAAGAATGGTGTGTTTAGATTTCAATCATTGATCAATCATTTATTTTTCCATCTACTTAAGAGATTTCCATATTTTTCAATCACAGAGATTATGAGTAGTGAGAGTTGTACAATGAAGAAGATTATAGATGTATGAAGAAGACATCTAGTAGATAAAATCTTGGATAGTGGGAATTTGATAATGAAATTTTTTGGTGTAAATAATTATTCACTATTTACACTTACTTAAGTTTACACTTACTTAAGTTTACTTAGGTCAATGCATACTTTTATTATTTATTTATTAGCTACCTAGGAGTATGCATACTCTTGTGAGTTTTCATGTTGACAACACAAGAGTTTGCACCTCTTCTATGCACATGATGTCTACAAAATAGGAGTTAGAAAACTTATTAAGCACATGGTGTCTACAACCTTGTCATTCTTATCCACTCATCTAGAATGATGGATAAGGCATGTGCTTAGTTATCATGATGCTTATCTTATCTCCTGGTTCTTTCTAGAGACATTCTAGGTACTTCCTGAGAGGCCTTTATATATAGGTTCTCCTAGTGTGTTTGAATATCACATATTGAATAGATTAATGTATTAGGACATACTTTGATTAATTGATCATATCCATTTTTGGTCTATAGTTGTGCTTGTGTTTGAGTTCTTAGTTTCTAGCTGAATTTTTCCCTTAGGAAAATTCTTACAGTATCAAAGCTTGGAGATTTTCTCATCACATAGCCATTCAAGACCATTATTGCTTTAGCACCTTATCTTGAATTGAGACTACTACAGAAATTGGGAGCATCTAGAGCTAGATCTAACCTTGCCATTATGTCCGAAATGCTAATTTAGTGAAGATCAACTATAAAGATGGCTACCTGGGACCAAAGTCAACCATGAGGAAAAAAATTTTGCAAATCAAAACTTGGACGCCCCGATTTTTAGTTCGAGTATGGTTATTTACAAATCTATTTGATTATTTCTAGATCTATATTTCTTTCTCTACTTTTTTGACTGCATTATTTTGGAAAAAATTTGACCTTCGAGCACCCAATAGAGAATTTTTTATAGTAGAACTGGGTAGTGACACCCTGGCTCTGACATTTGGAGTCTATTATGTTTGTGTCAAAAAGATTATTTGGAATTAATCACAATAGGCACTTACAAATTTTTTGGACATCGCACAACATTAACAGTGGTAAAATCTGGCAGTAACACCATTCTCTAGTGACCCAACTTACAAACCCCAACCAATCCACCCACTGATAGCCTCTTTGTTTCATAGTTTTCCAAGGTTTCCTTTTACATAGAGCTGAAGGTGCATTACCCACCAATGTGGGATAAACAAATAAACTCTGAAAACATGGAAAAGTATATACTGAAGGCATCTAACATTCTCCTGCCCACGTATTACCAAATTCAGTACACATGGGATTTTCCAGCGAGGTGCTCAAACTTTGGTAATGCTCTATGATTTCGGTGGCAATCATTTTGGGAGCAACTAGTTTTCCAATTTTTGACTCCTAGACATCTTTTTAATGCCACATGTCCTAGCACGGGCTTGCCACAAAACCACATGCAAACTAACCACATGTTTCTCCTTGCTCAAGCCTGTCATGCCACATGGCTAGATGCCTAGACACCCTAACTACAGATATGTGAATACCTACATCATCCAATTAGCTCCATGCAAAGACACCTCCATGTCATTCAATAGTGCTTATATAGGTAGATTGACCACGTAACCCCTTGCCACATAGACTACAATATGATGACATGTCATCCTGAGCTATACTTTTACTATGTTAGCATTTGTACCATATGGATGCCATATTAGCTTGACATATCAATGGGGGGCCCAATTCTTTGCTGACGTTAGCTAGTCACTATGTTAAAATTGATTTTTCTTTGACCATCAAAACTAGGCCATTTATAACTACTATGATGGTTCTTTGACCATCAAATTTAAGCAGACAATTTTCCTACCAAACCCCTCTCTAGAATGCTTTTCTATTTGGCAGCCTAACTTTGTGAGCCCATAACTTGGACATTCAAACTCTGATTTAGGTGTAATTTTTTTTGATATTGTGTATAATTTCCTATATTTTCTAGTGGTTAATTTTTTCTTGTTTTGGTGCAAGGATTTTTCAAAAATTGCATTTTTGGCAACTATACCTACATAATCCTACATTTTACAACTTCAAATGCTTTTTACGAGCACATCTGGTCACTTTTTTAGGTTCCATTTTTTTTTGAAAGTGCATTTCTTTTGTCTACTTTCTAGATTTGAATTCAGATTCTAGGGTTGTGTGGAAAATTTTCACTTTTAGAACTAGGATTTTTTCTGCATTGTAGAGCATTGATTAGTTTTTAGAATTATTGTATATTTGAGCTACAGTGCTTAGTGATAGATTTGGGCCTCAAAAGGTAATTGTAAAAGAAAAATTAGAAAGTCCACTTTGTTCATTTTGACAAGTGGCCCATTATAAATGCACTACTTATAAAGTGACAAAGCATCTTTTTCAGGGGGGCTTCTTTGATTCTTTGGAGGTTACATTGATTAGTCCATCATGGAAGAGGATGATTTGATTTACTTGACCCCAGACAAGTATAAGGAATGGAGTCAACTTATTATCAAATTTCTCAGTTAGCACAATGCACTGCCATAAGCAAGAGACCTTCAATATGATATTGCTCAGATTGACATCATTTGGCATAATCTCTTTCTATTTATCAATGCTAACATTCTAGATATAATTTCTAAGATTAAGTCATCTAATCCATATGATAATTGGATGCATCTTTGGGAGACTTATGGAGAACCCAAAAATCCTCCATTCCCAAAAGACATCATACGTCCAGTTGCAACTAATTCTTCTTCAGATGAGATTACACCTCTAGCTCATTTTTCTCGTACTGATCCTAATCTAGCAATAGATGCTTCAGATTTAGTGTAAAGACCCTTTATGTCTTCCTACTCTACCTTTATGTGATGAATTCCTTTCTTCCATAGTAGGCCTATTTGTGGAGTCTCACATTGAAGATGTGGGAGACATCCTTGATGATATTCATCTTCTCTTTGAGGCTAATAATTCATTCATCACTATAGTGAAAAATTCATGTACTTCAGCACAATAGGGAAAACATGGTCTTCTAGTCTCAAGTGATGACTTCTTGCTATACATTTCATCTCTATTTATGGAGCCACACACAAAAGATTTGGAGGAATTCTTTGATGATCTACTACTTCTTTTTGCTAAGGATGATCCTTGTACAATTGTTGCAAGGGATTACTCTGACCCTCATGTCCATTCTCTACATGATTAGTCTTTATGGGTTGATGTGATTGTGGATACTTATGTACAACATCTACAAGAGATCTCTTTGTCATTTGAGAACACTATTGGTTTTTTGAAATAGGTTCTACATCACTCCTTGTTTGATCTACAATTTTTCTCAATAGTATTGGAGGAAGCCATCATCAACATTGACACAGGGATACTTGAGCAAGTTTCAATGATACTGTTCATCTTAGAGATTCCCTCTCCATACAGGGGACACATCTCCTTTGTACCATTACATTTGTTTCTTCCAAAGGGGAGGAACATCATTCAAAGGTCATGGATTAACTTCTACATCAGAGCATTTCTCACTAATTGGCACACTAAAATTAAGGCAAGGGGGGTGGGGCGGGGGGGGGGGGGGGGGGGTGGTTTGGGGGGGGGTACCTCATCTCCTTCCACTTTTGAGGGGGACTCTTTCCTCTAAAGGGGTTTTTCTTCTTCTCCATTTTTCTCTTGTAAATACTTGATGTATGTCATAATGGGGGGGCTCTTAATTACTCCATCCATCCATACATTGTATGTGCTTTTCATCTCTCTTTTGGGGGATGGTTTTTCCCACGAGGTTTTCCTTCTTTCCCCACTTTATGAGAAATTTTCATCTTCATTATGTAAATGGGTACCTAACATGGCCTAGTAGCCAAGATGCATCATGCATTTCATCCTAGTTTTTGTAAGCTTAAGTGTATTTCCCTAAGTTGCACTTAAGGGGGGGTGTTGGTGTAAATAATTATTCACTATTTACACTTAAGTTGACTTAGGTTAATGCATATTTTTATTATTTATTTATTAGCCACCTAGGAGTATGCATACTATTGTGAGTTGTCATGTTGACAAAACAACAGTTCACACCTCTGTTATGCACATCATGTCTACAACATAGGAGTTAGCACACTTATTAAGCACATGGTTTCTACAACCTTATCATTCTTATCCACTCATCTAGAATGATGGATAATTCATGTGCTTAGTTGTTATGATGCTTATCTTATCTCCGGGTTCTTTCTAGAGACATTCTAGATGCTTCCTAAGAGGCCTTTATATACAAGCACTCGTAGTGTGTTTCAATATCACATACTAAATAGAGAAATGTATTAAGATATACATTGATTAATTGATCATATCCATTTTTGGTCTATAGTTGTGCTTGTGTCTGAGTATTTAGTTCCTGGGTAAATTTTTCCCTTAGGAAAATTCCTACAAGATTAGACAAAGATTAAAAAGTGCACTTGTAATTGTAGACAGATTTAAAGAAGATATTTGTATTATGGTTGATACAAATTTTACCTAGATTCAATTAGTAGAACCTCAAGAAATATTTCTTGATCCCTTAGGTTATCAGATAAATGATGAAATAGAAGTTGAATACATTCATTTATTATTGAAATCATAGAAGGACCAAGCTAAGTATAGATTTAGAACTTATGATGAGATCACCCAATTAGCTCATCAGGCATCTTTGGAGAAATCATCTCACAAGAAGATAGAGACAATAATGAAGAAATCTTTATTAGAGGCTAGTGCAACCGAGAGTGAGTCACAGGAAGTCAGGAAAAAAATGAAATAAGGTATACTAAATGTGTAACCTTTTTTAGTACCTCTTGCAAAGATATCTTCAAAATGGAGCATTCCTTATGTAGCAATATCAGATGTACAACCAAGTGAGATAAAGAGGAAATTAGAGGGACTAGTGAAAGCTATGACCACCAAGACAAAAAGGGTCAAGCAACAAGTCACTAGACCAAGAAAGACACAAAAGATAGTGTTGACAATTCTTGAGTCTAGTAAAGAACAAGAACAAGAACAAAAAGCTAAATAGGAAAAGAAGGTAACTGCTTCTAAAAAGTCAACAAGAAAAGGCCCACAACCTAGGAAGCCAAAGATAGAGAAGATAAATTCAACCATTTTTAATGAAGGAAACTTTTTTTAGGTGAAATTTTTTTATGACTTGTATAATTTTTTTGAGAAGGAATAGATTGATATCTTTACTATGAGATACATGATAGCCATCAATCTAAAACTTAAAGATATTGAAGGCACAATAAACTAGAAATTCTATAATAGACTCATTGAAAAGAAGGCATCAGCTTGAGAAGAGGACATAGAACTTTAGAGGTCTATTATAAGAACATTATGTAAGACTGATAATGAATAAGAGGTCAAGAGATTGTTGAAAAATCTATCACCTTACTTCAGAAAAAACTAAGATCATTTCTTTTTATGGTGGTTGAGAAGGACAAAATAAGAAGTGAAACAGTGGTAGTCATAAGTCAGATGATGAAAAAATCTAAGGCAACATCTTCACCAGCACCAAGAACCTCAAAAGTGTTGGTAAGTGGTGACATAGTGCAGATTGATCAAACCAAAGTTACCATTAATATTGATGATACTAACCCTTTTGAGAGTTTGGAATAGAATGAACCTCATACAGAGGATATTGAAGATCAATTAAAGTAAATTGAAGAGGAAAACAAGTTATTAGAGGAAGAGGAAAGGAAAATGAAATAGGGCAAGTAGAAATTTCTTGAAGATGAAATCAAAAGAAAAGTTGAGGAAGAAAATAAAAGATTAATTGAAGAAAAAATGAAAAGGAAAGCATAGGAAGATAAGAAGAAGAGAATAGAGGAGGAAGAAAAGAGAGAAAAGAAAGAGAAGAGAAAGAGATAGGAGAAAGAAGAGTCAAAGAGGTAGTTGAAAAGAAGCAAAGGGAAGATGACACTAAACCCTTTAGTTTATCTACTCCACTTTCATTTACTAGCTTGACGATTGATGATGATGATCAAATTAACTTGATCTTGTCTTTGTCAAAACTTATTGAAAAGAATAGGACAGTGAAAATCTTGCAGAGACCCTTGATGGAGGTTATTGACATATTACATACTACTCTAGTAGTCTAACATACAGACGTAGATCCTAAATAGAGTGCATAGCCATTGCTAAAATATTTTGATGAAGAATTCACAAATTTATTGAATATTGCAAAATCTAAGCCATAGATTTCACATGATGCTAACTTGTTCAACACTATTTGTGCAAACATCAAGAACAATTTTTATAATTCTTGATACTTGTATCAAGGAACTTTAGAAATGTCAATAGGATGGAAAGGTATTTTACATCAAGTGCACTTTATCTCACAATTTTACCAACGATCTTGATAGTCAGATTGAAGGTAAGATGAGTGAGCTAGAGGCTCTACCTAGCTAGATACAATGTCCTTCTAGAAAAATTGGTGACTTTGAAGGTCAAGTGTCTTGTATTCATTATGATATTAGGAAACTATAACTTCAAAAGGAAATATTTTTAAAAATATTTTTGAATTTTAGGGAGTCTATTCCTCTGTAACGCACCACCAAGGGATCCAAAAGAATTAACCTAAGGTTTCACTAAGTTTGCTAAACATTTTTTTTTTAAAGTAAGAAAGTATAACATACACATCAAACACATAGTAGTGGAAGCAATAACATGTAATCATCAACAAACATACATCACAAGTTACATTCCTTAAGGGTCCCAACATGTTGAGTCACATTTAAATATAATTAATTCTAGGTCTAACAACTACCACATACATATGAAAGAATAATCAGAAAGTCCAATGTTCATAATATACATTTGTTCCGAATGCCTCTTGGAAAATTAATTCAGAATGCTCAATCATCCACTGTACATGTCACAGGGTATGAAAGGCTTAAAAGAATATACATATGTAAAGATAAAGTTACATCATCCTCAAATCCATGATACAAAGTACAGTAAAATAAATGAAATCATCCACCATACATGATACATCAATACATCCATAATGATAAAACATCCATGAACAGAATGAAGGTAAATGCCAACCAAGAAAACTCCAGTCACGGTGACCATGGACGGATCTCAATGATAAGAGTAAAAAGCATCTTCCTTGATAAGATCACTAAAGGCAAGGGTGACCATGGATGGATCTCAATGATAAGAGTAAAAAGATAAGGGTTTCCTATAAGCATGTACATACTCTACACCATCTTCTTCATCTTCTACACCATCACCCTTGCCTTCAGTGATCTTGAGAGGAAAATCTAATTTGGTAAGTTCATTTCCAATACTTTCTAGCCTCTTCTTCCCTCTTTTGCGAATTTTTGAGATCTAAATCTCAAGTGAGATTCTTGTCTTACCTTCATCATATGCTCTAAAAAAAAGTAGCCTTTGGATCCACAAGCTCATTTATTAGTGCCTCAACAATATCTTTTGTGTCAACAATAATAACTTCATATGCTAGAGGTTTCACCCATGCAATTGGTATAGGGGAACCTAATTAGGGCTCATGGAAGACTTATGGTTGCTATGGTGTTTTGGCTTGTAGTGGTACTAGCAACACCACTAGATAATTAAAGGTATTTTATTGGTCCTAGGTTGAGGTGTGTTAGAATAGGAAGCTTAAATATGCCTTAGTTACCTTAGTTGCAAGTATTCCCTTATTAGGTCAAACAGAAGTATTTTTTTGACTTTTGTGATAATTTTACCAATCAATGGGCTTTAGGTCCTTTTTAAATGTTTTAAAACCTTATCTATGCTTTTGGTGGAGTTTAGTGGGCTTAGGTTCAATTCTAAATGGAAAATTCAAAAAATTGTAAAATTTGTTGAAAAGTTCATAAGAGAAAATTCATCCTTTTGGTTTAATAAATATCTAAAACCATTAGTTTTGGACCTTGATTAACTATTTAAGGCCATATTTAACCTATTTCAAGGGTCATCTTAATAGTAAAGGTGTGTGTACAGATTAGATCATAGTAATAACACTTGCAATTCTTATTTTTTGAGAATTTTGGCATTTGATTGGATTAGATGAAGTGTGGTGATCAATATAAGTGTTCAAGTAATTTATTTTATGGTTATTTGTTGTATTATTTCGAAATTTTTTGGGTTTCTAGTTAGTTTTTAAAATTATTTTATTTCCCTTTAGTTTGTTGTCCTGAACTAGATGGGGTCATAGATCCTCTTCTTAACAGGAATTTGCATAGGATTTTTGGATTAGGGAGATTACTACTTGTACATATTTTATAGTGAATAAGGGGCACTAGAAAGCAAGGAAGATATTTTTAAGGTGATGCCCTAGGCATGCTAGAGTTGCATGGCTAGGGATCACAATGAGTTGCAAAGGTGTTAGGAGCAATTGCAGGCATTGATGGCTTCAATAAAAACCTAATAAGTGGTATATACATGATTTATGAAGTCCCAATTTAAATGGGAGGTATTGGTGAAGTATTCTTGGAGGGGAAATTATAAATTTTCTTAGATAGGCTTTAATGCCTTTAAACCTTAATTTTTAGGCACAGTTCGTGGCCATATTATATGGATTATTTGGAAGCCAAAGACCTCAAGAATATTGTAGGTATCTTAAAAGGATATTTGGATAAAATATTAGTTTTCCCCCTTGTTAAGAAATTTTCCAAGTTATTCATATTTTTCATCAAATAGAGGCTTAATTTCTTGTTGCCCTAGTTGGGAAGCAACTATTGTGTTTTTGGAACTTGATTAGCATTTCAATGTAGGATGTGATTGTAGGTCTTGGAAAGTATCCTAATGCTTTCCTAAATTTTAACATCTTTTTATGATATGGTAGTTAAACATGTTGGGGAATATTATGGGATTAATGAAGAGGAAGGAATGAGAGCTAGTACGAGCATAGGAAGTAATGTATGGACTTGATATTTTATCTAAATGGTGTTCACTAGTTGAAGGAAGTAGGATCCTTTGATTAAGATCCTAAGGTAACTATGGTAGTGTGTAACCCTATTAGGTTAGGAGAAAGATCTAAGGAGATCCTAGAGAGAATTAGGGTAGGAGCAAGACTAGTTTTACATTAGAGTTGTATCATATTAGGTTAAGGATTTGGGAATCTAGTATATGTCTATAGCTACTAGGGAATAAATAGGTGAGTCAAGAATGGTGATAAATGTAGATCTAGCCAAAGAGGTTGATAAGAAAAAGGATAAGAATAGACTCCTTGAAGAAACCTTAGAAGAAGTGAAGATAAAGTTAGATGCAATTGTTGATGCAACTAAGAAAAAGGAAGAAGAGAGAAATGATAAGGGTAGGGAGATAGCAGAGGAAGATGTTGTCCCTTAACTAGATCCTATCTTGAATGAGGAGCATTTCTTGAAGGCCATAAAAGCCATAGGTGGGTGGGCCTTGGAATGTGTTCCATTACTTAGTGGAAAGATGGACATTTATGTAATAATGGATTGGATAGATGAAATGGACAATCACTTTGAATGTGGAGTGACAAAAGCACAAAAGCTTAAGGTATCCAAGTCAAGACTCAAAGGGTTAACATTAACATGGTGGAAATATGTCCAATTTGAGAGGATTAAGGTGGGTAAGAAGCCCATATCCAATTGGAATGCAATGTTAACTAAACTAAAGGAGAATTTCCTACCAAAGGACTATGAGATTCAACTTCACATGGATGTGGCCTCTTATATAGAGGAGTTCCAAAGATTATGTCTTAGGTTTAAGAATCAAGAAGAAGGGCCAATAAAAGAAGAAAAATACTTGGGTGGTCTAAAGTCAAATATTCAAGAAGAGATAAGTTTGTGGACACCTACTACTATATAGAGATGTCATCAACTAGCCTTAAAGGTTGAAGAAAAGAATACAAAGAAGGGAGACTCTAACTTCAAAGAAAGAGGAAAGTGAATAAATTAAAGGGGTCAAAGAGGAGGACATGAAGGAAGAGGTGGTGAGTAGAGGAACTAAGGTGAGAAAAAACTCACTGAGAAAAGTACTAAAAGTACTCCAAGAGGGGGTTGTTGTAGAGGAAAAGCTAACCAAGGAGGCTCTAATAGAGGTAGAGGGTTAGGAAGAAGTAATTTCTATCTTTCTAGCATGAAGTGCTGTAACTATGGTCAACTAGGTTATCTATCATATAGGTTCCTTGATAATCTTCTTCAAACCATGACAAGAGAATGGCATATTATCAAGAGGATAACTCTAGTGGAAAAGAACCTGAATTGTATTCCATAGAATCAAATAAAGATTAAAATCTCATGTTTAGGATGGTATGGATCAAGAAAATAGCTCAATATGAACCTAAGAATAAAAGAGCTTTGTTTAGGATTAGATGCAAGATTCTTGGAAAGGTATACAAGGTATTATTGAGATTTGGCTCTAGTGACAATATAATATCAGAGGAGGCAGTCAATGAACTCAAATTGAAAAAGATACCCCATGTGAACCCCTATAAGGTAACTTGGCTCAAAAAAGGTAAAAGTATTTTAGTGAATGAATAGACTTGGGTTGAGTTCTCCATAGTAAGATCTAATGATAGATTATTGTGTGACATCTTACCCATAGATTCTTACCATCTACTTTTGGGTAGACCCTAGAAATTTGATAGAGACATAGTGTATAATGCAAAGGAAAATTTCATATCATTTAAGAAGGGAAGCATAACTTTCAAGATCCAATCTATGTTGGAAGGAGATGAACCATAGTCCAAGACTCCTAGTGTGTTCCTATGTAGTGGAAAGGATTTTTTTAAGGATCTTAAGAATGATGAGAGATAAAACTATGCAATTGTACTAAAGTCCAAAGGAGAGGAAATAATTGTCAAAGAACCACTACCAGAAGAGATACAAGCATTGCTTGAGAAGTACAAAGAGATTTTAAGTGATGGATCTCCTACCAACTTAATTCCTAGAAGGGTGATAAGACATTAAATTGATTTTGTCCCTTTTTCACATATACCAAACAAGGGAGCATACAAGGTCACTCATGACCAAAAATTGGAAGTGGCAAGGCAAGTGCAAGAAATCTTGGATCAAGGCTTGATCAAGAAGAGTATAAGTTCATGTGTAGTCCCTATTGTACTAGCATTAGAGAAGGGGGGAAAGTGGAGACTATTCACATATTCAAGGGCTATAAATAGGATCATAATCAAGTATATGTTTCTCATACTTAGGATTGAGGATATCATGGATTGTCTTGGAGGTGCAATGTACATCAAAAGTTGGATTTGAAAACTGGATATCACGAAACAAGGATTAAGGAGGGGGATGAGTAGAAAAAAACATTCAAAATAATAGATGGATTGTATGAGTGGCTTGTGATGCCAATTGTCCTCTTAAATTCTCCTACCACATTCATGAGGCTCATTAATGAAGTGCTTAAGGACTTTACTAGAAAGTTTGTGGTTGTATATCTAGATGATTTGCTAATATTTAGAAAAACTAGGGAAGATCACATTAAACATGTTGAGGTTGTACTTGAAAAGTTACATGATGAGAAGCTTGCTATTAACCTTGAAAAGTGTGACTTTTTCAAACAAGAGCTTGTGTATTTGGGCATTATAGTGTCAAAGGGGTTAGTGAAGATGGATCAAGAGAAGGTTGCATCTATTCTCAACTGGCCACCACCTACCACATATAATGAGGTAAGAAGCTTTCATGGTTTAGCCTAGTTTTATAGAAAATTTGTTAGGAATTTTAGTGGTATACATACACCTTTTCTAGATACCATTAAGGGTGGGGTAAAGTCTAAGTTCAAGTGGGCTTTGGAAGTAGAGAATCCTTTGAGTTGTTGAAGCAACAAGTAGCCACCTAACCTATCTTATAGTTTCCTAGGTTTGAGAATGTCTTCACCATAGTATGTGATGTAAGTGGCTTTGAATTAGGTGGACTATTGAGTCAAGAAGGGAGGCCAATAGCCTTTTTCAGTGAAAAATTGAATGAAGCCAAGAAGAAATGTTCCTCTTATGACCTAGAATTGCATGCCTTTGTTTGGTCTCTTAAGAAATGGAGACATTATTTTTTGCCTTAGGAATTTTTTGTATTTACTAATAATCAAGACATAAGTTATATTAACACCCAAGAAAAATTGAGTAATAGGCATTTGAAATGGATTGAGTACTTACAAGTATTTACTTTCACAATCAAGCATCAAAAGGGGAAAATGAACAAGGTAGAAAATGCATTGAGCAAGAGATTGTTAATTGTCCAAGAAGTTTAGTTACGTAGAATTAGGATAGAGGGTTTCAAGAATATTTACAAGGAGCATGAAGACTTTGCAGAAGCATACAAGGTATGTTCCAATTTTGAGAACCATTTCCATAGCAAGTTCTCTAAATTTATTTTCTAGAAATGATTGTTATTTAAGGGAAATCCATTATGTGTCCCAAGAGGATCAATAAGGGAAAATATAATTTAGGAAAAGCATGATAAGAGCCTAACTGGTCACTTTGGTGTGAAAAAGCCTCTAGTATTAATCAAATGATTCTACTATTGACCAAAACTAGTAAGGGATGTGACTAGGTACTTTGAATAGTGCATGGTGTGTATGAAAGCCAAAGGTGGAATCACTAATGCAAGTTTATATCAATTCTTACTAATTCCAAATAGGCCATGGGAATGTGTAAGAATTGACTTCATAGTAGATCTATTGAAGAAAAAGGAAGGATATGACAATATTTATATAATGGTTTATAGGTTCAACAAAATGGGGCATTTCATACCATGCAAGACTACCAATTATGCTAGCCACATTGTACACTTGTTCTTTAAGGAGGTTGTGAGAACTCATGGACTCCAATTGAGTATTATTTTATATAGAGATGCAAAGTGCATTAGCCATTTTCTAAAGACCTCATGGAGAAGACTTGGTAGAAATCTTTAATTTGGTTCATCCTACCATCCTCAAATAGATGGCCTGATTGAGGTGGTTAATAGAGTGTTGGGTAATATATTGAGGTTCCCAAATAAGGAATATGGGAAAATATGAGATGTTATCATTCCTCAAGTATAATATGCTTATAATGATAGTAAGAATAGAATCACAGGAAGAAGCCCATTTGAGATTGTGTGTGGGATGCATCTAAGGGGTGTATGTGAACTAAGAGATCTTGGAGGCATAGAATATAGGAGTGTTCATGCTAAGGATTTTTCTCAAACAATGAAATAAATCCAAGAGTGATTGAAGAAGATTATCCTAGATACAAAAAATTTGAAAGCCAAGGTAGATGAGAAAAGAAAAGAAATTCAATTTCTTATAGGAGATTATGTCATGGTGTATGTGAACAAATCCATATTGTAGAAAGGTGTACCAACTAAAGTGTAAATGAAGAGAGTGGGACCTTGTAAAATCATAGAAAAATATGAAGCCAATGTACATAAGGTTGATTTTCCATAAAATTTGGGCATTTATTCTATTTTAAATGTGTAAGACTTAGTTCAATTCAAAGGTAAATTGCTTAAGATTGTTCAAAATAGTTAGGGAGTTAGTGTTGAGCTGGAGCCTATAGTGGTGCCTTCACCAATCAAGTTGGAAGTTGAAAAGGTGTTGTGCTCTAGATTCAAGAAGGCTACCAAGAATAAGGTGTATATGGACTACCTCATCAAGTGGATACACAAGCTAGATTCAAAAGAAACTTAGATTGTTGAGGTAGACTTCAATAAAGTGGGCAATCTCTAATGACCTATTGTCTATAGGAGTGACATAGTTGTTCTTTTTTGGGGAGTATGGTGCAGGGGAACCTAGGTAGGGCTCATGAAAGACTTAGGGTTACTATATATTTTTGGTTTGTATTGGTACTAGCCACACCACTAGAGTAATATAGGGACTAGCTTGGTCCTAAGTTGAGGTGTGTTAGAATATGAAGCTTCAATAGGCCTTAGCTACCCTTAGTTGCAAGTGTTCCCTTATTAGGTCTACTGGGGAATATTTTATGAATTTTGTGATAAGTTGACCAAGCAAAGGACTTGAGGTCCTTTTTCAATATTTCAAAACCTTCTAGGCTTGTAGTGAATTTTGGTGCACTTGGGATGAAGTTTGAATGAAAAATTCAAAAAGTTATAAAAATTACTAAAAAGTTGTTAATGGTGTCACTGATAACATTTACAACATTTTTCTGCATAAGAGAAACTTAATGCTTTTGGTTTTATAACTATATAAAATTATTGATTTTGGACCTTGGTCAACTATTTAAGGTAATACTTGACCTATTGAATAGGTTGGATTAATAGTAAAGGTGTGTGTATGGGCTGGATCATAGCAATAACAATCATAGTTCTTGTTTTCTGAGAATTTTGGAATTTTAATGGATTAGATGAAGTGTGGTGATCAATAGAAGTATTATAGTAATTTATTTTATGGTTTTTTGTGTTATTAGTTTGGAGTTTTTTTGGTTTCTAGTTATTAGTTAAAATTATTTTGTTTCATGTTACTCTATTGTCCTAAACCAAGTAACTGGCAAAGATGGGGTCATAGATCCTCTTCCTACCATTGAATCTACACAATCTTATGGGATTAGGAAGATGACTCCATGTATATATTTTATAGTGAAGGAGGGGCCATTAAAATCAAGGATGGTATTTTTAAGGTGATTCCCTAGGTGATCCAGAGTTGCATGGCTAGGGATCATAGTGAGCTGCATAGGTGTTATGAGGGATTAAAGTTATTGATAGCTTCAATAAAATCTTGAGAAGTGGTAGATATGTAAATTTTGAAGTCCCAATTACAATTGGAGGTATTGGTTAAGTATTCTTGGAGGGAGAAACATATATATATTTAGACTGGTTTTAATTCCTTTAAACCCTAATTTCTAGGCATAGTTATAAGTCATACTATACAAATTATTTGGAATCCCAAGACCTCAAGAATATTTTAGGTCTTTGAAAAGGATATTTGGATCAAATATTATTTTCCCCCTTTGTTAAGGACTTTTCCAAGTTATTCAAGATTTTCATCAAATGGAAGCCTAATTGCTTGTAGCCCTATTTATGAAGCAACTATCCTATTTTTGAAACTTGATTAGGGTTCCAGTAAAGAATGTGATGGTAGGTCTTGGAAATGGTCCTAATGCCTTCCTAGATGTTAACATCTTTATATGACATGGTAGTTAAATATGTTTGGGTAGATTGTGGGATTGGTGAAGAGGAAGTAATGAGAGATAGTATAAGCCTAGGATGAATGAAGTAGGATCCCTTAATTAAGATCCTAAGGTGAGTAGGGTAGTTAGTAACCCTAATAGGCCAGCCAAAAGACCTAAGGAGACCCTAGAGAGAATTGGGGTAGGAGCAAGACTAGTGTTACATCAACAATCCTAGGCCTAATTGCTTTTATGTGAACTCTATTATATTCAACTAGGAATTATATATCCTTATCATAATCCTCTATAATTTTCTTAGGATTCCAATCCTTCTTTGTATCCTCTCTTTAAAATTTTCAAAGTATGCATCTATGATGCTTTCAAAATTTTCACCCATCTCATTTATTAATTCAATTATCTAAAATAGAACTAGGGTCTCTTTCTTCCAAACAACATTTCTTTTTGAAGGAAATAATTTCTAAACATAAAAGAGTAAATAGACTAAGAGTGAAGTGAATTTACATGTGTTGTTCTTTGAGAATGAAATGCTCTCCATGTTGTTGCTTAGTTGGATGCATTGAATCTTGGCAAGGTTGAAAGACATTTTTTTCTTGAAAACCTTGTATGCTAGGTCTACGGCCTCAAATGGCATGCTATTTTTATGGATTGAATTATAGATTTTTTACACAATGACATGGATGCCAAACTAGATATCCATTTTTATCACATTTTTCAACTTCATGCCTCTCCTATCCCATTTAGCTAGGGTTGTCTTAGTTAGTTCTGCCTGACCTAGGTTTTTGGTCACCTTAATTTTCTCTATCATTGGATACCCTATTATCCTATGAATCATTTTCTTCATGATGGGTTAGGTCTGCTCTAGACAAAATGACATATCATGAACTTGGCTTAGTATAAGCTTGATTCATTTGACTCAGAAGTTCCTCATGATGTGGATGATGTGGAT
Organism: Cupressus sempervirens; assembly: GCA_028749045.1. NCBI lineage: Eukaryota > Viridiplantae > Streptophyta > Pinopsida > Cupressales > Cupressaceae > Cupressus > Cupressus sempervirens. The sequence goes on along the minus strand of CM053790.1, from coordinate 739,289,008 downwards.
GATGTGGCTCAAACTATTGACCTCTAGATGTTTGTGCTTTGGATTCAACACATCATTATCACACAATGCACCATATGTCTAATCTAGCTCAAAATTTTCTAGTTTTTGAATAGAGAAATGATAAAATAACCTAATATCATGAATGAGGAGTGCCTTTGGAGGGATCTATGAGTGATCTCCTTGAAGATCCTTCTCCTCTACAATTGCTACATAAAACTAGAATTTTGGAGGAATGCAATCAGAACAATTTACCAATATTTATGAACCCTTCCTAACCTTGGAATTAGAAGATTCTAGAATGATACTTATTTGATGAAAGTCTTGAAGCTTTTAGCTTCTTCTGAGAATTTTCTTTAACACTCTTGCGCCTAATATCTTTAGAAGCTTTTGGAATACAACACTCTTTAAGAAACTCTAAATTTGTGATGAAAATTAAATTGTAATTTCATCCTTTTATGAAAGTCACTTTGGTCTTCAACCCTTGAATTCTTGGCTATCACTAACTAACCATGCTTGGTTAAGTTAGTGACTTGGTCAAGTCTACCCATTCTCAACTAGGTCAAAGGAGTGACTTGGTTTGGTCTAATAGCTTGGTTATGTCAAAGGAGTAACTTGATTAGAACTATCATCTCAGTCTAGTCTAATTCTTTACTTCTGTCCAAGTGCATCTGATATGCTTATTTGGACTATCTTACTTGGATAACTAGAACTAAAGCATAATATGAGTTTTTCCATAGCTCCACTCATATCCTTATCTATTCAAGCAAAGCTAATTGAATCACCCAATCCATTGTGTTGGGTGTTAATAGCCTCACTACTTTCACTTGAATATTCTAGAGATCTCCTCACCCATTGTTGCTTCATTTGAGTCCTGATATTGTTAGCCTTTAATTTCTTTTCATCTTCAATTTTACATCTATTCATGTAATTCTTTGTTAGATGACCAAGTTCTTTGCATACATAACATCTTTTGGTAGGATTTCTCATTCTAAGGTGAGTCTTCATGTAATTAACTCCTATATGTCCAAATTCTCCACATAAATAACATTTGTTCCAAGTGTTGTAGTCCCAACCAGATATTGCTTTAGCAAGTTGTTTTGTAGGATTCCAATTCTTAGTTTTGCACTCTAAAGATTTATGGCCTTGTTTGTTTCATATAAAACATTTTCCTTCAAACTTGGTTTCGTCTATGCATTCACTTGCCCTATGTCCATGTTTGTCACAACTATAACATTCGTCATTAACTTTTAACTTTCCATTATTTGATGTATCCCTTGTTTTTCCATAATTATTACATTTAGGCCTTTTATTATTTTGAGCTCCTTGTTGTGATTGTTGACATTCAGTCAAGTTTGCTATTAGTGACAACACTTATTCATATTTTGTATGGTTACTGAGCTCATTAAATAGTCTACAGTGTTTTCCATGTATTTGAATAGCCACCAAGCTTTATAGTTCCTACCAAGCATTCTAGTGGTTACCAAGGGAATTAGCTAGTGCAAAGTGCAATAGTTCAAACCAAGCGGAATTAGGTAGTGTGAAGTCCAACAGTTCAACTCGAGCATTTTAGTGTTTACCAAGCTTTGCAATTTCTATCAAGCTAGCAATTCATGTGAAGCAATGTTAGTCTTAAGTGAGCTATGTGATGATTAGTGTTTATTGAGTGTAGTCATGTAAACATGTAATTTAGTTTATACCAAGTTACATGGTATCTACCAAGTCACCATTGCACATGAAGTTGAAGACTACTTTGAGATGATTAGTATGGACCAAGCTTCTACTTCTGTTGAATGCATGATGATGTCAAGTAGTAATAGTGGACATTGAGTATCAAAACTTCACCAAGTCAATCTTTAGAACTTCAGTATCTACATTTGGGACAAATTTGTAATATTGGTGTTAACTTGAATATTGGTTGATTTTGTAATTGTGTAAATTGGATTGATATATATGTAATGTATTATATCATATCTAAGTGTGGAATAGTATGAAAAATGTGAAATAATGTGAAGAAGCATGCAAATGTGAATCAATAGAAGACAAAGTGTATTGAAGGCCATATTAGAAAAGGAGTAGTAGTGGCATACCCATCAAATAAAGGTGATCAGTACTTCAAAAGAATCTCTATCAACAAATCAATTACAAGTCAAAGATCTATTGTTTCATCCTAATAGGTGAAATAGTCCAAATCCTTTAATAGGGTAGACTTAACAATCTTTTCCTAAATCTCTTAACAGAGTGCATACTTCATTGTGTGTTTGTAAAACCTCTAACAAGGTGGACCTAGAAATCCTAATTTATCCTAATAGGGTAGATCATCAGAATTGATCATTGTAAACCTTAACTAGCCAACTTTATGCTAAAGTATTGAAGTTTTGTGGGTATCATGCCCACCCCGATTTTAATTTATATTTGGAAGGTTTCTAGGTCACCAAAATTATTATGTTCAAGTGTTATGAATGTTTTATGTTTTCAATTTCTCATGCATGTAGTTAGATCTAATTTGGTGAACTAAATGGTAATTGGATTATTGCAATTAAGATCTAAATTTGATAAAAAACTTGAGGTTACTGGTTCACCCCTCCCCTCTCAATAACCTAGCTAGTCTTGAATATTTTCCAACAATTGGTATCAGAGCCTTGTGGATCTCAGGATAAAGTATAACAGCTTCAGAAAAGATCAAGGAAAATGGAGATATTTAGATATGACAAAGCCATTGACAATGAAAATCTAGATCTAGAGATGGTCAGTGCACAACTGAATAAAGCTAAGGAGTAACTTTCCCAATCCCTAAAAAGAAGGAAGGAACTTGAAAATATAATAAATGGTCATCAGTACACTGAAGAAAATATTGAATACTTTTTCCCTTCAAACAATTTAGACGAAGAAAATGATGCAATCAAACAACTCTTAGAGAAGAATTGGTTCCCTGCAAGAAGTAAGAAAGCTCAAAAGAGAACAAGAAATTCAGTCAGTAAAGCTATGTGAAATTTTGGAACAAAGGAACAAGATGAAAGAAGAAATGGATGGAAGAAATAATCAGATCCAACACCAATTCCTTTAGCATACAAATCTTATGGATCAAATCTCCAATGCAAATGAGGAAATAATGAGCCAAAGATAGATCAATGAAAGATTAAGAAATGATCTAAATTTGGAAATAAAAGTCAATGATAGAATAAGAAGTGAGTTGAGATCTGAAAATAAAATCAATGAAAAATTGAAAAATGACCTAAACACTGAAAACAAAATCAATGAAAGAGTGATGAAATCCCAAGCAAACATGAATCAATTGAATGAGCAGAATCTCTATAGACAAAAGGATAAATCAAGAATTAGATACAAAGAAGAAGGTGAATCCTCCAAACAAGGTGCTCAAAAGAATCAAAGACCTGTTTGTAATGACTATGGTAAGATAGGTCATACATCAAAAAAAATGTTGGAGTAATGGTAACGAAAAAATAAAAGGTAAATGGTACAATTGCAATTAGCATGGTCACAAGGCTAATGAGTGCAAAGAGAAACCAAAATTTGAAGGTAAGTGTCACATATGAAAGAAACAAGGTCACAAGCCATTAGGTTTCAAAACCAAGTCATTCAATCTAGCAAAGAAAATTGTGAAAGCAATATTTGGTTGGGACTACAACACTTGGTGCAGATGTCATTACTGTGGAGAATATGGACATATTGGCATGAACTATGTTAAACATCACACAAAGAAGAGAGATACCACCATAAGATGTTTCACTTCCATAGAACTTGGTCTTCTAGCCAAGAATTGCATGAATATAGGTAGAATTGAAGATGAAAAGAAAGTCAAAGTAGATGAGGCGGAAATGAATTCCTAAATATACCAAGGAAGCTAGTTCAAGCAATGATGGTCATATCGCTCAAGAAGTGGGTGACTCTACCATTTCTATCTAATTTCTTAAGGAAGAACTAGAATTGTGCTATCAAGATCACATTTCAAATAGTTCCAAATTGAAAGGAAGAAAAGATCCAAATCAATATTCAAGATACAAAAGGATCATCAAGTGAGATCAGTATCAATTATCATTGAGTTGACTTCTCTAAAGAGTAAAGTCGAGTCATGGCCTCTACAAAGAAAGGTTGAGAGTAATAGGTCATGCATGGTTACTGAATTATGAAATATTTCCTGAGTGACTCAAGTAGATAGAAAATGGCAGGTTGTCATGCATAATTATGCCATCACAACTACCTTCATACTAAGCATTAATGGAATTTTTAAAATAAAAAATAGGAAATTGAATTAATTTTTCACCAAAAATTCTAAGTGTTATTGTGATCAAGAAAATTACAGAGTGATCAAGAAACTTCGAGTGAAATTTGTAGCTAAATTTTTTCATAACTTATTGAGTAGCCATAGCAACATCAAGGACTAGCAAAAATGCAAGGAAAGGGTTAGAAATGTTGGTCAGAGGAGTGGAATGGAACACAATCACAAATCCTCGTTCCAAATGGAGCACAATCGCAAATCCATCCTAAGGTACTACTCATTAACAAGAATCAAACTCATTTTTAAGTGTGCAATTTAGGAGATAGGAACCTAGAGATGGATGATGCCCTAGGAAAATTATGTGTTAATGGTGTTCTTAAGCATGAACATAAGCATTTGGAAGCCAAGGGTTTAACCCACATTCCCCACCTTCCCTAAAGTTTCCAAATCAAATGAATTAGATAAATCCTAAGCCAAGTTCACAATGGCTAGTTATGGCTTAAGCAACCAATTTTGATCACTAAGAAGATGATTCATCACATTACTAGCCTTCCCATGCTCTCCAAAGCCAAAAATACTAAAACCTTAGGTTGGGTGGAGTTAGAAAAGAAAACCCTAGCCGAGTGGGATGGTAGAGGCATGAAGATCAGTAGTGTAATGGATGCAGAACTTAAATTTGGCATACATGTGATAGCACACAAGATTTATAGTTCTAGTTGTCTAAATAGTGTGACTTGGCATACAAGGTTGTGGAGGTCCCAAATTTGACATTTCTTCATTAGGATCAGGAAAAATGACCAAGTTTGGAGAAGATTGAGATACTGCATCAGTAGCATAATTTTTATATTGTATACATCTCAAGTTGGGGAAGCCTTTTGGAGTATTAAGGTCAAAACAATAGTATAGAGAAATGATGTGCCAATGTTATACCAAATTAATGAGTATATTTTAGAAATGGGAGAAACTTTTGTTAGTATAATGGATAACTACTTTGATGTCTTCAAGGAGAAAATGAATAACAAATTCAAGATACCTAGGAAATTGGTTGAAGATTACAAAGATGATGTTTGCTTCATGGTAGATTGTGACAAAGTCTACATTCAGGCAATGAAATCAAAACTTGTATTTGTAAAGCCTCTTCCATATGAGGTGAACATTGATGAAACCAAAGACATTATTGAAGCCCTAGTTAATGAACCTATTGATCTCAAGGAACCACACTTTGGAACATATGATGAGGCTAAGGCAAGAATAGAGCTTCAAATCAAGCTTCCATAGGTAGTTAACAAAAGAAAGAGGAGAATAGAAAAACTCAAAGCAATAACACCTCTTATGTTGACCAAAGGAAAAGGAGAAGATGTGGAAGAAGTAGAGGATGAAGAGGAGTTAGAAAAGGAAGAAGAGCCAGTGAAGAAGAAAGGCAAGGTGATCATCACCAAGCCATCCACTACAATTTTTACCCAAAGATCCAGGAAGAAAGGTACTGAAGTTGTGTTTAGTAAGCCTCCTCCAACCTTCCAAGAAAAATTGAAACAATTGGAAGAATGTGCCAGCATAACCAACACTAAATCATTGAAGTATGAAACCAGATTAGAGGCTGAGAAGAAACAAGTTGAAGAATTGGTGTCATCCAAGATGGGTAAATGGAAATGTTCCCCCTAATCAGATAGTCTCTTAGATCTCTAATCAATTATTATAGAAATTATATCCAAGATGGGACTCTACTATGCAAAGAGAAAAATATATCTATGCACAAATCTTGAGGCTGTTGTTATTGAGCATCACAGATGTTGATTTAAAAGAGTCTTTAAAGAAGAATGAAGATAAGATGACTCTCAAATTTAATACTTGTTTAAACTTTGTTAAAGGATATAGATCATGTGATTAGGAATGCCACAAGTATGTAGAAGAATGTTTATCACTTGGATAAACAAAGTGAGTTCCCTGTAGAAGTCAAGGATGATGACAATGATGATGAGGAAGAAGAAACATACACTAAGCCAACACATTTTGACAATGAAGAAGTTGAAGAAGATAAAGAGGAAGAAGCTACCAAGCAAGACAAAGAAGATGATGAGGACACTAATCCTATCAAGATAGCAGTCACAGTTATTGCCTCACTTCCTCACTCTCTGAGCAAACTAGTAGCTACATCAAGTTCGAAGATAACTTCAGCAAGTTTGATTATGACCACAATAGATACATCAAATGTCCAATCACTCTTCACTCCCACAAAAATCAACACTTAATTGATAGAAGTGTCTACCACTTCATCTACTGAGTTACAACCTCCCTCTTCTTCAACTCCCAAATCAGCATCATCAACAACAAGTATAATATGTTCTACAATTTTGCATTCTTCTGTAGTAAGTACAATTTTGGATTCTAGAGTTTTAGATCATTTTGTAAGTACTTTAGTTTTGGATTTAATAAGAATACTAGTTAGTATTCCATCTATTGGCACTATATCAATCTTCATAGCTAGTTCTTCTATCTTTGCTATTATTTCTATTCCAAATTCAAAGGCATTAAGTAAAAAGATAGTTGAACCTAAGGCTCCACTAAGTACAAGATTTTTGAGTAGAGGAAAGGAGATAGGGGAGGATAAAGACCTAGATGAGGAAATTGAGATTCCCAAATGGTATTTTAAAAATATCACTGCAGATCAAATGCATATAGCTAGTCAACTCCACCAAAAGAAGGCAAAGCAAAAGAAATTGAGAGAGCAGACAAACAGAGAATATAAAATCATAGATGATGCCAAGAACATTTTGAGTAAGGAAATAGGTGTTGAAGTTGGTACTTCTCAACACATTTTATTTCAGTTAGAAGAGGTAGTCTAGAAGTTTAATGAGGACTCTAGTGATCAAGACAAATTGATTAAGAAAGTAGAAAATAAATTTAATAATAAAGTGCGTGAGAACATTGCTCAGCCAATAGCTATTTAGCAAGTAGAGCTTTCATCAATTTTGACCAATCTTGGAACCTCTTACACAAATGTAATATCACTTTTTGGAAAGTTATGTAATGTTGCCAAGTTTAAAAAGTAAATAAAGAGAAAACTGACAAAGATTGATGAAGATTTGAAGGCTAGTGCACAACAATTACAACTTGAACCTAGTTCAAGCTTTGCACATCATATGAAAATCAAATTCTTGTCAAATATGTAGGCAAAATTGTTGAGAGAAGAAGCAAAGATCTAGTCTTCACTGTTAGATATTTAGAATATGATCCTTCCCATCATGGATACAATGTAGAAGCATATTGTTTATTCAAAAACATTGATCCATGAAAACAACTTCTCCATTATAGATCACATCATAAAACTATCTGTAGAAGTACAAATTGCTCTACATATGTGCAAAGATTTGCAAGAGAACTTGGATAAGACTCTAGCACTCATACTTAAGGTATAGTCTAATTTTATTTCATATATTGGTGTCTCCATATAAATAAGTTTTGAATAAATCTTTCACATTATTGTCAAAAAGGGGGAGAGACACTTAGTATGTATATAGGGGGAGAGACACTAGTTGTGCTATGTATATTGTATGGGGGAGAATCATGAAAAGGAAGAAAGTGCATATACTTACAAATAATGTTTTTGAAAAATCTCAGAAACAGTATACCATACTGAGCTAGTACCACATTGTAATGTGTATAAGTTTTGGCTAATAAGTGTTTGACATTCAGTCAAGTTTGTTATTTGGTTACTGAGCTCAATGAACACTCTATAGTGTTTTCCATGTATTTTAGTAGCCACATGCTTTACAATTCCTACCAACAATTTTAGTGGTTACCAAGGGAATTTAGCTAGTGTGAAGTGGAGCAATTCAAACCGAGAAGAATCAAGTCAGTCCAACAGTTCAGCCTGAGCATTTTAGTTCTTACCAAGCTTCACAGTTTCTAATAGGCTATCAATTCATGTGAAACAAAGTTAGTGTTAACTAAGTTATGTGATGATTAGTGTTTACTAAGTGCAGTCATGGTAAACATGTAATTCAATTTATACCAAGTTACATAGTATCTACCAGGTCACCAGTGTAGAATGAGTTTGAGACTACTTTGAGATGATTAGTATTGACTAAGCTTCTACTTCTACCAAATTCATGATGATACAGAGCAGTGACAGTGGACATTGAGTATTAGAACTTCACGAAGTTAGTCTTCAGAACACAAGTATCTACATTTGGGCCAACTTTGTAATATTGATGTTAACTTGTATATTGGCTGACTTTGTAATTTTGTAAATTGGATTTATTTGTGTGTGTGTGTGTGTGTGTGTGTGTGTGTGTGTGTGTGTGTGTGTGTGTGTGTGTGTGTGTGTGTGCGTGCGTGCGTGCGTGCGTGCGTGCGTGCGTGTGTGTGTGTGTGTGTGTGTGTGTGTGTGTGTCTATGTGTGTAATGTATTGTATCATATCTAAGTGTGGAATAGTATGAAAAGTGTGAAATAATGTGAAGAAGCATGTGAATGCGAATCAATAGTAGACAAGGTGTAATTAAGGCCACATCAAAAAAGGAGTAGTAGTGTCATATCCATCACCTGAAGGTGATTATTACTTCAAAATAATCTCTATCAGAAAATTAGTTACAAGTCAAAGATCTACTATTTCATCCTAACAAGTGAACCAACCCAAATCCTTTAATAGGGTAGACTTAATAGTCTTTTCTTAAATCTCTTTAAAAAGTGCATACTTCATTATGTGTTTATAAAACCTCTAATAAGGTGGACCCAACAGTCCTAATTGCTCCTAACAGGGTAGATCATCGGAAGTGATCATTATAAGCCTTAACTAGCAAACTTTATGCTGTAGTATTAGAGATTTGTGGGTATCATCCCCACCCTAGATTTACTTTCTATTTGAAAGATTTCTAGGTCACCAAAATTATTTTGTTCAAGTGTTATGAATATTTTATTTTTTTAGTTTCTCATGCATATAGTTAGATCTGATTTGATGAACTAAATTGTAATTGGATTATTGCAATTAAGATCTGAATTTGGTAAAGTTTTTGAGGTTACTAATTCACCCCTCCCCTCTTAGTAACCTAGCTATTCTTTAATATTTCCAATATTGATGACTCTCTTTGTTGAGTGTACCTCAATCTTTATTTCCCTTTATGTCTTGTCAAAGATATTTCAGTTGACTGCTCCATGTTTTTTTGTGATCTCATCATTCTTTCATTAGTTTCTATTTCTATTCTATGATCATTCTTGAGTCCTTCATTTTGTGTCATTAAATTGATGACTTCTTTATTTTCCATATCTACCTAATGTAGTGAAAACCGATGGATTTCATTGTCCTCTTGTTCTATCCTAGTGTTGAGTGGTCTTCTATCTTATTTTCCATATTTTTATCATTTTCATCTTGGGTCTTTTGCTCCATGACTTCACATATCCTAACTTAATGAATCTCCTCTTCTCTTTTCAACTTTTATGACTTCTTCTTGAAGAATAAGGTTCCTTCCAAGTATATATTCTATAGCTACATCTCCATCATCTAAACTTCTCCTTTTGCAAATATCTTCAATTCTCTCTTCTATGTAGAGATTTTCTTTCATCTTTTCGACTAATTCTTTTCTTCTTTTCAAGGATTCAGAGAGTTGCTTCTTTAGCTTCTTGATTTTTTCCATGGGCACATATAGATCCAAATTTTCATTCTCAATGTCATTCTTGAACTTGTATACTTCATTTGTCTTTGATCTTTTCTCTCAAGTTTCTAAACTTTCTGATATCAAAACTTTTCTTTGATACTAATTATTGGAAATGTAATGCAAGCTAGGTAACTGAGGTGGGGGGGGGGGGGGGGGTTTTGAATTAGGAACCACTTAAAATTCTTTAACTAAACTACTTTCTTAAATTGTCTAATCTACTTGCATGCATTGAAACATAAAATAGTAAAGTAAAAATTAACCCAAAAATCCTCCAAGTAGAAGGTAAAATTGGTGTGGGGATGACACCCACAATGCTTCAGTACTATAGTAAAAATGTTGGCCTCTTAAGGCTTAGGAATGATGACTTATGATGATCCTACTCAGTTTAGAGCAATAAGGACTATTAGGTCCACCTTGTGAAAGGATTTATACAATACAGTTAAATATGTACTCTATTAGGAGTTTTTGAAAGGGACTATTAGGTCCACCTAGTTAAAGGATTTGGGACTAAAGAACTTGTTAGGATGAATTAGTGGATTAATCTTTGATGTGAAACTATGATTGTTGATGAAGATCCTTTGAAGAAAACTTATCACTAAACTATGATAGATAATCATCTTCCTCTTCTTGGAATGTTTGTAGGATTTAAAAAATGTTCTCTTCCATATTTACTTAATGCTTGAATGATAATACAATGAATGATATTTTTTGATTAAAAAAATGCCTTATACTTATATCCATCCAAATAATTTCATCAAAGCTTTCTACAACATAAATAATTTAAAAAATAATTACCAAGTTGGTTCAATGTTGTAACTTGGGTCCAATGGCTTACTCGAGTAATGCTAAAGATACACTGGCAACACTATCACCTTGGTTAACTCTAGAACTTAGCTGATATTGGATGCTTGGTTCATGTTGATCACTCGATAGAAACTGTTGACTTAGCTTTCACTATTCTTCCAACTTTATTATCAGCTTGGAACAAAACTATTTTTCTTACTTGGTTCACAGTGGAGCTCAATAGATATTATCAATTAAGTTGATACTAGAGCTCGGTGTGAACTATCAACTTAGTTGACATAGAAATTCAGTTGATACTAGAACTTAGTGTGAACAATCAACTTGGTTGACACAACAACTCTATTGACATTGCTTACTTCCTACCAAGTTAGCATTGTTTTCATGGTTCCTTTCTGAGCTTGGTTAATACTATAGACTAGTAACTAACTAACAATATATTTTGCAATGAGATTAATAGCTTTCTCATCTTCATTAGAATTGTCTTTCATTGTGAAAAAAACAACTTCTTCATTGTGATCTTAAAAATCACTATCTGAACCATCTTCTTTAAATATGTAGACAGATTTGTCAGCTTTATCTTTTTAGTATTTGTTACCTCAATTATCTCTAATATCTCTCCTTCCTTGGTACTTGAATACTTTCCTTTCCACCTTCTCATCTCTATTAGGATATCTTGCAAAAATATGACCAAATTTGTTACATGTAAAATGATAATAGTGAGTTTACCTTTGTATTTTCCTTTTCATCTTGCTATCCTTCTATCCAATAGTCCTTCAAGTTCATCAAGATCATTATCTAATTCACTATCACTTTCCACATGTCTTTTTTTCTTCTTTCTCTTAGATCCACCAAGAGTTAGTTGGGCTTTAAAAGCAATTTCAACACTGGAAGGGAATTAAAAATCAAAATTTGGTAACTCAAATTAGTGAGTATACCAATTAGACTATCCAAGGTCAAATCATTTGCAGGTATACATCTTAGTTCTTGTATTGAAGTTACTCTAATTTCATAGATAGGAAGTAAAGTCCTTAATACCTTACTTATCAAAGTCTCATCAGATATGTCTCCTCCAACACCTTTGTTAGCATTCACAACCTCCTTGATTCAATCACAATATTGTACAATAGTATCACCTTCTTTGAAACTCATATCGTCAAACTTACCTATCAAGATTTATGCCTTAGCCCTCAACACACTTTTGTCTCCACCATATATTTATTTCATCTTATCCCATTTTTTTGTTGTGGTAGTGAATTCCTTTACACTATCAAATTCAACATAACTTAGGGTTGTTGCCAGTTCAATCATCATTTGATTTTCCTCCAACTTCTCTTACATTTTCTCAACTATCATAGTTATGGGTACTCCAATATATCCATTTTCCATGTAGTATAATGTGAAATCTCTAATACCAAATAAGTATAATCTCATTAAGTGTTTCCATGTTGGGAAGTTCTCTGTGTTCATCTTGGGTATCTCTCTCTTGTACATCTTTATCTTTAGCTATAAGATCCTTCAAAAATTTCTTACAAGAACTAGAGCCTTGGTAACAATTAATTTTAGAATGATTAGAATAACTAAGAGCGGGGTGAATCAAGTCTCCTCTAGTCTGGATGTCCCAATTCAACTTTTAACAACTTCAAGTTAAAATCTCATTAAATAACTCAGTTCATATAGCAATATATCAACAACATAACATTATGTTCACTACTTAAATATTTGTTTAGTATATGTGCCGACTAATAATAAAATAAACCAATTTTAAAATAGCATGCATAAAGTAACATTCACAAATAACACTTTGACACTAGTATTTAACATGGTAACCCAATTTTACAAAAATCACCAAATAACATGGTACCACTTTTCACTCTTTGGAAATGAGCTTAGTTAATAGAAAACCCTAGTAATGGTTACAAAATACACTATTAGGTGTGACCCTATTAGAGAATTAAATCACCTTGTTAGGAGTGGCTTGTAAGAAGACTTTGAATCATTCCATTAGAATGTCCCCTTGATTAAAGGATTTAAACAATGATTGTTTAGGTCAACCTTGATTGAAGGATTTTGACTATCACAGTGGTTAGAAAGTAACATCAAGTTTGATCTATAAAACACAATTCACTTTTTCAATTTAGATCTCCATCCACTCATCTCTTAGTTCATTGATTGGACTCCATTATTATCTATTAGAAATGCTTTAGAATAATTGAGAGGGGGGGTGAATCAATTATTCGAGATAGAAATGTCCTAATAAAACTTTTTCACTAAGTATAGTGAGGTCATTTAAACTAACCATGCATCCAAACTAAACATTCTTCTTAGCAAGTTACTAATAAATCCACATGTAGGAATAAGGCATGAAAAATCAACACCTAACACAATGATTTATGTGGAAACCCAATTTTGGAAAAACCACTAGTAACATGCTACCTTTTTTTTCACTCTTCTGAAGTGATGCCTTGTGAAAGGCCTACGCTATTAAAGGCTACAAAACATACTATTAAATGTGACCCAATTAAGGGATTTCAACCACCTTGTTACAAGTGGGTTTTGTTAAAGGACTTTAGAACATTCACTTGGAATGCCACCTTATTAAAGGATTTCTCAATGGTGGTTAGACCAACCTAAGTCCATAGGATTTTTTCCAAACTAATACAATTTATAGAGAGTAATAATAAGGGCTTTAGATCTAATATAACTCACAATATAACCTGTAGATTTTAGATCTCAATTCTACTCACAAATTTTCCTAGCTTTTAGTCTTTGTAACTCTAATAGCTTGTGCTCCTTACAAGCTTTGTCTTCTTGAGTCTCCATGCTTGTGGTGCCAATGCAAACACCTCTGTGGTCACCTACCAAAGTAGATTCTATGTACTCTATTCTTCCCTCTCAATGCCTTCTTCTTGATAGCACACTCTCTCTCCAATCTCCTTGCTTCTTGATGTTAGAATTATTTAGAATAACTGGGGGGGGGGGGGTGAATCAGTTATCCAAGGTCCAATGATGTCCAATAAAACTTTTTCTACAAATCCTTAATGGCACACAACTAAAATTATCATGGATGCAATTTAAACACTAAAAAAAAATGAAAAGTAAACATGCATCACACCATAACACTAAGGATTTGATAACCCAAAAACCCTCCAAAAATAAGAAGGAAAAATTGGAGTGGGGATGGTACCCACAAAATAATTGTGCAATTTTTTTCAACCACTTCTAATGGTCTACCCTGTTAAAGGCCTGCCTGGTTAAAGGCTATAACACATTGTTAAATGTGACCTTGTTAAAGGATTTAAGAACATTCAACTTGGAATGTCACCCTATTAAAGGATTTACATAGAGTTGTTAGGCTCACCCAAGTCCATGGGATTTTTAGTCACCTTCTCAAAAGAATCTTTCATGCATCTCTAAGGATCTCCTATCCTCCTCCTAAGGATCTCCTATCCTTCTCTTGAGGATCTCTTTGTCCTTCTCCTGGGGATCTCTTTTATCCTTTTCCCGAGGCTTATCCACCTAGCTCTTAAGCTAACCTAGCAATGTAGGATTTCAATATCTAATACAATGATAAGAAAGTATTAGAAATGTTTTGACCTAATACAGATTGCAACCTTAATTGTGCAGATTTCATATCACTCTTCAATTCCTTTCTTTGCTTGGCTTTTCTTCCTTGCAGTCCTAACAACTTGTTCACGCTTCAAGATCTGTCTCCTTGAGTTCTTCCACTTGTTATGCCAATGCAATCTCTTAGTCACTTGATCAACTCAGAGTCTTGATGCTCTGTTCTTACTCCTCTTTGGAGTTTTTGCATGATCACACTTATGACCAATTCCCTCTCTTTGCACACATACTTTTGATCTTTGACCTATAACTCCTTATAAAGAAGTTCTATTTTTCATATCCCACTCAAATCTCCCTCTCTAACTTTAGGGTTTCAATGGATTAGATAGGATACCATGTATCTGTCCCATATCCTGCTTATATCTAGAAACTTCATGATAAATCCATTAGCATTTGCCAAAAAAAATTTACATAGTGTTCTCTGTCACCAGCTCATCATTCTTATCTTTTATCTAGTTCACAAAATTCTAGATAACTACCATGTTGTCTTAGATCGAGCAAATCTTTGACTTTTAAAATAATGTAGCAACTTGGCATCATTGATTTATTGATGCTTAAAACCTGAAGTAATTTTGTGAAACTCTGCTCTTGAAATTCACTTGGCACTTCAATATAACTCATCATTTATATCTTGCTTGAAACTTGAAGACTTACTTGGCACTTGATCTTCACTCAGCACCTGAAGACTGCTCAACACTTGATATTCACTCAGCACCTAGAGATCAATCAGCATACACTAAGTTGAGCTTGGTCAACTTCAACTGAAAATTTCTTTGGCACTTAGTTAATCCTTACAGCATGTGTTAGAATATGTCATCAATACACTATTTCATCAATGGCTTAGCTGATCCTTGTACTTCATTACATCATCATAACTTCAACCTTTTCTCTTAGGTACTCTAATTACATCTTATTGATTGCCACCTCCTTGTCAATCAACCAATTAATAATATTTGGATCACTAAAGCAATTGTCATTCTTGCAAATAGCAAGTTTGACATCAATGACAAAACGATGATTGAAAACATTCATTGCCAATTCCATTATCTTTCATTCATGATCTTTTCAATCATTTCCAACACTTGACTTTTAATTCCTTAAATAGGATTTTGGAATACTTTTCTTGCTCTAATATTCCTACTCTTATTTTGGGTTTGAATGGATTAGGTAAGATACAATGTATCTTCCCCTTATCTTATTTCTTCTAAAAACATCATGTGGAATCCACATGTATTCTCCTAAAAATGATTAACCTAGAATTCTCCACCACTAGCTCAACATCCTTATCTTCCATCTGGTTCACAAAATTTAAGGTAAAGAACTTATCAGGTCAAATTTGGCAAATTTTTGACTTTTCAAATAATGTAGTAGCTTGGCATTTTTAACTTTCTGGTGCTCAACCCATACTATGTTACTCGGCACCTACTATGGATTCACTTGGCATCAACTAAGTTTTACTGATGCTTTGCACCTATTACATTTTTTCTAGCTCAACACTTGAACTTTCTTGGCACCTTCTATTTCACTCAGTACACACTAGATTTTGCATTTTCTTGGGAGTTACTAATAATCTTTTTGGCATGAACTAACTTGCTCGGCACCCACTAATGAATTTAGTCAAGCTATGAAGACAATTTTTTTATAACTTATTCTTCTAGAATTTCTAAGTGTGGCCAACCTCTGTATCTTAAAGTGTATTAACAATACATCATTATATCATTGTCTTAATTGATCCTTGTACTTCATTACAAAATCATAACTTAACTATTCCCCTAGGTGCTTTTGTTACATCTTATTGATTAAATCCTCCTCATCAATCAACTAAGTGATAGTACTTGGATCTTATAAGCAATTGTCATTCCAACAAATAGTAGGTTTGACATCAGTGACAAAATAATAATTGAAAAAATTCTTTTTCAACAATCTCCTTTCTTCAATAATGATCTTTTCAATCAAATTTCAACAATCTTCGTCTTTGGCATTGATGGCTAACCAAATTTATCAACCAAGTTATCAAAATGCTAACTAGGTTAAAACAATAAGTCAAATGCCAAAATGAAAAACTTTGTATCCAAAATTATTCATTCAATCAACAACTTTGAATTTCTTATTTGGAGTTTCACTATTTTAATTACTTTAGGAAAAACCTAAAGTAAGCATCCTCTACATTAATTTATATCATCTCAGTAATCAAGTGATTTGATGCAAGGTAGTCTTGTTGTTACTTAAATAGCCTTGGATAGGGGTATCACCCCTAACTAGTTCTCTTACATAGTGATACTTAATTGCAATGTGCTTTGTTTTGGCATGCATCGCCAGATTCTTTGATATGTTGATGGTACTTGTGTTATCACAATAGAGTATCATAGATTCAATTATCTCTTCCTTTATACCTTTCAATAGGTGCTTGATCCATACAATATTTGTACAGTTTATGGTAGCAACAACATACTCAACTTCAGTTGTGGACTGTGAGGTACAAATTTTCTTTTTTCTAGTCCAAGTGACTAATCTTCTTCCTAAGAAGAGTGATCATCCATTGGTGCTTTTTCTATCATCAATATTACCTTCCCAATATGCATTAGTGTAGTCATTCAATTCAAACTCTTCAGTCTTCTTGTAGTATAAGCCAAAGTCATATGTTCCTTTTAGGTACCTCATTACCACCATAAGATAATTTTCTCTTGGATTTGCAAAAAATCCTTCTACTATTCCAACAGATAATGCATTATCTAGTCTACTATGTACAACATACTATAACTTTCCAATCATTGATTTGTACATTGCCTAATTTACTTCAGCTCATTCATCATTCTTGGATAACTTATGTCTTGTTACCATTGGTTTACTAACTAGTTTTGAATCCTCTAAGCCAAATGTTTTGAGTATCTCCTTGATAAATTTTGATTGGGTAAAAAATATGCCTTATTTCAATTGATATACTTTCAATCCAACAAAGAATTTGATTTCCCCAAACATTGACATCTCAAACTCATGTTTCATCTGATCAGCAAAATCTTTGCATAGTGCATCTTTTTCTTCAAATATTATATCATCAACAAAGATTTCAGATATTAGAATGTCTTTACTTTTTTTCTCCCTTGATATATAGGTTTTTTTTGTCATCTATTCTCTCAAATCCTATCTTGACAAGCTATTTGTGAAGTCTCTCATACCAAGCTCTAGGTGCTTGTTTCAAACCATAGAGTTCTTTATGCAGTTTGCAAATAATATACTATTTTTTGTCATCAAAAAATCCCTCTAGTTGTTCTATTCATACTTCCTTTTCTAGTATACCATTCAAAATTGAAACTTTACTTACATTTGGTAGACTTTAAAACCTTTTTAAGCAACATATGCTAGTAGAGTTCTTACTTATTCCATCCTTGCAACAGGGGAAAATGTTTCCCCATAGTCCAGTCATTCTTCTTATGCATAACCATTACTAACTAGTCTAGCCTTATTTCCTATGATCTTACCATTCTTATCTAGCTTGTTCCTAAATAACCACTTGGTAGCAGTCATATTCTTGTCAGCTTGTCTTGGAACTAAAGTCCAGGTTTTGTTCTTCTCTATTTGCTCAATCTCTTCTTCCATAGTTTTGCACCAGTCATCATATTATAATGCATCTCTCACTATTTTGGGTTCAATCTTCCTCAGCAAATAGGATTCATTTCTTAGTCTATTCCTTTTCATTGGTCTGGCTTCCTTGTCACCAATGATTTGTTCAGCAGGGTGATGTCTTCTTACATACTTGGATAGCCTTGGTTTTCTCCTTGTTTCCATGTGTGGTTTTTTAGCTTCAGATTCACTATGCACATCTCTTTTAAGTAGCTCAACATCTCTTTCATGTGTACTAATTTCAAAATTAGAATGGGCATTTTCTTCATTCGACAACTCAGCTTCTAAATGCAACTCGACATTCACTACTTGTGTCTCGGCAGATACTAAAACTTGTTGTTGATTCCCAACCTGATTGGTAGCTTCTTCTTCAGTAAGCATTCCTTCACAAAAGTATAAAAAGATCTATACTCTTCTAGTTTCTTGATGGATTCATCAACTTGAACTTATGTATGCTCATCAAAGTTTACATTTGCACTCTCTACAATTTTGTTAGTATTAGTATTTAAACACTTATATGCTTTACTTCTAGTGGAGTATCCAAAGAATATACTTCATCACTCTTTGCATCAAACTTTCCATTTATAGAATCTTTAAGAATATACCACTTAAAACCAAACACTTTGAAATATTTTACATTGGGTGAGTGACCACACCATAATTCAAAAGGTGTTGCATTTGTACCTTTCTTAATTCGTACTTGATTTAGGGTGTAGACAACTATACTTATAGCTTCTCTCTGGTACTTTAGAGAAACATTCTTCTCCATCATTAATGTGTTGGAATTATAGATGAAGTAACTAAGAGGGGGGAGGGGTGGATGGTGAATTAGTTACCACAAAACAAAAATCCTAATCCCTTAGATATCTGAAATAACTAGTTACTACTGATACATAGTAAACAATTCACAAAAATGTTGTAACTTGGTAGATTACCTTGTTACTAATCTTTAAGCATTCATAATTATTAGTATGCATGCAAAAGTAAATAAAATGAACACAAGAGACACCAAATTTAATATGAAAACCCAAAATGGGAAAAACCACCAAGTAACTAGCTACCAATTTTCACTCTTCTGAAGTGAGCCTTAATAGGAGTCAACCCTGTTAAAGATTGCAATACCCACTATTAGGTGTGACCATGTTAGAGGATTTAATCACCCTATTAAGAGTGGCTTTGCTAGAGGTCTTTAGAATAATTCAACTGAACTGTCACCTTGTTAGAGGATTTACAAAATGGTTGTTAAACCAACTTTGCGAAGAGATTTTGAAATCACTGCTACAATGGTCAGAAAGTAACAATTAATTGACCTAAATATGATGCAACTAAATTTACTAATTATAGATCTCTATTCTACACCATTAGATCATCCTTGATCAAATATTGCTTTGCTAGTCCTCAATGATCTCTGATGATCCTTCAGAATTCACTCTCACAATATTCAGTCCTCTTTCATATTTATATCACATCAAATTCATCACACACTTAGAATTCACAACTTGACCTCTTATATATACCATTCAAATTATCAATTCAGCTCATTCACAAGTTACATTTACCAATAAGCCATACATCAATCGGCTACAAATATTACATTAAACAAATAAACTTTATTTCACAAAAAAATGAAATCCTTCATTGGCCAACCTTGCTCGGTAAGCACTGCTCCAGAAACAATTTCTTGAGTTAACCATCCCAACTCAGTTAACATTGCAAAATTTCCAAAATCCTTTGGCTGCCAAGTGAACTTGATAAGAACCACATTTCCTTTACTATCCATGAGAGCTCGGTAAGAACTGTCTCTACCATATTTCCCTTTGATGACTGAGTAAGATCGATAACAACTAAATTTTCTTTGCTAACCTTGAAAGTTTGATAACAACTATCTGCACAAGGTAAAGCCTGAGAATGCTTGGTAGAGATTGTAAACCTTCTTTGCTAACCTTCTGAGCTTTGTAGAATTTGTCTTTTTCCTTGCTAACCAACAGAGCTCAATAGACTCTATTTGATAACTAATATGACATTTGTGTAACATCAAAGACAACACACAATTGAACAATTGTATCCAACAATCTCTCTCTTTGGCATTGATGGCAACACAACATGTCATAGCATAATAAAATTTGAGAACAAGTCTTCTCTGACAGAATGCTTCTCCCTCTTATATTTCATTCCAAAAAACTCCTCAAATATAGTAATCTCCCTCTTTCATAGTAATCTCTCCCTCCTGCATAAACTCTCTTTTTCTTGTAAATTTTAGAAAGATATGATAGTAAACTCTCCCTCTTTGACAACACATGCCAAAGACAACACAACTTCAAGTGAAATTTAATGTACCTTAAGTACTAATTTATATGCAATGTTTTTTATACTTTACTGCATCAACTGATATATCTTTTAATTATGTTCATGTTGATGCATCACTAAAACTATATTTTAGTGAGCTTTAGATAGGGGAATGACCCCTAACTTACCTATTAGATACAAGAGTGCATCCTTAGGTAAAGACTTTATGAATATGTCAGCAATTTATTTCTTTGTATGGACATATTCCAATTTGATCTCCTTATCTTGCACCAATTCTCTAACAAAGTGATACTTTATAGCAATATGGTTGGTTTTTGAATACATCACTAGATTCTTAGATATGTTAATTGCACCTGTATTGTCACAAAACATAACAATAGGATCTTTGATTTCTTCATTCATACCTTCCAATAATTGTTTGAACCACACAATGTTTGAGTTGTTTACTACTACTGCAAAATATTTAGCCTTTACTATGGATTGGGATGTATAGTTCTTCTTTTTACTTGTCCAAGAAACCAACCTTTTTCCAAGAAAGAAAGCTCCTCCACTTGTATTTTTTCATTCATCAACATTCTCTACCCAATCTACATCAGTAAACACTTTTAAATCCATATTTCCTCCAAGTTTATACCATAATCCATAATCTTCAATTCCTTTCAAATCTTTCATTATCCTTTTGATTGCCATCATGTGATTTTCTTTTGGTTTTACTAAAAATCTTGCTACAATACCAACTACAAGAGCAATGTCTTATCTTGTATGTACTACATATTGAAACTTTCCAACCATAGATCTATACAATGTCTAATCCACTTCCTTTGATTCATCATCCTTGTTAAGTTTCAATCCAGTACATATAGGATTCCCAATTGCTTTGCAGTCTTCCATACCAAAAATTTTCAGTTTCTCCTTGTTGTACTTAGATTGAGTGATGTAGATGCCATTCTTATTCTGCTGAATTTTAAGACCAACAAATAATTTGATCTCACCAAACATTAACATTTCAAATTTCTTGTTCATTTGTTCTAAAAATTCTTTGCAAAGATCATCATTTCTTATGAACAAATTATCATCTACAAATATTTCTTCCAAAACAATCTTATTATCTAATCCTTCCTTGATATACAAGCTACTATTATCATTAGTTCTTTGGAAACCAATCTGAATAAGATAGTTATTCAACCTTTCATACCATGCTCTAGGGGCTTGTTTTAGACCATACAATGCTTTGTGTAATTTGAAGACCATGCCCTTCTTGTTTGGATCAACAAAACCTTTAGGTTGTCCAATGTAAACCTCTTCATCTAGTATACCATTGAGAAATGTTAACTTGAAATCCATCTGATAAAATTTGAATCCCTTGTATGTAGCATATGCAAGTTAGGTTCTTACACCTTCCAGTCTTGCAGTAGGAGCAAAAGTCTCTCCATAGTCTACATCTTCTTCTTGAGAGTATCCTTTGCATACTAGTCTAGCTTTTTTTCTTAACACCTTACCATCTTCATTTAACTTGTTTCTGATGCATCTTTGACATTACTAGGTTCAAAATCAGCAAGTAAACAAGTTCCTTTCAACTTACTTCTTGTCATTGTTCCTTCATATTTATCTCCAATGATCTAATCTTGTGCATGATGCTTCCTGACATACTTGGCTAGCATAGGCTCCTTGCCTTTTGAATGACTTGCATTATTATCCTTCTATGTTTCAACTTCTAGTTTTGGTTACTTAGGCTCAGTAGCTATTGATTTGGTAGCTTTTGTTTGCAACTCGAGTCCTTGTAACTTGGTAGGTATTGACTCGGTTATAGAAGACTCTGGGGTAGAAGATTTCTAATTGATAGGTGTACCTGGTAATATATCAGGTTCAATGAAAACAAATCTCCTATAGTCTTTTGGTTCCCGTTTTCTTTCTTCTTTAGTTATTTTTGCAAACTCATCAACTTTAACATGTGCACTTTCTATGACTTTGTGAGAAGACAAATTCAAACATCTATATGCTTTACTTTTTTAATAATATCCCAAAAATATTCCTTCATTACCCTTCACATCAAATTTACCTTTTCTCAATTCTTTCAAAATGTAACATTTGCTTCCAAATACTTTTAGGTAACTTACATTGGGTCTATAGCCATACCATAACTCATAGGGGGTTTTGAATGAGTCCTTCTTCAACTGTACTCAATTCAAGGCATGAATTATAGTGTTGATAGCTTCCTTCTAGTATTTGATAGAAATTCTCTTTTCAATCATTAAGGTTCTTGCATAGTCCATGATATATATGTTCCTTCTTTTAGCTATTCCATTTTGTTTAGGAGTTCCAGGTTCTGAAACTTGTCTTTTGATTCTCCCGTCAATGCAAAAGTTATTGAACTCATATGAAATCAATTCACAACCAATGTCTAACCTCAAACATTTCATTTTTTTTCCTATTTCCTTTTCTACTCTGGCCAAATACCATTTGAACTTCTCAAATGCTTCTAATTTCTCTCTTAAGTACATGATAGTCATCATTCTTGAGTAACCATTAACAAAAAGAATGAGGAACTTATCACCAGTATAACTTTCAATTCCAATAGGTCCACACAAATCAATATGCACAATTTCTAAAATTTCTTTAGACTGATAGTTCTTTCTTTTAAAGCTAGTCTTTCCCATTTTGCCAATTTGCCAATTCTTGCATAGACCAACCTCGGGTTTCTTTATGTTAGGAATGCCTCTTACTTTCCTAAATTTACTTATTTTTACCAAGTTATCAAAGTTCACATGACACAACCTCCTATGTCATAACCAAATTTTTTTAACTTGATCAATAAAACATGAACATTCACCAAGTTCAAGATAAAACAAGTCACCTTTTGTTTGAGTGCCTGATCCAATCAGCTTTCCTTTGCCATCCAGTAGTCTTTCTTTTCCATGTATGAATTTCACTTGTACCACACTCAATAGATTGTGTTTTAGTCCTTCTACCCAATACACATTATCACATACAAATTCTTTGGTTAGAGAGATTCTTCCTTTTCCTTTTATGCAACAAGGTTCATTATTACCAAATCTCACACTGCCACCATCATAGTCTTCAAAATGTTCAAACTTAGTTTTATCACCAGTCATATGATGAGAACAACCACTATCTATAATCCATGTATCATTTTTTTCTCACATGAGAAATAAGTGCCATTTCTTCATCATTATCAGATTCATCCTTTACAGCAATGTAAACATTTCATCTTCTTTGTCATCATTAGAATCATTAGAATCCTTAGCGATGAAACATGTTTTCTCACCTTTGTCCTTGAATGATTTGAAGTCTTTCTTGCCATTTCACTTGTGACCTTTCTTCTCATCCTTGTTCTGCTTATTTAGGCAACTAGCAATATATATGTCCAATTTCTTTACAAGAAAATAGATTAGAGGAATCTTACCTTTGTATTTCCCTTTGCCTCTTGAATATTTTCTTGCTAGTAAAGCTTCAACCACCTCAAGATCACTATCTAAACTCTATTATGATTCTTCATCGCTATCTAACTAAGGATCTTTTATCTTCTTGTCTTTCTCCTTGAGTGAAAGCTTAGCTTCAAATGCTAATTCAATGTTCTTGACAGATGGAACATAATTATCATAGTTGACTAGCTCAAATGTAGTCAATCTTCCAATTATAGCCTCTAAATTTATCTTACAATTTTCTTCACATCTTATTTATTGAATTCTAGAAACTCTAATTGCATAAATGGGAAGTAGAGTTCTAAGAACTTTACTTATTATTGTTTTCTCCTTGATGTCTCCTCCAAATGCTTTGATTGCACTAACACTTGCTTTAATTCTTTCAACATATTTTGCTATGTTTTCATCCTCTCTCATCCTCATCTGATCAAATTTTCCTCTCAAACTTTCTACCTTGGCTCTTCTCACATTATCATCACCTCCAGAGATCTCTTTCAGCTTGTTCCTCATTTCAAAGGCAGTTTTTGTTAGAGTAAATAATTAATAATTAATTATTTATTCTATTTACTTAAGCTTACGTAAGTAAATGCATTTATTAATTAGTTGTAGTATAGGAGTTAGTTATAAGTTGTTGACAGTATGGGAGTTTTTTTTCTCCTAAGTCATACTTATCCTCTCACATTGTTCGAGGACTTTCCACCTTAAGTGGATGTATGCTTAGTTGTCACACTTATCTCCTAGCACCTTCTAGCTTGTTCTAGAAGATTCCTAGAGCTCTTTATAAGAAGGCTCCCTCTTTGTATTTTTAGATCACATATCACTTCTTGCATAATGTAAATACATATTTTCTTGTGTTTCAATATCTTGTGGTCTCTTATGTTCATTTAGGGTTTTTCTCTTGCTCCATGCTTTTCCTCTCCTTGGCTTCTCTTTGATAGGTTCTTACATGCAGGTGATCTTGGGTGTCTTTGGAGTTGGCTTTATTCAATTCCTACATGGTATCAGAGCCTCCCTACTGCTTCCTCATCTAAAGATTCTTGAAGCCACGATCATTGGATGAAGATTAATGTTACATTGTTGTGATCTTGCTAGCTTGTTGAGATTTTAGCACTGCATGTTAGTTTAGTGAGTCTGCATGTCAGTTTTAACAACTACCCAAATCTTGCATGTCATAATTTATGGTTGCATGTTGCTTCTAATCAACTGCATGTCAAAATTTATGGTTGCATGCTACCTCTAATTATTTGCATGTTAGTTCTTGGTGAATTTGGTGGTTGCATGTTGCTTCTAATCAGCTACATGTCAAAATTTATTGTTGCATGCTACTTCTAATCATTTGCATGTTAGTTCTTGGTAAATTTGATGGTTTCATGTTGCTTCTAATTAGCTGCATGTCAAAATTTATGGTTGCATGCTACTTCTAATCATTTGCATGTTAGTTCTTAGTGAATATGGTGGATATCTTGAGTATTTTAGGCTTGAGGATCATTTTCCTAGCATGGGTTCTCTTGTTTTTTGCTATACTTTGTTTTGTTACAACTTGTTTTCAATTTTGATCATTATAGCTATCATTTGAAGCACTTTTATGTATCACACTGAGATAAAGTGCCACTCTTGCATTCTGAGGGTCATGAACATTGTTTTAGAGTCAGTTGTACATGCACTATTTTCATAAAGCACCATGGGGGGATAGTTGTTTGCTATTTTAGGCTTCTCCTTTTGTCAAGTGAGTGTCCCTTCCATAACATTAACCAATTCAGAGTTAGTTTGACCGTGTCTTTATAGGTGTCTGTACCTCTTTCCCTCTTTCATCATTCTTGGTTCATTTGGAGGAGACTTTGGCCCACCTTCTTAGTTTCCTGTCATCACACCCTGTCTGCATTAAGGGGGGGTTATGATGTTGTTCTAATGCATCCATGGTTTGATGGTTTGATAGTGTGAACTATGTATTTAGTGGTTGATCCTATGTACAACGTGATTGTAGTGGCTAGCTAACTATGCATTTCAATGAGATGGATCATCTACCATATAGACATGCTTGGTTTGTACCTTCTTCTTCCATGGAGGTTTTTTAGATTAGTAGTTTGAAAAATTTGTGACTTCTTCATGCTTCAGTGATGCTTCTTCATGATCACTCCTTGTTCCTATTTTAGGGAACATTTCCCTAGTTGGAGGCTTCTTCAATTCTTCACTAGGTTACCTCTTTTTGGGGGAGGGTTTTTCCCACGTGCTTTTCTCTCTTTCCCCATTTTTAGAGGTTGCATTTTGTTGCATTGTTCATGGGTACCTAACATGGCCTCGTTGTTGGGACCCATTCTACATTTCATCTTAGTTTTGTGAGCTTAAGGCATTTCCCTAAGTTGCACTTAAGTTGGGTGTTAGAGTAAATAATTAATAATTAATTATTTATTCTATTTACTTAAGCTTACTTAGGTAAATGCATGTATTAATTAGTTGTAGTCTAGGAGTTAGTTATAAGTTGTTGACAATACAAAATTTTGTTCTCTCCTAAGTCATACTTATCCTCTTACATTGTTTGAGGACTTTCCACCTTAAGTGGATGTATGCTTAGTTGTCACACTTATCTTCTAGCACCTTCTAGCTTGTTCTAGAAGATTCCTAGAGCTCTTTATAAACTAGCTCCCTCTTTGTATTTTCAGATCACATATCACTTCTTGCATAATGTAAATACATATTTTTCTTGTGTTTCAATATCTTATGGTCTCTCATGTCCATTTAGGGTTTTTCCCTTGCTCCATGCTCTTCCTCTCCTTGGCTTCTCTTTGATAGGTTCTCCCATCCAAGTGATCTTGGGCATCTTCGGAGTTGGCTTTCATCAACTCCTATAGTTTTGCAATCCTTGATGTCATCAAATTCTTCATAACTTAGGGCTGATGCAACATCTATCATCATGTTGTTGTGAGTCTTCTTTTCAACAATATCATTGATAGATAATGTACCAGTAGGTTTTTCATATTTTTCATTAAGGTACTTCACCCTTGAATCACCAATAGAAGCCAGATGAAATCTCATCAATCCCTGCCATGCTGAGAAGGTGTCCCAATTAAGTCTTGGAATTTTCATCTTGTAAGACATCCTGATCTTTAGCTTAGATCCTTGAAATATTTTCTTGCAAGAACCAAAAGCTCTGATACAAATTTTTGGAATTATAGATGAGGTAACTGAGTGGGGGCATGAATCAGTTACCATAAAAACAAATCGTGATCCCTTAGATGTCTTAAATAACTAGTTACTAATGATACATGGTAAACACTTCACAAAAATGTTGTAACTTGGTAGATTAACTTGTTACTAATCTTTAAGCATTCATAATTATTAGAATGCATACAAAAATAAATAACATGAACATAAGAGACACCCAATTTAATGTGAAAACTCAAAATGGGAAAAACCACCAACTAGCTACCAATTTTCACTCTTCTGAAGTGAGACCTATTAGGAGCCAACCCCATTAAAGGTTAAAATACACACTATTAGGTGTGACCCTAATAGATGACTTAATCACCCTATTAAGAGTGGCCTTGCTAGAGGTCTTTAGAACAATTCAATTGAACTATCACCTTGCTAGAGGATTTACAAAATGGCTATTAAACCAACTCTGTTAAGAGATTTTGAAATCACTACTAGAATGGTTAGAAAGTAATAATGAATTGACCTAAATATGATGCAACTAAATTTTCTAATTACAGATCTCTATTCTATACCATTAGATCCACCTTGATCAAATATAGCTTTGTTGCTCCTCAATGATCTTTGATCATCCTTCAAAATTCGCTGTCACAATAATCAGTCCTATTTCATATTCATATCACATCAAATTGATCACATACTTAGAATTCACAACTTGACCTCTTATATATACCATTCAAATTATCAAGTCAGCTCATTAACAAGTTATATTTACCAATAAGTCATACATCAGTCGGCTTCAAATATTACATTAAACAAATAAAGTTTATTTCACAAAATAATGAAATCCTTCATTAGTCGACCCTACTCGGTAAGCACTGCTCCAGAAACAATTTCCTAAGTTAACCATCTCAACTCAATTAATACTACAAAATTTGCAAAATCCTTTGGCTACTGAGTGAACTTGGTAAGAACTAAATTTCCTTCTCTATCCATGAGAGCTCGATAAGAATCGTCTCTGCCATATTTCCCTTTGATGACTGAGTAAGTTTGGTAACAACTGAATTTTCTTTGCTAACCTTCAAAGCTTTGTAACAACTGTCTACACGAGGTAAAGCCTAAGAATTCTTAGTAGAGACTGTAAACCTTCTTTGCTAACCTTTTGAGCTTTGTAGACTCTATCTTTTGCCTTGCTAACCAATAGAGCTTGGTAGACTCTATTTGATAACCGATATGAAATTTTTGTATCATCAAAGACAACACACAATTGAACAATTGTATCCAACATAATGTTCTAGCATAGTCCATCACTGATCTATTCATCCTCTTTGCAATTTCATTCTATGCAGGAGTTCTAGGTGATGATGTTTGTCTCTTAATTTCTTTATCATTGCAAAATGTCTCAAATTCTTTTCATGTGAACTCTCCTCCTTTGTTTGATGTTAAGCACTTTAGACTCTTTCCTGTTTCTTTCTCAACCCTGGCCAAATACCACTTAAACATTTGAAATGCATAAGTTTTTTTTCTTTAAGAACATGATAGTCATCACTCTAGAGTAGTCATCAACAAACAATATTATATATCTATCTCCTTTGTAGCTTTGTATTTCTATTGGGCCACATAAATTAGTATGAATGAACTCTATTACTTCTTTGGAAGTGTAGTATTTTCTTTTAAAATTTGACTTGGTCATCTTTCTTAGTTAACATTGTTTGAACAATGTATTTCTAGGCTTCTTCAATTTAGGAAAACCTCTAAATTTCTTCATTTTCTTGATGCTAATAAGATTATCAAAGTTGACATGACATAGCCATTTATGCCATAGCCACAATCATCAAATCCTATAATAAGGTAGGCAACATCCTCCATATCTAGGTAAAATAGATTACTCCTAGTTTGATCTCTTTTTCTTATCAGATTTCTATCAGTGTTAGAGATTTTGGTAGTTTTGTTTCCAAATTCTACTTTTCATCCTACATTGCTTAACTATAACACACTCAGCAGATTGTAGTTCAATCCTTCAACACAATATGCATTATCACATGGAATTTTTTTTGTAAGCTTAATGGAACCTTTTCCTTTCATTAGACATGGATCATCATTTCCAAATCTAACACTATTTTCATCATACTAAGTTAAGGTAACAAACTTACTTTTGTCTCCTATCATGTGATGTGACCACCCACTATCTATGATCCACCTATCTTTCTTGTTTACATAGGTTACCAGTGTCATTTCCTCATCTGCATTTGACTCATCCTTTATAGCTACATAGAATAACTCATCATCATTTTCATCAAAATTCTCTTCTTCAACAATGTAGCACTTTTTGCCTTTTTCTTTGTAATCTTTGCTATCATCTTCTCTTATGTTCTTGTACTTGTTTCCTTCTCTATAGTTCATTTTCTGTGTGCACCTTGCAGCAATATGTCCTACTTCATTGCAATTAAAAAAATAATAGGCAACTTACCTTGGAATTTACCTTTGCCTCTATGAAATCTTCTAGCCAACAATGCTTCCAATTGTTCCACATCTTCGTCATTTGTGCTACTATCACTGGATGCATGTTCTATCTTTCTTTTCTTCTTCTTTGGTTTCATCTTTTCAATGTCTTTTAAAAACAACTTGGCCTTGAAAGTAGATTCAAGATTCTTAGGTCTATAATTATCAAATTTGGATAACTCAAATGCAGTAAGTCTTCCCACTATACCTTCAAGAGTTAGTTTGTTTCTCGGTATGCATCTTAACTCTAGGATGGTTGATACTCTAATAACATAGATGGGAAGAAAGCTTCTTAAAAATTTTCTAATAACAGTTTCATCATCTAAATGACCAATTGCAGTTCTTATTCCACTTACTACTTCCTTTATTCTAGAGGCATATTGAGCAATGTTCTCACCTTCCTCCATTATCGTGTCATCAAGCTTTCCTTTGAGGCTTTCTACTTTTTCTCTTTGGATGTTCTTATCTTCCTCCATAAATATTTTTCAAGGATTCCCACATCTTGAATGTAGAGGTGCATCCCTTGATTTCATCAAATTCAGCATAGTCGAGGGTAGAGGAAATTTCTAGCATTGTTTGATTATGCTCCTTTTTCTTCATATCTTGTACATTAGGGACACCAACTGGATCAACACATTCCACTTCAATAGAGGTTTGTTCATGATCACCTATTGATCCAAGGTGTAGCTTCATTAAACTTTTTCATGCAAGAAAGTTGTCTCTGTTGAACTTGGGAACTTCTCTCTTAGACATCTTGATCTTTCTACTTCTAGTACCTTTAGACCAAATCAGAAAATGCCTATGATACCAATTGTTAGAAATTATTTAGAATAACTAAGAGTGGGGGTGAATTAGTTATTCAAGGTTCAAATGTCCTAATAAAACTTTTTCACTAAGTATAGTGAGCCCATTTAAACTAATCGTGCATCCAAGCTAAAAATTTTGCTTAGAAAGTTATTGTTATATCCACATGTAGGAATAAGACATGAAAAATCAACACATAACAAAGTGATTTACATGGTAACCCAATTTGGGAAAAACAACTAGTAACATGCTACCTTGTTTCTCACTCTTCTAAAGTGATGCCCTATGAAAGGCCTACCCTATTAAAGGCTACAGAACACACTGTTAAATGTAATCTAGTTGAGGGATTCCGACCACCTTGTTAGAAGTGGGTTTGGTTAAAGGACATTAGAACATTCACTTGGAATGTCACCCTGTTAAAGGATTTCTCAATGGTGGTTAGACCAACCTAAGTCCATAATATTTTTTCCTAACTAATACAATTGCTAGAGAGTAATAATAAGGGCTTTTGATCTGATATAACTCACAACATAACTTGCAGATTTTAGATCTCAATTTTGTTCAAAAATTTTCTTGGCTTTCAATCTTTGTAGCTATGATAGCTTGTCCTCCTTTCAAGCTCTATCTTCTTGAGTCTCCATGCTCGTTGTGCCAATACAATCACCTCTATGGTCACCTATCAAAGAAGAGTCTCTATACTCTATACTTCCCTCTCAATGCCTTCTTCTTAACACCACGCACTCTCTCCAATCTCCTTACTTCTTGATCTATAACTCCTTAAGTAGGAGTTTGAAATATTTTTCCCTCTCTAATCTTCAGACTCTTATTCTGGGTTTGAATGGATTAGGAAAGATACAATGTATCTTCCCCTTATCTTGTTTCTTCTAGAAATATCATGTGGAATCTGTAGACACCTAAATTTTATTACATTGCTTTAGTAATCCTATTTAGTTATCTCTAAAGGCATCACTAATTAAATTCTTATTTAATTAATCCTTTGTCATCCCCTAGCTAATTAATGTAATTAATCATCTATAGTCCTAATTGATAAATCAAATAACCTATCATTTATCAATTAAATCCTATTCTTCTATCTAATTCCAAAAATCCCCATTTATTAAATAAATCTATGTGATAAATAAAATCCTCAAATCTAAAAACCCCTAACTTATCCCTAATCCTCCATTTAGCCTAATCCACCCCATCCACGCATACTAAGCAAGCTTAGCCACTAACTCACCCACCCTCATTAATGCCATCCACTTGCACATCTCTAACATCCCTAATCTAATCCTAAACCCAAGCCTAATCCACCCCCTAATGTTGTCACATTCCCTAAGCAAGTTTAAGACTTTCCTAAACCAAACCAAAGTCTTCCCTCAAAAATCCCAACCACCAAGTCATGAGTTCTCTTACAAACCATAAAAGACTCTTACAAGCCCACTCATGACTCTTACATCCATCTTCCACACTCTTCCCTCTTCCACACTCATTCCTCTTACATCTCTCTTACATACTCAACCCCACTCATCATGCCTTTAACGAACCCTTTACCCTACCCTCTCACACTCATCCTTCTTGTGACAAGTGTCACCTTTCCATTGGTGCTAAACAAGCACAATCCATGTGCTCTCCTTTGAGTGCATCCTAGCCATCCTTAAACCTTCATGTCTCCTTGCATCTTATCCCTCCATCCCTCAAGCCCTTAGCCTATAAATTGAATCCCCTCCCAAGCCATTTCAATCACAACCATTTGAGTAAAGTTATCATGCCCTTTTGAGAGCCAAAAGCCATACCCATACCCTTATAATACCAAATTGATAGCTCACAAAGCTACCAATTTGCCATTTACCCATCTCCACCATTGAAGCAACTTTGGGCAAGCAATTGAGCATACATCCCCAATCTACACATAGACACATCTCAAAAACAAGAGAACAATCTCATTGAGAGAGCTTATCCGTGGCTCACATTCTCATTTGAGTTTGTCTTCTCTTTGTCTCTCTTATATGTTATTTTAGTTTAATGTGTAAATGCTTTCATTGAATTAGTATTTCCAGCACATTAGATTAGTATATACAGAATCCACCTATATTCACCTAAAAATGGCTAACCTATAATTCTGCACCACCAGCTCAACATCTTTATCTTCCATCTGGTTCACAAAATTCAAGGTAACAAATCTGGTGAAAAAGGACTTTTCAAATAATGTAGCAGCTCAACACTATTGACTTTCTGATGCTTGGCACATACTATGTTACTTGATGCCTACTATGGATTCACTCAACATGAACTAAGTTTTATTGATGCTTGGAACCTATTACATTTTGTCTAGCTCAGCACTTGAACCTACTCGGCACCTTCTGTTTCACTCGACACACTAGATTTTGCATTTTCTTGACAGTTAATCATAATCTACTTGGCATGAACTAACTTGCTCCGCACCCACTAATAAATTTAGTTAAACTTTGCAAATAGTTTTATTATAACGTATTCTTCTAGAGTTTCTAAGTGTGGCCAACCTCTATATCTTCAAGTGCATTAAAAATACATCATTTTATCTTTGTCTTAACTGATCCTTGTAATTCATTACTAAATCATAACTCAACCTTTCTCCTAGGTGCTTTTGTTACGTCTTATTGATTAAATCCTCTTCATCAATGAACTAAGTGATAGTACTTGGATCTTATAAGAAATTATCATTCCAACAAATAGAAAGTTTGACATCAGTGAAAAAATAATGATTTAAAACATTCTTTATCAACAATCTCCCTTCTTCAATAATGATCTTTTCAATAACACCTCTTCAAGAAATCACACTTCAATAATCTCTTCACTTCTCCTTTTGTACTTTGTTATTCATAGGTTCTCCTTAAGATAACCAATCAATAATGAACTAGCCTTAGAAAAAATCTTGTGTGCCTCCTTGAATAGGAAATTTTGGTCTTTTGATTCTTAGATATCATTGTAGATCTTAGGATTGGATCATATTCATCAAATGCTTCCGTAATTTTTTCTCCTTCTCCTTTCTTGAAACTTTTATAAACTTCTCATCAAATGCCTAACATAGACCAGTTAACAAACTCTCATCAAGATTTAAACTCATCAATCCTTATCATCTACACATTTTGATCATCTCAAAAATTTAACCATGTCAATCTCAAACTTGATTCTTTTACAAATTGTAACTTTTTTTGTCACTCAACAATCACTAAGTTCTCCTACTCAATTATCATTGTATAGCTCAACATACACTATTTTATCTTCCTCAACATCTACTGGCTCACTAGACCAATACTATGCTTGGTCACTAATTTACTTTTCTTGGCCATAACTACCATTTGACTTATAGTATTTTTTTGTCATTTTCTTAAGTTCCTTAATCTTCTATTTCAGCTCTTTATTGACCAACCAACAATAATACTTGATCGAGCTTAGAGTTGTACTCATATGTATCATTTCACTTATCTTCCTTACTTCATGTAATGATAAAACAACATATTATGTTTTCAATTAATAACTTATCAAGTTATCACTCTAATTTCATGATATTTAACTTCTCTTCTCAAAAAAATTGACTAGCTTACTTTTCTATCTCCTCCTTTCAAATCCTCTTTATCAATCAAATGATACAACACTCTACACTATTAGTAAATGTATCTCTAGTATGTATGACATCACTAACAACATAAAAATTGTTTCAATGGTAGTTTCCAACATTTCAAGTGGACGCATGGAGCACAAAAGAGTTTTTAAACATTAAAATGCAAGATTAAAAAATTTCCTACACTTTATTTACCCATTTTCAATAAAGTTTTTCAAATTGAATGTGATGCTAGTGGAATTTCTATTGTAGCTATTTTAAGTCAAGAAGAAGGACTAGTAGCTTTTTTTATTGAGAAATTGAATGATGCTAAGAGAAAATATTTAGTTTATGATCAAGAATTCTATGCTATTATTAAATATTTGAAGAAATGGAGACATTATTTGATGCCTAAGTATTTTGTCTTGTATACTAACCATAAAGCTGTATAGTATTGGGGACGTCAAGATAACATAAACTAGGGACATACAAAGTGGGCTGAGTTCTTGCATAAATTTTTATTTTAATTTAAACATAAGAGTGGATAGTAAAATAAGGTTGCTAATATTTTGAGCAAAAGAAGGGATTTTCTAATAGAAAAGAGAGTTGAGGTACTTGGTTTTAATAATCTAAAGTATTTGTATGAAACTAGTCTTGATTTTGTAGAACCTTGGAGAGCTTTTTAAAAAAATGGTGAAAGATAAGTGAACTTATTATTTCATTTAGAAAGACATAAGTTGTTTAATTTAATTTAGTTGTCTATACCTAGAGGATCTATCAGAGACAACCTCATAAAGGAGAAGCATAGTGGTGGAATTGTTGGACATGTTTGGATTAATAAGGCATTGAAGTTGATTTTGGATAGGTACTTTTGGCTGAAAATTTATAAGGATGTGCAAAATATGGTAAGAAGTTGCAATGTTTTGTCAAATAGAAAAAGTAACTAGTTTGAATTTGCAATTATATTCATCATTGCCTATACCTGATAAGCCTTGGGAAGATAACAGTATAGATTTTTTCCCTAGGTTTCCTAAAACTCAAAGAGGTAATGATTCTATTTTGGTGGTAGTTGATAGATTTTTAAAGACGAGTCATTTTATACATTGTAAGAAGACATTTTATGTTATACATGTGGCTAAATTATTCTTTAAGGAAGTGGTAAGATTGCATGAATTCCCAAAACTATTGGTTCTCACAAAGATACTAAATTTATTGGATATTTCTAGAGGAAACTTTGGGAAAAGATGAATATGGAGTTAAATTTTAGTTCTACATTTCATCCATAAATAGATGGAAAAACTAAAGTTATGAATAGAAGTTTGGGTAACTTGTTAAGATGTTTGGTTGGAGATAAGCCTCCAAATTGGGATTTTTTTTGGCACAAGAAGAGTTCATAGAGAATAATGATGTGAATAGGAGCACTACGAAGATGCCTTTTGAGATTGTTACTAGAATGAACCCCAAGGGAACTACTGAGTTGAAAGATTTGAAATTTGAGACAAACAAAACTAGTAAAGATAAAGAATTTACAAATTTCATGGAGGATTTACATGAGGAAGTTAAAATGAACTTAGAAGACAATAATTTAGAATTAAAAAAAAGAGCTAATAATAGGAGGATGTATAGATCTTTTGAAATTTCCTATGATGTGATGATTTACTAGAAGATAAAAATATTTCTAGTTGATAGCTACAATAATATAGAGATGAATAAGTTTGGTATTTGTAAGATTTTGAGAAAATCTGATAGTGGAAATGCTTTTCAAGTTGAATTGTTCTAGAATATATGGATATTTTTCCTATATTCAATAGTGCAGATATCTTTTAGTATTTTTAATTAGACAATAGGGTGAAATGTAAATTGGATTATCCTAAGAAGAAAACAGATAGCATTGAGAAGATCTTGAGGAGTTGAATTAGTAAAAGCACTAGAGGAAGGGACCATATGGAATACCTAGTTCAACGAAAAGAAAAAATAGTTGAAGAAAGTTCATTGATTACACAAGATAAGTTTGATATTTATGATACGATAGAATATTTGTTATGCATAATGTGGACATTGGTTCCTTATTAACTCTACGTGTCTAATGCAGGAGCATCATGGGTCTTTGAGAAATCTGGCATCAACCAGAAATATTTTTGGTTTTCTATACTAGGCTATTGTTCATGAAGTAGTCATTAATTCTTTTATTTTCATGTTATGTGTAGTTGTACTCATGTTGAGGAACTATCGTAGATCCTTTTCCTAAGTGTGCAAATTCTTATGTTTTAAATTTCTTGAGTTATGTGTCATTCTTTGCTGGCATGTTTTCATCCTGGGAAGCATGTTTCTATGATTGATGTAGATTTTATTGATCACATGGTGTCTTCTAAAGTTAGGATTCAAGTTGTAACACATGTATGGACCTACCTTAAGTATAAATAATTTTATATTTTTATTTGCACAGATTTTGGTATACTTTTCCAAGTATGGACCTATATTGTAATTAAATGCTTCACTAGCCAACGTGTTGCTTACCTAGCTATAAAAGAAGCTTGGTTAGATTTAAGAAAGTAGGAATCAATATTTACAAAGAATTCTTAGAGGAAAGAAGATAGAAGATATTAGCTAAGGGTCTAAGATGGTGAAATTCTTGTTTTGTATAAGGCTACAACCTAGAAGATCTCATAGTTGGGTATGTTGTGGTTTCTTTATATCTCCACTAAAGTAATTACACTTACAAATATGTTGCACCTGACCTTGTGTTAGCTTCCATGTACATATTCAAACAGATAGTTTTTAATATTTTAAGATGGGTTCATTCCATATGGTTTCCTTGATTCCCTATATCTCCCTATGTCATTAGAGTTCAAGAAAGAATGCTTGATTAGAATCCTGATGAAGAAACTAATCCAAGGACTAACTGAGATAATGTTGAGTATTTTTATGAGTTTGACATAGATTTTTAGAATGATGTACAATTTGTGAAACAAAGAGAAGAACCAATGAGTTAACCTAGAGCTAAAGTTGGAGTTTAGAGAGTGACACCTGATACAAACTTGATAAAGAATCATCCTATTGATCAAATTATTGGAAGCAAGGAAATATGAGTGATGACATGGAATAAGGTACAAAGAGAATAATTATTTTTGATTTCACACATAGAACCTAAAAGTGTTGATGAAGATACTAAAGATGATTTTTGGATTAAATTTATGAGAGAAGAATTATATTGGATTGAATAAAAAATGATATAAGAGAGTTATTTTCTAGAACAAAGGAGAAAAAAATATTGGAAGTAAGTGGTTTTCACAAATAAGATAAATGAATGAGCAGTGGCTATGAGAACTAAAGAAAGACTAGTATGTAAAGATTATTCATGGAAAAAAAGTATTTATTATGTGGAAATATTTCCACTTTTTGCTAGAATAGATGCAATTAGAATGTTTTTGGCATATTCAACTAACAATAAATTCAAAGTGTATCAGATGGATGTCATATCAACATTTTTTAATGGAGAAATTGATGAAGAAGTTTATATTGAGTTTCTTGAAGCTTTTCCTTTGATCAAAGGAGATATGGTTTGTAGTTTGAAGAAAGAATTGTATGGATTGAAACAAGCATCTAGAGATTGGTATGCTATATTACATAAATATTTCAAAAATTAAGATTTAATAAAGGTGGTGCATATAGTAATTTGTATCTAAACGAGATCGAAAATGGTATACTATTCATTGAAGTGTTTGTGGAAGATATAATCTTTGGAGGTCATGATGAAGCAAGTGAAGCATTTTCTAGTGAAATGAAGAAGGAATTTGAGGTGAGCATGATTGGTGAGATGAAGTATTTATTGGGATTGCAAATTATACAAAATGATGATGATATATTCATATAACAAACTAAGTATTTGAAAGAATTTTTGAAAAGATTTGGTTTGGAAAGTTGTAAACCTATTTGTAGGCCTATGGCAATTCATTAGAAGTTATCTAGAAAAGATGAGACACTTGTTATTAAAATAATTTATAGGTCTATGATTATAGGTTTTCAATATTTAACACACACAAGATGTAATATATCTATTGCAGTTGGCAATGTGGTGATATTTCAAGTTAATCCTAAAGGATCACATTATACAGATGTAAAAAATATTTTCATATTTTTGAAGGATACACCTAATTTTGGGTTATGATATGATAGATCAAATGACATTAGGGTAAAATAACAAGCTTGTGTCACCTTTTATAAAGAAATGGGATATCAAAATGCAACACTTCAACATTAATGACAAAAAAAATGGTATTTGTATTTAGAATATGAAGATGATATAAACTAATGAAATGTGTAAAATTGATTGAATTTTATGCCTATAATTTTAATAATATATTTGAGTAAGAATTTATTCATTTTATTTTATTTTGAAGTCCCTTTTTTAACTATAAAAAATATAGGGTGTAGCTCCCATCAAACAAGTATATGCAAATCATCTTTTCTTGTTCTAATTTGAAAATATCTTATAGATGACATGTATTTTTTGTGGTATAAGTACTCATGTTTGACCTTATCAAAATCCAACAATTATTTCCTCTCATCAAAATTTCCCAATAAAATCTATACCTTCTTGAAAAAAAATTACATATTTGTGAAGAGGATTCTCTCCTCTAGAGATAAATATGATTTTTTAATTTTTTTGATATGATTTAGTATTTTTTTTTCCTTTTTCAAAGGAGCATCTTCTGAAATGTTGAAATATTGACTTATAATATTTTGAGATTATAACATATTATAACTAATCAAAACACTCAAAAATTTATATAATGATGATATTGAATCTGGGATGTATAAAAGGGTATTTTTAATTTTTGAAAAAAAATGAGTTTTGATAGGGAAATTATAGTTGACCAAAATAGGTTTTGATATCCTAAACAATGACACAAGTCAATTGGACAGTGAGTTTGGTGGTCTTTCCCCTCAAGCTATTTAGGGAGTGGGTCCTTTGATCTTCTGCAACTCCTAACATGGTTGGAATCTCCTGACAAGGATTCAATGTTTCCTAATGGGGACTGATATGTAGTGAATCTATTTCATTGACTCCTAACAGGTTTCATCCTTTTACAAGGAACTTATATATTAAGTACATAATTTTTTGGGTACTATCCCCACCAAGGTTTTCCCTCTAATCAAGGGTTTTCCTATTTAACAAATATGATATTATTGTGTATGATTATCTTCCTATGGTTGTTGCACTCATTGATTACATGTTTTAGATTTAATAAGGTTAGTAAGAGTTCTTTTAATCAAATAACTCATTTACACGCTCCCTTCTCAATTATCTTTGTGAAGATTACTTTCTAATATATGTATATATATATATATATAAATAGACACACACACACACACACACACACACACACACACACACACACACACACACACACACACACACACGTGCATGCATGCATGCATAAATACATACATACATACATGTGTGTGTAAAATATGTTTCTCAATATTGTAATGTTTTCTAGATAGTTCCAAAAAGAAGTTGGTAAGTTTTCCACATGTCAACGCTTTAGAAAAGGGAAAATTAGTTCTCAAAAGATGTCTTGTCCATATAATTATAAATATAGGAGCATTGTTTCTAGAGAGGTTATATGACATATTTCATGAAAAATATAATAACCAAAAATAGGGGATAATGATTTTCATTGGAGACACTATTTTAAACCTAATTCATGTCTATCTTGGGTAACATAGGTCACAAATGAACAACACGAGTCAAGGAGATTTTGCACATGATATTGGGAAGCCACAAGTAGTTGTTACTTGACAAAATCATTTTATATTTTAGTAGAGTAGAAATAATATGATTTTGATTCTAAGATTATCATTACTAAACAACAATGTGGAAAATAATGCTAAGCCAAGATGGAGATACTATAGATGTAGTATCCACACATACTTTACTTCTCCATTATATTTACCAAACAATGTTTATGCCTATTTCATGGATGTGTTAGTTTCAAGGATATTATTACATAACTTGGAATAGAGATATATCAACAATGATTATTTAGTTGACTATATTTCATGTTTTTTTTAATGATTATGGTTACCAGTGCATTAATGATGCTTTAAAGATTCATAGTTAATAAATGTGATTTACTTCATAGCAATGTTAGATGATGCTTTTAATGATGATTACTTCATATTTATAAGGATGCATTATTTTATCTGATCATCTGATGTTTGACTTATAATTATTATGATATTTATCCCATACTTGCATTTGTATGGTGTGTGTGTCCCTTTTATCTTTATGTTTGTCGTGTTTGATGTGGTTAAGGGAGGGATTCCTAGTCACCTGTTAGTCATGATCTATATGATATACCACTCCCTACCATTTCTTGTTTAGT
Organism: Cupressus sempervirens; assembly: GCA_028749045.1. Taxonomy (NCBI): domain Eukaryota; kingdom Viridiplantae; phylum Streptophyta; class Pinopsida; order Cupressales; family Cupressaceae; genus Cupressus; species Cupressus sempervirens. Next base: position 739,248,892 of record CM053790.1, on the reverse strand, counting down.
TTAGATATATTTGTATACATGTACATGCTCATCTTTTATCTAGAATGTAGACCTACCAGACATCAACTTTCCTGAATAGCAGGATGAGTGTGCCCTATCACAATAACTCAATGGTAAGAATGGGGAGATAATGTTTAGGTCCAATCCTAGTCATAACCTAATTACTTGTCATGAGAAGGAGGACATGTATTTGACTTTCAACCATTTTTAAACCTGCGAATTTATCTTTGTCTTTGTTATTTGATTTTGAGCTTTGCTTGTTTCGGTAATGTTGCTTTTATGTGGACTTTGCTATGTGATTTATTTAGTAAATGATTTAATTATAATATTTTGGTTAATCATATAATATTGAGAATTATTAAATATTATTTTATTAAAAAGAAAATGTTAAAGCATGACAATATTTAATTAATTAAAAAAATAATTAAATATGTTCTTAAATTTAAAAGTCTTAATTTATAAGTCTAAATTTAGAAACTTGGTTAAAGAGAAATGAGAATATGATGATATTTAATTAATTATAAATTAATTAAATGTGTACTAAATAGCTTTAAATATTTAATTAAAAAGTCTAATTTAAGAAGTTGGACAAAAAAAAGAATTAAAATATTAAAATATCAAAGATTTAATATTTCTTCATTATAATTATTTATTTAATAATTATTAAATTAGAGTTCCATTTAAAAAATGAGCTTTGGTTATTATTATTAATTTAATTAATAAACTGGAGAAAACAAAAATATAAAAGAATATTTTAATTAAAAAGTTCTTTAAGTGTGTATGAAAGGATTAAATAATAAAAGTTTATTTTAAGGAGAGATCTTTGCATGTTCAAAAAACTAGAAACCGTAGGTAGAGTTAAACTCTTTAATAAGAGATTTGAACTCATTTCTATACACACAAATTTTGGGAGTGAAAATTTAGAATTGGATCAAAATAATTGTTGAAAGTTTTAGAGGGTTTGGATTTGCATGTGTTCATGACATATTGTCTCAAATTTTAGCTGTGGTTTTGAGGTAGGGTTTGAAAACCCATTGAAGAATTTTATTAAAAGATATGTCCACTTTGTGTCTTCATGGGTGCTCGTATTGCACTTATTAATTTTTTGTATTAATTTTGGATGAAGAATTATGTTGTAGATTTTTAAATGGAAAACTTATTAATCAAAATAACTTGACTGCAAAAAAACTATAGAAAATTATTATGACTATATTCTTTTAAACCCCTTTAGATAATATTAGGAATATTTGAGTATGAAAATCTAGAAGAAAATAATAAATTGAACAATTAGGGTTTCAACTATAAATTTATCATTAGAACCATGAAATTATCATGAATTTTCTAAATATAGACAAATATTATTCTAATATCTAAAATAATTTAATTGTAAAATTTATTTTTAAAAAGTAAAAAAAAGATTAATTGAGAGGTGAGCATGTTGTAACTAAACATATGCATGCATGTCAATAAAATAAATATACTAAAAATTGAAACTAAGTAGAGTATGCTTAGATGCATGTGAAAACAAATATAATCTTGAATTTCAAATAGGGTAAATTGAATTACAAACCAATTCACCATCAAGTTTTTCAACCATTGTATTGTCGAATGACGTTACATGTATAGTTTTTTGTTAGTCTTTAGTTCAGCAGGGAAACAATCACAATATAAAAAAAGAAATAAATATGAAAATATCTAGTCATACGAACATGTGACATCTTTTCCATTTGTGATTCTCAATCTATGCTACTTTTGAAAAAATTTGATGACCATTTGACTTCCTACATTCTTCACAAAACCCTATAGAATATCAATATTTTCTTCATCTTCTGTCATTTCATGCCAAACCCTTGTATTTCATATTCCATTGATTACTACATTTTTGAATCCTAGTTATTGATCTTAAACTAATGATCATGATTAAAACATTATAACATTCCTTTATAATTTCCTCTATGGGTCCCTCCATGTATACATGTTGAACTATCATTACATTGCTATGAATAATGGTTGAGCAACTTTACATAGTGACATAGCGATGAACGTAGATAATCTTTTAATCAAACAACTTAAAATGCATGCATGATCTTAAGTCTTTCTTTTATCATGTACTATGGGCCCATTTTTGTACACATGTTGTGTTGTCATTATGTTGCACCGGATAGAAACCTAGCAACTTTTTACAATAACATAGCAACAACTATGGATATTTTTTTGAATAGATGGTTGAGGAGATGCATTGTTAGATAAGTATAATTACATCTTAAACATCATACACTGATCTAGACTTTATCAACAATCTTGATCTGGTCTTCTAAACCATTTGACTTATCAACTTGCCAATGGCATGCATTCTTTAATTCATTTGACTTTCCTCCACCACGTAGCTTATTATGATTGCATATAAACTATTCATGTACTATTTCAATGACACATATTTGCATATATTCATATTTTGACTCCAAGAGAGTTTTGAATATTTTCTTCTACATGAACTACTTCTTTTGCTCATTGATCTCTATCATCTACAATGTCTTTTTTGAAACTGCAACATAGCATGAATTTTTGTTTTCAATCATGATGAGGAACAAGAAATATGAATCATTAGAAAAATCTAGACCACCTTCTCATTAGGAAAATGCATAACAAACCCTCCCAAAACCTAATTTCCTAGCCATGGACTCAGACATTGCTCATATGATTTCCCATATTAGGTTAACTCAAAATAAGATGATAAAAAAAGCCATCATAAGAGAAATCTAGACTCAGACTCAATACATTGATATTTGACTTGACTCAAACTCTAATAAAAAACATAAAATATGACCTAAAACTTGGGCAAAATATTAAGGAAGGACCTAAGGACAAGATATTTCTTGTAGAAATTTTTTTTTATATCATATTTGGAGGTCATAAAGTTTTTTTCAAATCATTTTCTCAAGAAATGAGAAAAGAATTTTAAATGTCTATATTTGGAGAAACCATTTTTTTACAAGGTCTACAAGTTAATCAGATGAAGGATGAGATATTTATCACTCAATCAAAATACATTAGGGAAACATTGAAAGTATTTGGAATGGAAGATTTAAAACTAGTTGAGACACCTATGTCTATTGGACATAAGCTCTCAAAGAATGATGATTTAAAGGAGGTAAAATAGACTACTTCTAGATCAATCATTGGGAAACTAAATAGTATGTAGTTCTTAGAAGAATTAATATTGTTTTAGTGGTTGACATAGTTAAAAGATTTTGTGCTAATCTTAAAGAAGATTTTATCATGGAAGTAAAAATAATTTTGAGATATCTAAAAGGAACTAAATACTATAGGTTATGGTATAGGAAAGGAGGAAATATTGAGTTAAGAGTCTTTACTAATGTGGATTAGGTAGGAAGCATTGATGAGAGAAAGTTAATAGTGGAGTAGCATTTTTTCTTTGAAAGAGGCTAGTGTCCTAGACAATAATGAAGCAGAACTGTATTTATCAATCCACAACAAAATCAAAGTATGTTGTTGCAATAGTTAATTGTTCTAACATAATATGGATCAAGAAGTTGATATCATGAATGAGGGAAGAAATAAAGGAGCCAATGGTTATCTACTATGATAACACAAGTGCAATCAATAAATCAAAAAATCCAGTGTTACACTCAAAGACAAAATACATTATAGTTAAACATCATTTCCTAAGGGAATTGGTTCAAGACAAAGAGGTGAGATTGGAAATTGTGAACACCAAGGAATAGATAACAAAAATATTAACTAAAGCTTTACCTAAGGATGCATTTAGGTATCTAAGAGGTAAAATAGGGGTTGTTCCCTTAACTAATGCTCCATAAATGAAAAGATAGTGAGGCATCAAAAAAATTCCATTGAAAATTAGACAAGTTGATGTAGTGTGTCACACTTTAAGTGTGAAAGGGAGAGAATATTCCATATGAATCAGTATAAAGGTAAATTTTAGTTTCAAATTTTATATCCTTTTGTAGTTGATGTAAAAGAAGGAGACTTTATGTTCAACATGGAAGGTTTTGAAAGAGGGAGAGTCTTGATAGAGTGTACAACTAAGAGGGAGAAAATTAAAAGCAAAGTAGTGACTAGAAAACAATAGAGACAAATCCAAGTAGAATCTTACTGGGATTTGATATGAATGAAAATTAGAATGAAAGTAAGGATATTATATAATTTCTCATATTTCTATCAGTTTATGTTGACATATTGTGTTTCCATTAATGCCAAAGAGGGATTTTATTGGAAATAATTATTCAATTTTATATTGTCATTGATGTTTACACAAATATTAGTATTAATCAAGAAATATTTATTTTGCAACATTAACCTTAGAATTATTAACTAAGTATTTGGGTTATGAAGACTTTCCAATATTAATTGAGTAGTTTGTTAATGAAAGTGTACCTTCTTGGAGTATTGACCTAGAGATCAAGCATTAGAGGTTTGCAATGTTGACAAGGTGGTTGAGCTTCAAAGGAGATTAGTATTTACCAAGTGGTTGAGAAATGAAGAAGTCATAGTGTCCACTAAATATTCAATCCTAATATTGTTTGAGTGATAGTAGAATGAAATTGTCAAATATTTTATTTATTGAGGCCAACTCTTTGTATGTTTTGTTAATGTTTTGAAAGGGTATTCAAGATCAGTTTTCCAAGATTATGATATATACAAAAGGTCAAGTTGTGAGGATAAAGAGTAAGAAAAAGAATATTAAATAGATGGATATGTGAGCAAAGGAAAAAGGAAAAGTAAGAAAGTATGGAAGATAAGCTACAAAGAAACATCTAATCAGAAAAATATCTAGAGGCTGAGCTAGAAAAGAGATTTGAATCTGCAAAGGAAGTTGCTTCATAAATTAGGTCAAATTGTTGTTTCTTTCTAATTGTTATAGAAGTAAATAAATATCTTAATAGAGTTGACTTAATAGTCAGATTGTAAATCCTTTAATGAGGTGATATTTCATGATTGAAGTGTTTAAAGACCTCTAACTAAAACACTCCTACCAAGGTGATCTAAAATCTCTAATAGGCTCATGCTTAATAGTATCGTTTGTAACATTTAATAGGGTTGGCTCCTAATAGGGCTCACTTTAGAGGAGTAAAAATTATTGTGACTAGTTGCAAGGTGGTTTTTCCCAAATTGGATTTCCATGTTAAATCTTGGTGTTATCACTGTTCACGATATTTTCTTATGCTTTATATTTCTACAATTAAGTTACTAATGGATAAAACTATTTAGTAAATCTTAAGATTGCTTTTTAAATTGAAGCATTAGTAATATTCTAATGTAAACCAAGCTATCTAGTATTGTATGATCAGTGAAAGTTCATATTTGAATCTAAGGGACAAGGATGTGTGTTTGTGGTAATTGATTCACTCTTCCCCTCTCAACTACTCTTAAATTTACAACACAAACAACTTTGCATCATAATTTATTTGTGCTTACACTAATGCAATATCTGATAAGGTAGTGAATTCCTTATCAAAATATCTCACTAACTCCTCTACCCTTAAGTGCAAGTTATTTTTTGTCACCTCAACCGTCACTATCTTTTGCAATTTCTCAACCACATTGCCCAAATTTTTCTCCAAAATCTTGGTCTTCTTATTCTTCTGCAATTGTTTTTATTAAGGATGATAAGAGTCCCTTCTAATCATCTTCATCATCTTATGCAATAGCAAACATTGTTATAACTAGATTGTTTTCTTTTACTAGTGATGTTAAAAAAATGTTTGCCTCATGTTGAAATTCAACTTTCTTAAGCTCTATTTCAACAAGATTTAACTACAGTAGAAATATTGACTACTACATTATAGTCTTCCAATTTTCCTCAACCCTTTCAGACTCATTTTTTCTCTTTTTTTCTACCTTTTTTTCTCTCCTCTTCTTTCTCTTTCTTTTTCTTATTTTCTTCTTCCTTTTCCTTCCTCTTCTTTCTCTCTTCTTCCTCTTTCACTTTTTTCTTTTCTCTATCTTTTTTCTTATTTCTTCTTCTTATCATCTTCTATTCTTTTCTTTTCCTTTTCTTCATTTTCTCTTTTTCATTCTTCCTCTACCTTTCTTTTATCTTCCTCTTTTCTCTTTTTCTCCTCTTCATCTTTCTTTCTTATTTCCTCTTCTTCATCCTATTCCCCATCTATTATGGAATAACCAATGATATTTCCAACAATGTTGGTTCCATAGTGTTCGAAGTATAAGATAGGCTATGTTACTAAGAGGGGAGGGTTGAATCATTAACCAATAAAACTTAATCTTAATTCATCAATTAATCCTTCATGTGTATTCTGATCTAATTGCATGCATGAAAAAATAAATGAATTGAAACATTCATAATACTTTGACACACAATATAGTAACCTAGAAACCTTCTAAATAGAAAGTAAAGCTGGGGTGGGGATGATACCCACAAGCTTTAGTACTATAGTATAAATTTGGCTTGTTAAGGCTTATAATGATCACTTCTAATGATCTACCCTGTTAGGAGCAATAAGAACTGCTAGGTCCAACTTACAAAAGGATTTACAAACATACAATGAAGTATGCACTCAGTAAAGAGATTTACCAAAGACTATTAAGTGTACCTTATGAAAAGGATTTAACTATTCCACCTATTAGGATCAACCAGTTGCTGATCTCTAATCTGCACCCTTGATTTTTTGAATGAGATTCCCTTTTAGTGTAATGATCACCTTACTCTAATAGATAAATCTTTGCTACTCCTTATACTGCTTATAGCCTTTTTACTTTGCACTCCTGCTCTTATGCATATCCCTCATATTCATGTTATTCATATTTGGATGTGATACAATACATTACATGTATACAGATCCAATTTACAATTCATCAAATTTGGCTACAATATAAGTTTTACAAAAATACACAATGTTAGCCCAACTATTGGTACACGAGTTCTAAAGAAAAACTTGATGAGGTTCTTGTACTCAACAACCATTTTCAACACTTGGCATCATCATGCACTTAGTAGACCTAGAAGCTCGATTCATACTAATCACTTCCAAGAAGTCTGAACTTGATCTGTACTGGTGACTCAATGAATATTGTAAACCTTGACATATAAACTAAATCACTTGGTTGACACTGCATAGCTTGGTCAATAATATCATTATGAGATCAGTATAAACTAAATCACTTGTTGACACTATATAGCTTAGTCAACACTAGATTCGCATTACTAAAGTTGCAAACTTGGTGAACATTAGAGAACTCAATTTGCACTAAGAAACTTGGTGAACACTATGAGACTCAATTTACACTAATAATCACCAAGTTGGTAGATATTACTCGATACAAATTGAATATTGTTCTCAAAAATTAGTAGCAATTATAGAACTTAGTAGAGCCTCAATTACTTGGTTAACACTGTGTTAGTACCTATATGGACCTAGTTTTTCAAATTTTCAATTTATGGTTTCGAACCTCTTTGAACTAAGTTTCAAATTAGTTCAAAGTAGTTAAAAATACAAATTAGTTCATTTAGAGAGGTTCAAAATCCATTCTTAGTTCAATGTCAAGATCTAGTTTCAACTTTGAGGTTCAATTCAGAAGTTCAAAGGATACAAGAGTTAGAGTTTGCAAGGCTAGATTTCAAGTTTCAATTTTAGATATGCACTATGGTTAGGTTCAAATGAAGGTTCATTAATTGCAAAGTTTGGGTTCAAAGTTTAGAACCTAGAATCAAATCTTAGTTCAAATATCTAAAATCAAATCAATGAGCATAATGGCATAGTCATTATTTGAGACTCATCAATGCAAGTGTAACCTACCATTCTATAGCATTAAAGTTGTTATCCACAAAATAATCTAGATTGTGATATGTTAACCCTTTGACTGAAGATTCAATTCAAGTTTTAAGTGTTAGAAAAGAGGATTATGTGTACTCCTTAATCCTAGCATGTTCTCACATCATAGATGCTTTGATATTCATAGCCATGTACAGTAGGGGTCATTGATGTTGAAGATAATCACCAATGGTTATTGTCACAATGGATGCCATTGTTAATAAGCTCATGTTCTCCATAATGCACATAAAGAGCATATGTATTGTGATTAAAATGATAGGAATTGATAAACTATCAACTAGATTCCAGTCATAGCTACAACCCATGGCATGAAGAGTCAACCTACATCGAGACTTGAATTTGATATCCACACTTCGATTGGCTCTCTCATGAGATAGTAGATACCCAATGCATAAAAAATACTTGAGAATGTGCATGAAAGATATAGCCTTTAGCTAGGAAGCCTACTAGTTTATGCCTTTAAATGGATGATGAGTCGACAATGATGACCCTTGGATCATAGTTATAAAACCTATAGGTGAACCCAATAAATGAGAACTTGAGGGAAACTAAAATGCACACCGAGGAGGTGATAGTGGTTTTGTAAAAATTTGCATATGAAAGTGTAAAAGGTCACGTATATGAATCAAATCTATAGTGTGCAATAATGTTGCCTCAGCCATAGAAGAGATACAATATTTTCTTTCATCAGTCTCCACTATGGAAATGCTGACAACACATATGTATTTTTTGGTGTGCAAGTCATCTACACCCATATAGCCATTAACCTTCACCATCAGACACAAGTGAAGTGTATGCATGAGTTGGAATTCAACTAAAACTAGTTCTGCATCTAGTATACTTGTCACAACTCTACAATGCCATTGATCCATTTAACAATATGTCTAAAGAATACCATTGGGCTTAAGGGAGCATAGTGTTGATGAAGTGTGAATGTCACCACTATAGAATAGCATTGGGTGTGTTGAAGAGGAAAATGTGATCTCCAGTAGTCGGTGTATAAGCTTGATTCCCTTAGGAGAAGGGATGACCTACATATCACTCCACTCACATAATCAATGGTATTCCTACAAACACACATTTGACAAAGTATGTCTACACTCTTGATGGAATACTAAGTATCAAGTCACTAACATGATTGCCAAATTCTCAAATTATAGAGTTTATAATTGATGACTCAAGAAATTAAAAATAGGTGTCAGCTAAGATAAAGTTGCATAAAAATAGACAACATTATGACAATTCATTAAAACATTTTATATTTTTATATATGCCTTTGACATTTATCACGATGGGATGTTCATAATCAGTTATGCTTAAAGGTGAAAAGAAACTAATATTATGCAGAAAAAATAGAAGTTAGTTCTTCATTCCCGATAGTTAGTTGCCATAACCGTTTAATGATTTTGAAACTCTTTATAATGTGCAGAATGTAATAAAATAGGGGTTCCAATTTTTTTTTTTAAATTCTAGTCCTTCCAAGGGAGAGAGAGAAACCTTTGGGGCTACTGAAGAGCAAAGCTTTTATTTTTCTAAACTTTGTGTTAGTAAAAGCAAGAAATTTTGATTTTAAATGTAATGCAGGGGAAGCAAATTCTATTTTCTGCTAGACAATTATTCTAATGCAACATGTAATGATATCTATGTTATCTTTTGCATTTTAGAGAAGGGAGACTTGGGAGATAATTGCACACCAAAACTTCAAGTTTGGGCATTTTTCTTTCCACTAGTTGTTTTCTTTGTGTAACTTTTAGTTTTGTCTAAATGCATTTTAGTGTCATTGTTTTCCAAATATGTTTAAATTCAAGATTTCTTTGAAGCTTTTATTCTTGACTTTCTCAGGTTTTCATTCTCTTTGTAATGCAGCATTTGTATAGATGAACTATGTGTCATTTACTATTTATTTCCTTTCAATCAGATTAGTTTTTTGCATTTATTTTGTGTTTGTGGATAGATGTTTGTAAACCTTTTGTGCTTTCTAGATAAAAGAAAGCATATTTGTATTTCTATGAATTCATTAAAAATCATGGATGGGCAACTATAGGTGGATAAATTTAGAGGGTGCTTACACTTTCCAATAGTGAAGTGACCCAACTGTTAGTGCTTATTGAGTCTTCCTATCTAGGTGTTTTAGTGTCAATTTATATGTATTTCTTTGTAAGAGAATCTATTCACTAATAGATTTTTAGCAACTCTACTGGGGAATCAAAAACAAAGGATTTAGTGTCTACTAATTGTTTCCTCAGTTTTCTAATTATCTCTATGTGCAGGAGATTGGCGACTCTATTGCAAAGATCATGCTAACTATAAAAGTCATGAGAGGATCAATGCCAAACCCTTTTTTGTTGGAACTTTATCGAATGGATGATCAAGTGTTATGTGAATTTGTAGACAACTTTAAAGAAAGAATTTCCCAAAATGTCAGGAATAATATAAGCATAGAAGATGGTGCCACATCTTGGCTGCTATGGAAAATAATCTACATGAGATTTCACAAGTTGAAAGGCTTGCAAGAGCTTGAGGAGAGAGTGTCTCAGTTGAAGAAACATTTGGAGGTGGATGATGATGAAGCCCCAGTTATATCTTCACTTTTCATCTCATGCAATTATTCAGTCTTACCTCAAGTTCCTTCTTCACCTCATGTAGGAAGTTTTATAGTTCAAGATCATGATGATCATCTTTTTCTTAAAGATTCCATTGAAATGCTCTCTAACCATGACTTACTAGAATATGCATCTTTATATGTCACGAAAGATTTTGAGAATAGTGACTCAGTGTATGAAAATGCCAAAAAGGACCCCATTCTGGAATCCTTTCACTTTAAAAATAATACAACAGTAGATCTTATTGTTCATGCTGATTTTTAAAATGATACTGAAATTGGTCTTGAAAGAGATTTTGTTGTGATTGAATATATGGCAAAAGGTATGAATCTGGAAACAAAATTGCAATAGGAGTTTTTCTTACTTCAATAAATATTACAATCTCATGAAAATAAAAAAAGGCTAGAAAAAGACTTTCAAGCTGAAAATGAAGATAAAGAAGAGTTGTTAGTTAAAGAGGAACAATCTTTGGTGACATCATCTTACTTCACCCCTCACAACCATTCTGTTCTTGTTGATGACGATGAAACTCAAGAAAACATGAATAACAGTGCTCGTGAATCCTTTTTCTCTCCATGTTTTGAAAGTTTTAGATTTGGATGTGATGATAGTCATGTCATTTTAGAAGTTCCTATTTGTGAAAAAATTGAAAACATGCTGCCAGAATATCAATCTTTCACTTTTAATGAATTGGATTAAAATGATTTTAGTCATCTTTCTTTGGAGAGTCCTCTTTGTAAAAAGATTTAGAATAACCTATAGTCTGAAACCGAATCTTACACTTTCATGGAAAATGAAGATGATTCCTCATGCTTAAAAATCTATAATCAGCCCATGGAAAAATCTAGTCAGTTTGAGGATGTGGGTTGTAATGATCTGATAAAGTGAAAGTGCATGTGGAAAAGTTTCCTTCGTGTGCTAAAATTATGATTGAAGAAAGAGGTGTTGAAGTTAACGCTCAGCTTGTAGATTACCCAGCAGAAGCATGGGGAGGAACCATCCTTGCTTAAGAAGAAGAAATCATAAGTGAGTTGTTATTGTCTCTTCAATTAGAAGAACCTCTCAACTTAGCCCATTTGATGATCTAATTCTTCATAGAGATAAGGTAAAGATGCCTTTGGCTGAAATTCCTCATGCTAAATTTCTTCTTGAGAAAAATAGGTATGAAGCTAACTTACAATCTAGTGGTGACTTGGTTGATGTGTTGAAGGATGCCCTTCTCCATGAGGAGGAGGAAATTATAGACAAATTTTTATCATCACTTCAACCAGATCATCTCTTTCATAATGATTTAGGTATTCATTCAAATCAAGTTGAAAATGAAACACTAATGAGTAAATTTTATTTTCTTTCCTCTGTATATGGTTTTGTTGATTTGGATTGTGGAAGTAGTGCTAGAAAATGTGATGACATTTTAGGGAAGGGAAAAGATGGAATGTATTGCATGCCTAATGAAAACTTGTTTCTTGAAAGAGATGAAAAAATCACATACTCAAGGATTGATCCTATGTTGGATGAGGCATCTCTTTGCCTACAAACTGATCATGATACTAAAATCCATATGCAAAAGGTAACTCTTGAGGACAACAATTTTAGACATTGTACACCATTTATTGATGAGGTTTCTACCTATGATTTTTTTTTAGTTTGAAATGAAATCTGATCTAATGAATGTAGCATATCAATTCTCAAGTGAAGAAGAATTCTATGAAAAGTTATGGCTATTCAAAAAGAAGTCCTTAGTCAACATTTTCATGTGGTCTTTAAAGTTTTGCATTGAAGAAGTCTTTAGTAAGAAATGGCTTGGAGCTACTCCATTGAGGTACAATTTGGTAATGTAGAAAGGCTCCTACTTCTCCTAGCCAATAAATGGATTCATGTGATTCTTTTTTTTTCCTCTATTTCTTGTGGTAGGTTCTTTTCCTACCTTTCTATATATTTTGTAAAAATTCTTTTGGTGTGCATAGTGTTAGTTTGAATAATGTGCAAGCTTCATTCTTGCTAGTAGTTTAGGTGTTTTGGTTAGTTGGCTTTGCCTTGCTCCCCTTCACCCTCTCGACAAGTAGCTCTTTGTTTTCTCTTCTCGGTGACTCTATTTGTCCAATAAAATAAGGCAATTTTCTTTTTCTAGAGATTGCTAGAGTTCTTTGATTTTGTATCAAAATTAGTCCCATAGTGAGAGCCCTTGTTAGTACCTGTATGGAGCTAGTTTTTCAAATTTTTAATTTATGGTTTCAAACCTCTTCGAACTAAGGTTTGAAGTAGATTGAATTCATTCAAAATACTATTAAGTTGATTTAGAAAGATTCAGAATCCATTCTTAGTTCAATGTCAGGATCTAGTTTCAACTTTGAGGTTCAATTTAGAAGTTCGAAGGATTCAAGAGTTCAAGTTTGCAAGGCTAGATTTCAAGTTACAATTTCAGATATGCACTACAGTCAAGTTCAAATGCAAGTTCATTATTTCCAAAGTTTGGGTTCAAAGTTTGGAATCTAGAATCAAAGCTCAAATCAAATATCTAAAATCAGATCAATGAGCATAATGGCATAGTCATGAGTAGAGGCTCACGGCTATAAGTGTTACCCACCATTCTATAGCATTAAAGTTGTTATCCATAATATAATCTAGCTCATAATATGTTTACCCTATGATTGAAGATTCAATTTTGGTTTTAAGTGTTAGAAAAGAGAATTTTTGGTACTCATTAATCCATGCATGCTCTCACATCATAGATGCTACAATATTCATGGCCTTGTGTAGGAGGGGTCATTGTTGTTGAAGATAATCACCAGTGATTACTATCACAATGGATGCCATTGTGAATAAGTTCATGTTCTCCACAATGCACAAAAAGAGCATATGTACCATGATCAAAATGATAGGAATTGATAAATGGTCAACTAGATGCCTATCATAGCTATAGCCATGGCATGAAGAGTCAACCCAGATCAAGAGTTGAATGTAGTATCCACACTTCAATCGGCTCTCTCATGAGACAATAGATACTCGATGCATAAAACATACTTGAGAATGTGCATGAAAGCCATAGCCTTTAGCTAGAAAGCCCACCAATTCATTCCTCTGTACCGATGATGAGTCAATAATGATAGCCCATAGATCATGGTTTTGCAACCTATAGGTGAACCCAATAAATAATAACTCAAGGGAAACTAACATGCACACCAAGGAGATGATAGTGCTTTTGTAAACATTTGCATATGAAAGTGTATAAGATTGCATATATGAATGAAATGCATAGTGTGTAGTAATGTTTCCTCGGCCATAGACTAGATATGATATCGAGTTTCATCAGTCTCCACTATGGAAATGCTAAGAGAACATATGGATGTTTTGGTGTGTGATTCCTCTACACCCACATAGCCAATAAACTTCACCATTGGACACAAGTGGAGTGTATTTACAAGTTGAAATTCAACTAAAACTGGCTATGCATCTAATATACTTCTCACACCTCCACAATACCACTGAGCTATTTGAAAATATGTCTAAAGAAAACCATTGAATTGAAGGGAGCATAGTGTTGATGAAGTGTGAAAGTCACTACCATAGAATAGAATTGGGTGTGTTGAAGAGGAAAACTCAAGCTCGAATAGCAAGTGTATAAACTCAATTTCCTTAGGAGAAGGGATGATTTGCAAATCACTCCACTCATGCAATCAATGGTCTTCTTGCAAACACACCATTTGACATAGTATCTCTAAATCTTGATGGAATGCTAAGTATCAAGTCACTCACATGATTTCTAGATTCTCAAATAATAGAGTTTATGATTGATGACTCAAGCAATTAAAAATAGGTGTCAACTAAGATAAAGTTGCATGAAAATAGACAATGTTATGAAAATTCATTAAAACATTGTATATTTTTATATATACCTTTGACATTTATCACGATGGGATGTTCATAACCAGTTATGCTTCAAGGTGAAAAGAAACTAATATTATGAAGACAAAATGGAAGTCAATTCTTCATTCCTGAGAGTTAGTTTCCATAACTGTTTAATTTTTTGAAACTCTTTATAATGTGTAGAAGGTAATGAAATAGGGTTTCCATTTTTTTAAAAAAAATCCTAGTCCTTTCGAGGGAGGGAGACTAGAGTTTGGGGTTGTAGAAGAGCAAAGCTTTTATTTTATTGAACTTTGTGTTAGTAAAAGTAGGAAATTTTGATTTTAAATGTAATGTAGGGGAGGGAAATTTTGTTTTCTTCTAGATAGTGATTCTAATACAACATCTAATGAGATCTATGTTATCTTTTTCATTTTAGAGAAGGGAGACTTGGGAGATAATTGCACACCAAAATATGTTTAATTTCAAGATGTCTTTATTTTTCTGAACTTTGTGTTAGTAAAAGTAGGAAATTTTGATTTTAAATGTAATCTAAGGGAGGGGAATTTTGTTTTCTTCTAGATAGTGATTCCAAGACAACATGTAATAAGATCTGTGTTATCTTTTTCATTTTAGAGAAGGGATACTTGGGAGATAATTGCACACCAAAATATGTTTAATTTCAAGATGTCTTTGAAGCTTTGATTCTTCACTTTCTTAGGTTTTCATTCTCTTTGTAATGTAGCATTCAGGTAGATGAATTGTGTGACATTTACTATTTAATTCCTTTCAATCAGATTAGTTTTTTGCATCTATTTTGAGTTTATGGATAGATGTTTGTAAACCTTTTGTGCTTTCTGGTTAAAAGCATCCATATTTGTATTATTGTGAATTCACTGTAAATTATGTATAGGGAGTTGTACCCAGATAAATTCAAAGGGCACTTACACTTTCCAATAGTGAAGTGACCCAACTGTTAGTTCTTATTAAGTCTTCTTATCTAGGTGTTTCAAGGTCAATTTGTATGTATTTCTTTGGAACATAATTTGTTCACTAACACACTATTAACTGTTTAATAAGCTCAATAGCTACTAACCATCTAAATAATTGTGTGTCTATCACTAATAGACAAACTTGACTGAAATGTCAACAATCTCCCCCTTTGACATTAGTGACAAAAACACTTATCAATCAAAATTGAATTATCAAAAAGTTCAAAACAATCTTTAGTCTCCATCCTATGTCTTCAACTCAGTAACATACTATTTTTGTTTTTTATTTTTTCAAAATTTCTTTTGTAAGAGATGTTTATCTAAATATTTGTACATGTATATGTATACTATTATGATGCTCCCCCATACATATATATTCAATATACTTTACACATTACATACATCTTCTCATCTTTTTCCCCTTTTATTGTATCATCACATATTCTCTCCTTTTTATAAATTCTTAACATCTTCTCACTCTTTTTGACATAAATGCCAAAGACGTATGCTATATGGTTATGCCAAAATGTAACAAGAAGTTAGAATATACCTTTAGAATCATTGACATTGTCTTGTCTCAATTTTCTTACAACACCTTGCTTGTATACAATGCAATTTGAACTTTTGCTGATAATTCCATCATGTCATCAGCTATGGAGAAGTTGTTATCATGGATGAGAGTTTTGGCATGTGCAATATGTTTTTGCAATGTATCCATGTTTGGAAGAATCATGCCTTATATGTTTAAAAGTGCAGCCCTTATCTTGACTTCTTCCCTTAGTAATTTTTCTTGCATATCGGTCAGAAATATCATCTTTATGTAATGAGAAAAACTATAGCTCCGATTAACTGACAACTGGTGTGTACTTTCCTTCAGATATTCATCTATCTCAAAAAGTTTATTTTTTATTTCTTGCGAAAATATGGATGTATGACATAATTTAGTATAAAGAGAGGTGACATTGTTGGCAAAGTTTTGAGGACAATGAGCCTAGAATAGTAGACAAGTCTTCTTGATATATTGCAATCTTCTATGCAACTACCTCCAATACTTCATTTTTAAATTTCTTTTGTACTCTTTATAACAATTTCTCTTGTCAATTCAAATCTTCATTAAATTTATAGACCACTTCTACTAATTGAGCCAAAATAGGTTGAGAAATATCAACCTCGCTTTTGAGTGCATCTGCAAGAATGTTCTTTGCATCTTCTAACACTTTATTTTCTCTATTCCTCTTCTCTCTAAGCCTTTATTGCTTAGATTTCTTCTATAATAGCTCACCTATTGTATGCAGTTTGTCAGTATTCAAAGTAGAGATATCCCCAATTGGGATAACTATATTCTCATCAAGATCAATGTCTTTTTCCTTATCTTTTCCTTTGCTAGAAACTTTGTACTCAATTGAGGATTTCTCTCAACTATATTTGTACTTATTATTTGTATACTTGGAATAGTAACAATGGTGGAAATATAAGGACTAGCAAAAAAAGTAGATATTTCATTAATTGAAGAAATACCATGTCACTAAGTAGATATTTCTTATCACTTTAGTCAATGGAGTACCATGTTGAATAGGTGGAAAGATTGGTTGAGTGCTTTGATTTGTAGTGTTTGTCACAACCAACTTGACAATAGCTTTCTCTAAACTTGATGGCTTTAAAGATTTTCTCAGAGATTGAGGAAGTGAGGCTATAATCACTACTATAATCCTTTTAAGGTTTGTTTCCTCAATGCTCTAAATCTCAAGGAGATTCTCCTTACTGGCTTCTTGTTCTTGTTCCTCATCATCTATATTATCAAAATTTTTTTCTTCTTCATCATCATTTTCTTCTTCCTTTTCATTTTCACCATCATCTTCTTTATCACTAACATTAATAAAAAAACCACTTTGCTTATGAAGATTGTAGATATTCTTCCATGTATTAGTAGCATTCCTCACCATGTGTTCAATGTCACTATCTAGTATCAAAAAAGTGTTAAATTTCAAAATAAGTTTTACTTCATTCTACTTGATGGAATCTTTTACTTCTTGGTCATTAAGACTCAACATGAGTTTCCTTAGAGTCTTCGCATATATATCCTTTACAATTTTCTTGGCACGTTCCCATCTTGGTTTAATTCTTTCCATTAGTTCATTGGGAATTTGCTTTACAAGTTGGTCTGGTGAATATTTCTATTTACCTAGATTAGACATAACCATGTCTTCAACTTGCTGCCTTTCCTCTACATTTCTATTCTCATATCTCAATGATTTAAAGTTTTCCATGCTAGCACCGAAATCAATCTCTTTCAATTTCTCTTGAAATGTAGGTGGAGGTTTTTTTTAAAATAACATCCTCTACTTCGTCACCTAATTTCAATTTCTCTCTAGATGATCTTCTTGTAAATACTATAGTAGATGAATTGGTAGGTTTGGTTATGGTAAAATCACATTTCTTCTTGAATAGCTCTTCTTCTTCTAATTTTTCTCCATCTTCCTCATCTTTTGCATCTGCTTTAGCTTTTGTCAATAGTAGAGAATAACTAGTTTGTCTCAGTTTTGCAATCGTCTTCTTTCCTTTGTTGACAACCTAAGGAAGCTTTATCTCTAGTTCTACTCTAGGTTTGGCTTCATCATATGTACCAAAATATGTGGCCTTGGGATCCACAATTTCATTTAAAAATTCCTTAATGATACCCCTAGTGTCATCAATATTAACCTCTCAACTAGAGGCTTGACCCATACCACTCTAGGTTTAACTACTTGTATATAGACTTTGTCATAATCTACCATAAACTAAATATCATCATTGTAATCTTCTACAAGTTTCTTTGGAATCATGAATCTATTTTTAATATTTTCCTTGAATGAATCAAAATATTTATCCATGATACTAACATATTTTTCTCCCATCTCTGTTGTATACTCATTGATTTGATATAGTATAGACACATCTTTTCTGCATACAACTATACCTTTTGAAGCAAAAGAAAATTGTACAAAGAAAAATAAATAGGTTAAAAGTGAACCAAACTTACATGGTTTGTTCTTCGATGTGCTGATGCTATCCATATTTTTGTTGAATTGGTTCAACATCAACTTGGCAAGGTCAAAGGATGTGTTGTTCTTAACCACCTTGAGAGCAAGATCCACTGTCTCACATGATATGTTGCTGAGTTGATTGGAGCTATATATTTTGTGTGCTATTATGTGAATTCCAAACTTTAGCTCCATGTTAGCTACACAACTGATCTTCATTCCTCTTCCATCCCATTTCGCAAGAGTTTTCTTTTCTAGTTCTACCCAACTTAGGGTTTTGGAAGTTTTATCCTTGGTCAACATTGGGATCTCCATGATTCAATGAATCATTTTCTTTGCTATGTAAATAGGCTACTCTAACCATAGTTTCTTGTTGTGTACATGACTAAGAATAAACCTTATCCTTTTTATCTAAAATTCTTGGGGCATGTGTAGAATGTGGGTTAAGCCCTTAGTTTCTAAGAGTTGATGCTCTGGTTTCAAAGCACCATTCACACACAAGTTTTCCAGAGTTTCATCCATTTCAAGGGTTTTTATGTCTTGAATTGTACAAAAAAAATTTGAGTGAATATCATTAACTAGAAGTACCTTAGATGGAATTTGTGACTAAACTCTGGAATGATTAAGTGTTTTTTCAAGTCGTGGATTCAACTAGCTCCATTCAACTCCATAGACTAACATCTCAGATCCTTTCTTGGTTTTGCTACTGGGTGATGCCATGCTTGGTATGTTTTATGAAAAAAATGGAAAACTTCAACAAAAAATTGCATAGATTGCTTGGATGCACAAAAATCACTCTTTGCATAAGCTCTTGAAAAATTCACAATGACAAATGAATTTGATTT
>CM053790.1:739182254-739224754 GCA_028749045.1 Cupressus sempervirens | reverse complement strand
CAGATTCAATCTCAATTCATGTCTTAGGCTCTGACTTCATCAGCTCAAATGATTCCACAAGCTCACTATTTCAAGATGGAATAAAAGAATAGCTATCAGAATAGTTCAATAGTTCATGCAGGTACCTTGAAAATTTAATTCAAGCAAAGTTCATAATTCATCATTTAGAATGGAGATTCATTGACTCAGAGAGTTTATAACCTATGACCAAATTAAAAATTGATATTCAATTTCAATGCTAATTCCATGGTTTGAAGTGGTTCAGTAGTATAAACAGATTCACTAGTTCAGAGTTCCAAGGATTTGAAGTCCAGTTCGAAGGTCCAACAGGTTCAGTTATGCAGATGCACAAGTATACAGGATCAAAAGGAAAATGTAGATTGATTTCGCCAATCTAGTGCATCATGGGGAAGTCTTTATAGTGCATGAAAAATATTTGAAATGATGCTTTCATTGATTGGTACCTTCGGTTAAACTCAATCTGCATGGACATGTAAATAAGCCTTTTGGCTATTTGGTAAGAGTCGGCAATGACAGTGATGATGGAATGAGCATGATACATCCCCATAAATATATATGTATGCAAGAAATCAAATGGTCTTCAACTCAGTCAAACCTTAGATAATAGGAGTCATCACCCTAATTCACATACGTAGAAGAATCCTGATAAAGGACATGGCAAACCAAACACCATCAAAACTCATAGAGTAAAGGCAGTGTTGGATCGAGTCCCCTTGACAAATCATTGTAGTTGATTGGACATGAGGCGCAATGTCCTATGGATTTGTTTGAATAGTGACCCCAACATTGGAGGAATGTGTTTCAATGGTAGTTCCAAAGATTGGTTTTCGATATTGGAGCATATGTAGACCCGATTTACAGTCAAAGAGAAGTGCACATAATGTGGTCACAATTATACATACTCATGATCATTTTTCTAAGCACAGGTCTCTGTCTCAAATGCATATGGGGCAATGCATCAACAATTAGCAACCTATATGCATCACAACACTATGAATGCATCATGCCCACACACCTGAAAGATGAGCCCCCATCATGGATGTCGCTATCATTGAATGCATCGATCAGAGTATTAGAAGCTGAATCGACGGTGATTAGAGTAAAGCTACGATCCATGGTGTTGGTTGATATTGTTACATCTGGAATGTGCATGGAAATATAGGGATAAAATATCGAGAGCACATTGAAATTGATTTTTTTTTTTCTTTTAATTCAAACTTCCATGCTCACGCAGCTAGAAGAATGGATTTTGATTGCAAACAATATCAAAAGTGGAGATCCAAGTCCTTGGGAAAAGACAAGACATCGGTGCAGTAAGACTTGGTACATATAGCTCCCTCAAATACCCAACCCTATCCAGGTTTAATGAAGCATGTTAACGATTGTCAATAACGGACAGAATCTTTGCAAAGTGCAATACATTATGGTCACGCATCAAGGAACAAATCAAATAGTAATAATATCACATAGGGTTGTACAGTCAGAACCCGAGAGTGAGAGCATGCACAACATGCACAGTGCGGCTTTCCCAAACTTGGGAGTATGCGGAATGTGAGACTGGAACTATATATAAGTAGATTGCTTTGATTTGGAATTAGAAATCAACGATATGAAATGGCTTGCTGCAAGGTGGATTCCCTACTTTGGGAACTAAATCGAATCGATCCTTTGAAGAGGACAGATGCTTTAAAACTTCTCCAAATCTGATTAGGGCACTCTAAAGGGATACACTCCACTCTACAAGGACTTTGAAGACTTCTACATCCGTAGACTCTATCACCATATTCATGGACTATTTCAACCAACTTATTCCAATTGCCCTAGATGCTAGGATAGATGTGATTGAAAATAGATGTTTAAACCTTACGTCCTACAACTATCTTGTATTTGCATTAGTAGATGAATACTACTCTCCACATGTGATTGAATCGTTGAATAGATTTTCTCCGAGTGCATGTAGCAGTAATGCTGATGGAAGCCCAATTCATATACTCTGCATCATCTATTGATTAAAAGCCAAATGACTATTCACGATGATAGTTTAGTGAGAATTTGAAGGGGTGGATGTAAATGAATTTGAAAGGTTGAGTTTGCATAAATATCGTACCCTCTTCCTTTCCAAAAGATCATAGGCAGGTGTAGAGCCAGGTGTCAAAAAAATATTCTAGAGATTACTTGACGATTCTTGTGTAGTGTCATTAATTGAAAGTGACCAGATATAAAGAATATGGACAGACTATAGGTGAATTTCATATTATGATTATATTAAAAGGCTATTGGTTATGGGATGATTTTAGGGATAAAGGAAAGTGAAATATTAATGGTCAATCTTTTCGAAGAATTAGTTAATGAAACTGAATTGAAACTGGTGGAAAAGAACAAGTTAAATAAGACAACAACAGAGTAATGGTGGTTCCAGTTTTCTAAATTCTGGCTAGGAGACTTTGGGCTACAGTAGGATAGAGGCTATGAATATAGTGTTAGGAAGATTCCACTATTTTTTCCAGCAGCTACAGACTGTGTGCTGTCAACAAAGGGAGATTTTTCAGTTCTGGGGGAAGGAATATAGACTTTGAAGCTGTAGCAGAACAGAGTTTTATTTGGTAGACTTTGTGTTAGTGATTAAAGAGGATGTTGATTTTTAAATGTAATGTAGGGGAGATGGTTTTCATTTTCTGATGTATGTGTAATAGGATCTTTGTAGTCTTTTATATCTTAAAGAAGGGAGGTCTGAAAGATATCTGCAAATTGGAACTTTGAGTCCATGTAGTTCTTCTTTCCACTGATGGTTATGTTGCTGTAACTTTTAGTTTTCTTTAAGTGCATCAAATGTGCTATTTTCTATATGCATTTGATATCAGGATGTTCTGGAAGCTTTGATTCATTTTTCCTCAAGAGAATGGGAATCGTTCTTTAACTTTATCCTTTGTAATGCAGTATACAGCTGGTTAACTTTGTGTAATCTGTTTCATTCTGTATCCTTTCTTTTTAGTTCTTAGGTTTCACATCTACTCTGTCTTTACAGGTAGATGTTAGATATCCTTTCATGCTTTTTGGTAAAAGAAGTCACATTTAATTCACTGTAAATCTTGCATGGGGAGCTATACCTGATAAAATTCAGAGGAAGGTTATTAATCTAATAATAACCTATCCAACTGTTGGTGCTATTTTGTACTCTCACTCGGGCATTTAGGGTCGAATTTCCACACATTCTCTCGAAGGACAATCTATTCACTAACAGGATGGTACCAATAGATAAGTTCCTTGTGAGAGGATGGATTATGTTAGTATCCAATGAAATACATTTAGTACATATTAGCTCATGTTAGGAGACTTTAAATCTCTCTGAGGAGATTCCAATCCTATTGGGAGTTTTGCCAACCCTCTTAGGAGTTGTAGAAGGAAGAAGGACCCATTGTCCAAATAGCTTCTAGTGTGAGACCACTGAAATTATTGTCCAACTAGCCTCTATATCACTTACTTGGATTTACCAATGTCCTTCACTTATCACATATACATTTCACTTCCATTCATTACACTTCATCACGAGGAAAATGAATTTCTTTTATACTAAGTCCACTAAATAATTCATTAAGTCGGCCTTGAGGCTTTCCCAATTAAATATAATATATTCTCATTAAGATAACATGCTACATTATATCTTTTGATAATTATATAATATTGTTGCCTCATAGTAATTACAACTTCTCACTCATGTGACCTTAAGCTTTGTTCACTTGTTGATATCATCATCAAGCTATATTCTTCCTCTCTCTAACTTCACTCATCCAAACTATATCCCTATTAGGAGATATAATTTGATCACCAGAAAGAACTTCTTAGGAACTCTATATATAAATAGTCTTCTTTAAATCTCACATAACTCTCACCAATTTTCACTTGCATCATCATCACCTCCAAAGATTATGTCATCCACACATATCAAAATAATCAACAAACCATTCTCAATTTATTTCAAATACAACTTACTATTTTTAGTACCTTTAGCAAATCTCAATTTTTTAAAATACTCATCTAACCTTGCAAACTAGGTTCCAGGTGCTTTATTTAATCCATACAAAGATTTCTTCAGCTTACATATGATATCTCCTTCTTTTGTTATAGGAAATGATATAGGATGCTTAATATAGACTTTTTCTTCAAATTCCCCATTCTAAAATGTTGATGTCACATCCATCTAATACACTTTGAACTTCTTATTTGTTACATAAGCAAAGAATATTCTCACTGCTTTAATTATGGAAATAGGTTCAAATGTCTCCTCATAAACTATACCTTCTTGGTGTGAATAAACTTTGCATACTAGTCTATCTTTGTTTCCCACAACCTCTCCTTGTTCACTCATTTTATTTCTAAAAGCCTATTTTTTCTTATAAGATTTGTCTCCTTAGGTTGAGGGATCAATTTCCAAGTATCATTTTTCATAATCTGATATAGTTCTTCCTTCATTACTTGAATTTGATGATTATCCTTTTAGGCTTCATCTTAAATTTTAGGCTTCATCTAAAATTTTAGGCTCTACTTGAGAAATAAAACATTTGTCTTCATGTAATTTGTTTTTTTTAATAACTCCTTTGTCTTTTCTTGCAATAATTTGATCAACATGGTGATTCTTTGTCAAGTTCTTATTTGGTGTCACTATCTGAACTCTTGCTTCTTATCTTGGTTTAGATCTTGATTCTTCCCTTTGTTCCACAACTTGAATGTCATTTTTTAAATCATTTTTAGTCTCATCAAATAACTCAATATTCTCTTGGTTAGCCTTAGGATTAGCTTCTTCATCAAAATTATAATCAAGTATTATTTCTTGAACTCCAAAGTTCTCATCCACTTTCACGTGTGTGCTCTCAACAATAGTCTTAGTCCTATAATTAAAACATCTATGATATTTTCTTTTTAATTAATAACCAAAAAAATACCTTCATCACTTCTTGAATCAAACATTCCAATTCTGTCATCTCACTTGATATAACACTAGCTTAGAAAAATCTGAAATACTTCACTGATAAAGCATGCCCAAACCATAACTCATGTTGAGTGTTGTTTGTACATTATATGATTTTTACTTTTTCCATTGTATTCACTATTTTATTAATGTCTTATCTCCATAACTTCACTGCTATATCATCTTCAAACATCATGGCTCTTGTTGCTTCTATTATAGATCTATTTCTTGTCTTAGCTATACCATTTTGCTTAGGTATCTTAGGGGATAAATATTTATTTTAATACCATTCACTTCACAAAATTTGTTAAACTCATTCAAGGTAAACTCTCCACCTATCAGATAATAAACACTTAATCTTTAATCCATAATATTTTCAACTCTATTCTTAAACACCTTAAACTTTTCAAATTCTTTAGACTTTTATCTAAGGAATTCTAGCAAGAACATCCCATTAGAGTCACCAACAATAATCATGAAGTAACCTTCACTGTGGAGTACTCTTATCTCTATAGGACCACTCAAATGTATGTGAGTAATCTCCAACTTTTTTATTGTAGTAAACTTCTTTCTAGGAAAAGATCTTTTCTTCTCATCATCCATAAAACATTCCTTGCGCACAAAATTAATAAGGTTTACAGTTTTAGGAAATTTCCTAATAGAAAATGTACTACTTCCTTTAGAAATATTGTCAAAATTTATATCACAAACCTTTTATGCCACAACTAGCAGTTATCAACTTTAGCACTAAAGAAAGTCATCTCTATAGGATTCAATTGAAAAAGATTACCTCTAGATATTTTGGCAGTTCCAATCATCTCACCATTCTTATCCTTGATGATACATGTATTTTCTATGAACTTGTTGAGCTGTCATTGTGTATGATGTTAAATGATAGGAATCCTTTCGAACTCTTCTATTGGAAAGCTAATCGAGGATCAATTTCAAGCTTTTGAATGATCTTGTGGCCTAACTAAATTCACTCAATTGAAGATAAATGTGTATGTACATGAGGAGGCCTTTGTTAGTTCTAAACAATTTTGGATAATCTCTTTGATCTATTTTTTTTTGAAAAAGTAACCACAAAAGAGATATATTTTTGAATTTTCTATTTTATGATGAATGCAATTTATTGATGCAACTATATGAATTCCTATTTTAACCAAGTGTTAGAAAAGAATATAAAAAATATAAGGTAAAGAGAGATTAAAGAAAATAACTTGAAAGGGAAATTCATAATAGACATAAACCTTGAAAAGGTTCTGTTAGGAAACCAATGAAATTGGGAGCAACTCCTCCTCAACTCCAATAATGCAATCATCAGTGGGAACTCAATAATAACCAGAAGATGTTTCACATTTCATCAAATTGCAAGGCCATGGAAAGTGTGATCGTGTGAGACAAGATGCTATGAAATTAAAATAGGTGATCTCTTATCCAATTCATTACATTAGGAAAATTAGTTAACATGCGGGAAACACCAAAACTAAAAGGTTGTACAATCATAAAAATGCAATAAAACCATTGGCTTCATTATTATTTATGAATATGCATTCACAAAAATAACACACTCTAGTGAGAATAGCTACGCTTAGAATGAGAGCACTAGTAACATATATTATTGCATCAAAATATGGCTTGGAGTACATATTACATCCATGTATTTACAAGAAATCATCTCCTCCCTTTTTGTTAGGAGAGAGAGTTCTTAAAATGAAAATCACGCTAAAAAGTAATAAAACTATTGGTGTAAATAAGTATTTACTTATTACACTTACTTTAGTTTTACTTAGGTTAAAGCATTATTTAATTATTTTGCATTATTTTATTATTATTTTAGGTGAGACACTTAGGAGTTTGTGAACTCTCATTGAGTTACGCAACTCTAATTATGCACATGGTGTCTACAACATAGGAGTGTGCATTATTCACTGAGTTGTCATGATGAAAGCACAGTTATCCACACTCCTTATTTAGCACATGTTGTCTACTCCACTAATTTGCATGCTACACCATTGTAGGCTTATCCTCACATCATCACACTTAATTCCGTGCTTAATGGAGGATAATCCATATCTGGTGAACATGTGCCTAGTTGTATGACATATCATGATGTTGACTTCTATGCATTCTAGAAGCTCTCCTGAGGCCTTTATATTTAGGCACTACTAGTGTACTCTTGAATCATGTTATTGAATGAATATCATCATACTCTATCTATTTTGGTCTACTAAGTGCTTGTGTTGAGTTCTTTAGTTCTTGGTTGAATTCTAGCCTAAGCTAAATTCTTACATGGTATTAGAGCCAAGGAGGATTCTCATCATGTAGCCATTCGAGATTGTTCATGCTTCAACACCTTGACACAAATCGAGAGGATCCGCAAAAATTGGGAGCATCTAGAGCTAGATCTAACCTCTCAATTACATCTAGAGCATCGATGCAATGAAGATCGACTATAAATTTTCCTATATTTAGCTAAAGTTGATCATGAGGCAATTTCTTTTTGCTAACTAGCACCTTAAGGCACCGATTTGCAATTGGGGACATTATTCCTTATCATTACATGCAACATATATTATAGCACTGTACAGTATCCAACGACCCTCTCATTTTTGGCCTCTACAATTAAAATTTGGTCATTCCTCTAAAAAATTTGGCAGCATTGGGATAAATTTTGGCCAGTAAACGGTGATCCAAAACACTAGCAAGGAAGCCCATACCCGGTGGCCGCATTCAACAAGTTCGAAAAGGGCTTATTTGTTTTAAAGTGGGCAGCATTGCCATTTTAAACAACAACTTACTCCATATTTGCATCAATGTGGGATTAAATCCCCATACTCAGGCAATGAAAACTCGAGAGCCGACAACGTTTTCTAGTTTCTCGATGCCGTAGCTACTCAATCTGGCATTCAAAAACCCTACAGTCTCCCTGCCATGCTAGAAATTGCACAGTCAGCAGATCGCACACATCTAGTCACCACCACATAGAGATGTGCAATTCCCACACCCTAATCATATGCACAATCAAGAGTACATCGGTCTAGTCAATTCCACTTTGGATCCAAACCTGCCATGCAGTCATTTTTCATATAGTCCATACAGTATGCCAGGACACGTCATCTGCCACATCATCTAGTGGGCAGAGTTTTTGCTAACATCATCCTATTTATGAGCTCAAAATTGACACCCATCTGGACATCAAAACAAGCCAAATTATAACTACTACAATGGCCACATGACCGTCAAATTTAACTCGATCTTTTGCTGATGCAACCCCTCACCAAATTGATTTTGGTTTTAGCAGTCCAACTTCAAGAGGCCATAACTCGCACATCTGGACTCCAAATCAGGTGCAATTTTTTTTGAAATTGGGTAAAATTTTCTATATTTTTGGGTGGTGTAGCTATTTTCTATTTTTGGGGCACGGATGGTTTAGAATTTGCATTTTTTGGTGACTATACCTGGATAATCTTGCATTTCACAACTTCAAATGCTCTGTACGGGCACATCTAGAGTAGAAAAAAAGTTCCTTTTTTTTTTAAAGTGCATCTTTACTCATCTACTTCCCAGATCTGGCATCAGATTGTAGTGTTGTGTGGACCAAATTGTCACATTTAGTGATAGGGCCTTTCTTTTCTTTGTAATGCTTCATAATTGTAGCACATTGTAAAGTTTTAGATTTTTACTTTATTACGAGGTTGTAATAAGAAAAACCAAAAGTCCACAAAGGCCAAAATTGGCAAGTCACCCATTGTAATCGCACTATTGATAAAGTTCCCAAAGCATATATTTTGCGGAGGTTTTCTTGATTTAGTGAAAAGGGGGGTGTTCTTAGCATTGTGTTCTCTTTTTTTTGCAATTTTCTTTCATTTTCTGCATTATGGGCAACTTTAAGTTTCCTAAATTAACTCCTCGTAACTATGCTTTGTGGTCAATCAAAATGTTGTATCACTTAATGCATAATGGAGTTTCACAATATGTAGATGGTACTCATCCTAAACCAGCAGGTAGTAATGTATCAACAAGTGAAATTTCAGATTGGGTAGCAATGGATAGGAAAGCCCTAGGTGATATATGTTTGGGGGTAGATGATAAAATCATGTATCAAATCAAGAAATGTACTACATCCAAGGAAGCTTGAGATACCCTCGAAAGCCTTTATGGTAAAGTGTTTGAAGAGGATGTATTCAAAATAGAAGATGAGCTTGTTTCCTTAGATCCTAAGTTGTATGACTCCATACATGACTTCATCGTCAAGGGGAATGAATTAAGGACAAAGTTTACTGATTGTGGGAGTTCTATAAAAGATGATAGACTAATCTATCTCATTCATAACAAGTTTCCATTGGAATATTCCACATTTTTATCTTCTTTTAACAGCTCAAAGATTACCTTAGGGTCTACCTACAAGAAAGTCACTTTTGATGAATATGCTAAAATGTTGGATGATGAAGAAAAGAAGTTGAAATCAATGGGGATTCTCAAATCACCTCAGTCCAAAGCATTGGTGGCCAATGAGGGTTCTCAATATTCAGCTGGACAATCCTCAAATAAAGAAAAGGGTAAGAAGAAATGGAAAAGAAAATTAGAGGATGCAAAAAAGACAACACCTCAATCTAATCAACAAGGAAAGTCCTCGAATTCCAACAAGAAAGGGGACAACAACAATAAGGAGAAGAAGAAGTGTGCTTATTGCTAGAAAAAGGGTCATGAAGTGCATGACTGTTATCTCAAAAAGATTGATGAATTAACCAACATTAGGAAGAAACATAATGTTTCATTGCCTAATGCTTATAAGGATAAGGATCATCTTCATATTCAAAGAGCAAAGGGCAAGCACTCATGGAAAATTCACACTCTTCACAGGAATGTATATTTGACTCAAGTGCCTCATATCACATGTGTTCCTGAAAGGAGGATTTTTCTTCATTGAATCACTCAAAGGTACAACACATCTTCATGGGGAATGATAGATAAATGGAAGTTGAAGTAAAAGGAAATGTGGAGATGGAAAATGGAGAGTTTCAAGAGGTTCTCTATGTTCCAAACCTAAGTTCAAATCTCCTATCAATCTACCAAATCACTCACCTTGGAGATGGACATAGAGTTGAGTTCCTTCCAAACTCAATAAAGGTGCACAATCTCAAACATGATTCCTTGGTTGCAGTGGGGAAAGTGAATGATCACAAGAGGTTGTACTCTTTCTCTCATTTTTTACCCAAGTCTCCTTCAAAAGCCTTGTTAAATCAATCACATTCAAACATGCAATTATGGCATGAGCGATATGGTCATCTTGACTACCGCTATCTTCAACAACTTTGCACATACCACATGGTGAAAGGTCTACCTCAAATCAACTTTTCTAAGGGTAAGTGTTTAATAGATTCAGTGGATATGCATTAGCAGGTCCTTTTCCATTCTGCCAGGGTCACTACATACTTACCTTAATTGATGACTTTACAAGGTTCACTTGGGTCTATTTTATGCATAACAAGAATGAAGTGTTGGACACATTTCTATACATCAAGGCTCATGTTGAACAAAAATCCAAGAAAGCCATCAAAGTGCTCCGCATGGACAATGGAAACATGGATGTGAACAGAAGACTTAAGGACTTTTGTAGACATCAGGGAATTGATCTTCAGACTCCTTCAACATTCAGTCCACATAAGACAGATGTTGCAGCTTTGACGATTGACACTCTTAAGTCTATGGTAAGTTGCATGATTCATGCCAAGTCTCTCGATCCATCATTAGAAGTCGAAGAAATCTCAAGTGCCACTCACATTCTTAATCATTCTCCTCATCCAGCCTTAGATGGCAAGACTCCTTTTGAGGCATGTTGCGGTAGAAAACCTATTGTGACACACTTGAGAGTCTTTGGTTGTCCTGCAAAGAAATATTCCAGGGGATGCAAGGTACAATCATCACAACCTTGTACCTTCATTGGTTATGAAGATAGCGTGAAGGGACTTCTAGATCCAAAGACACATAAGATATTTGTGGAGAAGGAAGTACATTTTGAGGAAAGTTCACCAAGTTTGTCCTCTACTCCTCTTCACACATCATATAGTGTGGATACTGATAGTGACACCAGCAAGACTACTTCAACAGCTTTAGATACATGGGGTTCTATCAATAGTTATAGTGAGCGTTCACTTCATCAGTTCGGTCCACATGCATACATCGCCACAGTGATAGGTCCAAAATAATAGGGTACATACAGTCTTCTAGATATAGGTTCAGTGACAGATTTGGGGGATAGTATTGATGATCTACCTCTACTTCTTGATGCAGAATTACCTTCTTCAGTTGTCACAAGGGTTGAATCTGACTCTTTTTTTCATTCTCTACATGATTGATCCTCACAGGTTGACATGATTGTGGGTACTCATGATCAGTAGTTGCAGCAGGGTTCTTCATCAGTTGTAGAGACAGATAGTTGTTTGGGACAGGTTCTTTAGCCAGTTGAGTAGGTTTCAAAGACATCACTTATCCATGGGATTCTTTTCACACACAGTAGAAGCGTCTCATTTGTACCCTTGGCATTTTTTCTTCCTAAGGGGAGGAACACCATTCTATAGTCTTGGATTAGTTTCTTCATCGGAGTAGTCACTATTCGACATTCTTCTTTGGGGGGGGGAAGCCCATCCTATTCCTCTACCTCTTCTCATCATTCTCTTATGTATATACTAGATGTATGTCATAATGGGGGGGTCTTGATTACTCCATCCATCCATGCATCCTCCTTTATCTCTCTTTTTGGGGGAAGGTTTTTCCCATGATGTTTTCCCTCTTTCCCCACTTTATGAGAGATTACATATCATTCTGTACATGGGTACCTAACATGGCCTAGTAGCCGAGACCCATATTGCATTTCATCCTAGATTTCGTAAGCTTAAGGGCATTTCCCTAACTTGCACATAAGGGGGTGTGTTGGTGTAAATAAGTATTTACTTATTACACTTACTTAAGTTTTACTTAGGTTAATGCATTATTTAATTATTACTTTAGGTGAGACACTTAGGAGTTTGTGAACTCTCATTGAGTTATGCAACTCTAATTATGCACATGGTGTCTACAACATAGGAGTGTGCATCATTCACTAAGTTATCATGATGACAACACGACAACACAGTTATCCACACTCCTTATTTAGCACATGTTGTCTAGTCCACTAATTTGCATGCTACACCATTGTAGGCTTATCCTCACATCATCGCACTTAATTCCATGCTTAATAGAGGATAATCCATATTTGGTGAACATGTGTCTAGTTGTATGACGTATCATGATGTTGATTTCTATGCATTCTAGAAGCTCTCCTGAGGCCTTTATATTTAGGCACTCCTAGTGTACTCTTGAATCATGTTATTGAATGAATATCGTCATTCTAATCATACTCTATCTATTTTGGTCTACTGTGTTCTTGTATTGAGTTCTTTAGTTCTTGGGTGAATTCTGGCCTAAGTCAAATTCTTACAAAAAAAAATATAATTTATACAAACTGTCTCTCTAAATGGTGCTAAGTAGGTCTCCAACCTTTTTTATATCAATTAATGGGTACATGATCCTTTACATGACACAAAATAAGAAAAGAATGAGAAGATAAGAAGAATATAGTTGCAAGATGATCTAGGAGTCTCTTGAAGCTCTAAAAATGGAAGATTGGCCTTCTCTAGGCATTTATAGGAGTTGAACTGTCATCAAAATATGTTTCTAGTGCATGAAATGCCCTAAATTAGGTACTGACAATTAATTGTTGGTGCACTGTTTCTTCTTCAAAATTGCCAATACACCTCTAAGAAAAGCACAACTACACACCTTGATGACAGGTCCCAAAAATCCAAAAAAGTTGAAGTGTCAAAACTAAATTTTCAGCACCTCAATTTTCTTCTTGTTCATACCAAAATTATGTATGGATGTTTACTCTTGAATTTTTCTATGATTTTGGCCACTTGAGTAGCCTCTAGTAAATTTAGATCCTCATACTTTTTCTTGACTATTTGTTGATAGTTACCTACTTCAATCCTTGTTTCTACAAAATCTTCAAGCTTGATGACCAGCTCTGACATTGCTTCCTCAGTCTTGAAGGCTTGTCTAATTTCATCTTCTGATGAAGATACCTGAAATATACATCTAAACTATTGAACAATTGTTTGCACTATGAAAAAATTTGTCTTCAACTCATCTTCAAAAATCTCAAGACTAGTGGCATTGCAATACCATTCTACTTCCAAAATTTTCTCTTGATTTGGGTCTCTTATCTTATGAATATTTGCATATTGTCCATCCATGACTTTATTGCTGACTAATATCTTCTCTATCTATTCATCCAACTTATCAAGTTCCTCCACAAAATATACTTCCATTAGCATATGATATCTTTGACCTTTTATTAATGCCAATGCCTATAGGTCTTTAGCCCAATTATGTACCTCATAAATTAACCCAAAATTGTGGTTCACTATGGATACCAATTTATCCATACTCAATTGAATATGGTACAATAGGTTCAAGTAACCATATATTATCTACACAGCTTTCTCTTCAAAATTGTCACACCATTGCTCACATACTTCGAAAAATGTATCCAATGGTGTTGTTCCCATTCCTTTTATATCTAATTTTGCAACAAGAGTATTCTCTAAATTATCTAGGTCTATAAAGCCCACAATTTCATGAGGATAACCTCTTAATATTTCATTTTACTTCAAAAGTGCTATTAACTCTGACTCATCATGGTCCACATACCTAAACACATCCTTCATGCCCATACTGATAATTATTTTTGTTGTGTCTACAATGGGGCTTCCCAACATGATCTCCTTGATTTGGAAATCCTTAGGAGCTAGTTCCTTGGTGTTGGCATGTTGAGAAGGAATGGATATATGTGCAAGTAAGTCTTGATCTTGGTTCTTCATTATGAAGGCTAATATTTGTACATCACCCATAGGTGGCTCAGGCTTATTAAGTGCTTTCACTAATTCCTTTATTTCCTCCTCAACTATTAGGTCTAGATGCCTTTTTTGGTGGAATATGACTTCTCTCTTCAACCATGCTAACATTATGCCCATGGGAGGCATGTATTTTACTAAAGAAATTATTTCTACTATAGGTCCCTTCCCCTTATCAGTCCTCTCTAGAGTCTTTTCTCATTGAGAAAGATCTATAGTCAGAGTCTCTATATTTGGTTTGGCTAATGTCCTAGCCTTTGTATCATGAAGAGATTATTGACATTCTCTATGTAATTCCAATTCCTCTAATACTCCATCAACATGCAATTTTTGGGGCTTCCTTTTCTCTTTCACTTGTACTTCTATTTCTGTGGCCTAAGGGAGTTAAATTACTTAGCCTTTATCCAAAAGTCTTAATTCCTGATATGGTGGTGGCAGGAATCCTAGAGGTCCTTGAGGTAGATGTGGCATTTGATTTCAATCCTTTCCTAAGGATTCACTTGTGGGATTATTTCTTATCTTTCCTCCCACCATCTCATTCATATACACTGGCATGAAGTCAAAATCAGAGAGGTTGAAGACATTAGTTTCTTGACCCTCCATGTCTACTATCCAATGTTGTTCCTCATCTTACAATATAAATACTTGAATAGGTTTCTTTGGAGTAGATGGAGCTATCACTATAGAACTTATTCTTATCTCCTCCTCTACTACCCTTGTAAGTGGGTCCTTTGGCTTAGGGGAATATATTCAATCTATTCCCTTTCTTCTTCTTTTTCCTCCACTTCTCAGATTGTCTTAGGCACCTATATGGGTGGAGTTTTATTTTTCTTTAATATTCTCCTTTGTGTTCCCAACACAATTGATTTAATCCTTTCCCTTTTGGGAATAGAGGGGGATGCTTCTTCCTCTTGTGTAGCCACTGGTGCTTTCCTCTACTCTTCATCTACTCTTCCTCTACCACTTATCCCTATAACTTTCTCGACCAGGGAGACACTTGTGGCTCTTGTTTAGGCTCTTGAGCCACAAGCTCAACTTGTTCAAGCTATGCTTGTTCATATTGAAGTGCTTGGGTTGTTTTTTTCCTAGCCTTTCAAGGAAACCTTTTACTTTTATTTCTCTTATTAGCTTCAAAGTACTCAACCTCCCTCTCTTGCTGGTGCACTATTTTTTACCTCACTTGGGATTGAGTAGGGAAGGTTTGCACTGTGACTTTAGTTTCTTTTTCTTTGACTAGCCTTGCAGTAGCCTATAGAGGTATAGAATAAGGAACTGGATCCAATCTAAAAGGTTTCTAGATCTATTCCTTCATCAATTAGACTATATGCCTAGCCCAATGATTAATGTCTACATTCTCATCCTTCCCTATCTTTGTGTTCATTATAGGTTGTTCATAGATCTTGTCCCTATTGTATAAAGGATCCAACACATATCTTGAATAATTTCCATCACCTTTAGAGGGATCTTTATTTTCAGCACATTTTCTATTGGGTATAGAGTCATCTTACAATAATTCCTTATTCAGATATCATAATCATCCACTACATTTATCCAATGGTCTTCTAATGCATCCTCATGTACAAACTACTTCCCTGCTAGGTTTTTTACCATCTCGATGTTGTCAAAGTAGCGATGAGGGAAGTTTTACTTTTCCAAGGGATATTGATCCCATTTATAATCAAAAGTAACAATGGCTTTCTTTTGTTTGACCTGAAAAGCACTAATTGTGATGGGCTAGACCAACGTCTTCTTGTGTTGCCTTCTCACTCTATCATATGCAGAAGTGCATTGGTGTGCAATCTCCAACAATATTAGCCTATCAAATGGATATCTTGGGAGCTTCTTTAGATTTTTGAGAGTACCATCTACCCTAAGATATGTGAATGTTTTAAACTAAATGTAATAAGTGATAATCTCTTTGATCCTAGTAGTTGCTTCTACTCACATTCTTTTGGCATAATCCCCTTCTATGAATTTGATAATTGTGAAGATGAAGCCATCATTCAACACCCTATATTCTAGACTCTTCTCTGAGAGTTTCTTCTTCACCAATTTTGGATTAACCACATAGGACCAAGAATTTGCATCTTGCATACTCTCTTTCTTGTAGAGGCCTAAGTAGTCTATGGTTCTAGTTGCCAATAGATACACCATATATGATTATATATAGAATCATGGATCAGATTTCAAGGCCACAAGTTTCTTATCGAAGTTTTCAAATAGGATGGTAGCCCAATCAATTGGCATCTTTTCCATCATTATGGTTTCTATAAAATGGAGTATCTAGGTTTTAAGGTGTCCTTTTTTAGGAAGTCCTATGACTCTCCTTAGAACTATAAATGCATATCTAATTTTATCATTCATACACCCCCTCATCATTTCTATTTTGCCAACTTTGTGACCCACTGGTGTTTTATCAATCAGGAAGGAGGATTGAATTATCTCTCTAGGCTCTTTTTCATTCTCTTGATACCATTTTTTTGATCCATGATAGGAAACCTATAAATAATGATCTTCCCTAGGAAGATGGAATACTTTCTCAATGATTTTTTGGTTAGAGGTCCAAGACTCTCTCTCATGTAACACTCTCGATAACCTTCTCTTGGGTCACATAGTTTTTTGCAAGATTCATTATGACTTTTGAAGACTGGACAAATGCTAGATGCAATGTCGTGTTAACTAGGCCAAATCGGATAAGTGCCAATACCATTGCGGATCATTCTTTTACTTTCTTATAAATCATGAGGAAGCGTTCTAGCATATATGCCCAATCTCTATATCTCTTATCTTAACATGCCCATCTTGAAATTGGGATTTCCTCAGTGCATATTTGTACTTGAATACTATTATAGGTTTGGGAGCTATCTTATTTGTACCATTGAAGAGGGTGATGATGTCATCTTATCTGCACAAGAAAAGCAACATTATTTTAGAGAGCTAAATAATAACCTAAAAGAAACCCTAATTGACTCCAACACTGGTCAAAATCATGCAAAATACAATCAAAACTAATCAATTCCACCCAAATGCATATACACAATGCATGGCAGCTGAGGGAAGACAACTTTTTCATTTTTATTGATATGCACAAAATTACACACATGTGGACCTTGAGGAGGTGTACATGTGTGCATGTGCTTAACTTATCATTTTGTTTAGTTATTAGGTTGGTGAGGGAAGGTGTACACATGTGTCCTTAACAGTGGCTTAGAGTTTGTCATTTTATGTTTTAGGTTTTAGGCTCTCTTTTTTCTATGGAGGTGGGCTCCTCATTGAGGTGTGAATGTGTGCACCTTTGCAAAGGGATAACCTTTTCTTGTGGGCTTTTCTACTTGCAAGTCAGGAACGTACCTAGCTCTTACTAGAAGTATCTACCCAACTGATAGAATGAGCATTAAATTATTATTTAATATTTAGTTAAAATTATATAAATTTAAAATAATTAATAAATTCTAATATTCAACCATTCTATCAGCTGCATAGCCAATTTGGCTTTTACTTTGGTAATGTTCTCCAAATCCTATACACATCCACTATTGCTAGAGAACTTACCAATTTGCCTCTTTCTTTCCCAATGGTTTTTTTGAGAAACATAATTCAAGGCCATGTGGATGGGGCTATTAGGTAAAGGATTGATCAGTGACATTAAAAACTAGTTTTGTTGACTTAAATAAAGCTCCCAAGAACTTTTTGACTTTGGGAAGCTCTTTGTGGTTTGATATGTATGAGAATGATTTTGGTAGGGGATGACCCATGATGGTTATGTAGAGAGAAAACCATCAATGCTTGGATGGAGGTATGTTGGCTTGTCAAGGTAGAGAAAGTGAAGCAAGTTTGTAGTTAGAGGTCTACCTTCTTCTTTCCACAATGAATGCTTTATAAATTGATCCTTACTTCATCTCTCCTTCATCATTACCTTTTAAAGAACTTTCCCACAAGATCTTCAACCATTATCTATTGAAATAATTTAAGTGTTTTTTATATGATAAAAGGTTAAATATTTTGTACTTCTAAAAAGTTAATAGATCTAAATAGATCTTTTCTTTTTTAGTTAACATGGATAAATTTTAATGAGTTAATTAAAGATCAAGTCTTACTAAAATTGGAATTTCTTTTAGAGATATTCAATCTATATTCATATTTTTTTATAAAATAATTACATGTAGATATATTTTCTTTTTTTCATATTATAAAGTTAAATATTTTATATTTCTTTCTTTAGTAAAAATATAATTACATACTAGGGATAATTCAAAAATAAAACCTCAATCCTCAATAGAAACACAATTTATCCAATAAATAAAATATACTATGATATAGATGGGATTTATCCCAATGTTTGACTACAATCATATTCATTGAAGAAACTGGATAACCACTTCTAATCCAGTTGATTTACATAAACTAACCAACCTCTAGCTAACTTATTCCCAATAGTGCTTGTATTTAGACAATACAAACAAAAATCTTAAACTAAATCACCAAATATATGGTTGAAGCGTAATGATTTTGTATCACATGTTTGGTTGTTACTCTTTATAATATTTTTTTGATTCAATAATCTCAAGATCAACACTTCCTCCTCCTTCCTTACCTGGATAAGAAGACACCTTCCTATCAAAATGATTCGCCATCCCACTTCTAACCACTAGTGGTCATCCCCATCCAAAGTTATTCTCATACATTTCAAACCACGGAGAATTACCCATAATCACAAAAAAATTTAGAACTCCCCATCATCACATTATTTTTTCTACACTTATTAGATCAATCTAGGAGTAGATTGTTTATAGTGATGGTTTGAGTAGAGATTTCATCATATTTTATCAATAGACTATGATGGTAGGTCTTATTAGCTTTCAATATTTTTAATTTCTTCTTAAAGATATTATGTTTATTTAATTATTAGTTCTAGGAAACTAATGGAGCTGTTAGGTGCTACAATGATTTAGTTTGAACCAATAAAATTTCAGAATTAACCTATTTTGAATGGTTTTTTTGATATTTTTCTATTTGAACCTTTTTTTCAAATTAAAAAATAAAATCGTTTATCTAAATTGTTAGTGGATTCCACTAGAAAAGGAAAGGAGAAAATTTAATAATTGAAGGAAAAATTACAAAGAAATTAGTAATGCACTTTTGCATTAAATGTGACACAGGTTGATTTGTGGTTTTTTCTTTCTACTAGACCATTCTTTGTGCTGCCCTTTGTTGTAGATTGATTTCTATTTTTCTCTTTAGCCTACCATATTTCCAATGTAGATGATCCACACTTAATAACTCTTAGAGAAAACTCTTGAAGGAATATATAATTTGGAGGATTGTAGAAGCAACTATTGTTGCATTCTTTCACCGACCCACAAACATCTCTATGTTTGCATTCTTTTGCTAAGCCAAAGGAAAAGGCTCATGTTTAGCCTACCAATAAATTTGCAGGGAAGTCTAAGCTAGAGCCCACTACAAAGAAGTTTATGGTGAAGAAACTTGTTGCCAAGCATGTTGTGAAAAAAGACACTGGGTGAGTTCACCAAGATGGTATACAAAAGGGGGCTCTACGTGGACACTTTTTTTTTTTTTGATATCAAGTAAATTTGAAGTTGAAGGAGACATTAAAAGTTCATCCACTCAAAATGACAATGTGTAAAATATATAAATTGTAGTGATTTGAATCTACATTATGAACTACTAAATTTTTTACAAAATGGATAAGATTAGGTGGGTCAAACCCAGTGTACATGAAAAATAGTTCCTAATTTTTTTTAGAAAACATAGCATAGCTATTTTCGTGTGCAACACAAAAGATGTATTTATATTTTGTATTTTGCATAACCTTTTGGTAGGATGATAGTTAAGAGTAGTATCTAGAATTTGTATTTTTTTTGTAATTTTCTGATGAGTATTTCTTTTAATGAATTATTGAACTAACTACATCTTAAATTTTTTATACTTGTTCATGTATTAAGCATAAATTGCATCAAAATAAGATAAAATGGAAAATAATAATTTAAAAGTGTATAGAATCAAGTTTAGAACAATAATATGTAATTTATTTCAAATTTGGTGTAGTATATCAAAAGTTATTAAAAAAATGGTAGACATATGTTTGTGAGGAATGCCAAGGCATTGGTAAAAGTAATTAAAGTTTTCATTATTAATATTGTCCAAAAATAGAAAAATTATTATGGTGAGAAAACTAGGAAGACATGTAATACTATGGTAGTAATTCTAGATATACCCACTTCACCATTAGGAAACTTGATGAAGGAAATGATCAAAATTCATCTTAGAAGATGAAAAAACATCTAAAGGGAAAATAATGGAGGGAAAATAGTCTCCCAAGCCTTTGGGTCGTTTCCC
Source organism: Cupressus sempervirens (assembly GCA_028749045.1). Taxonomy (NCBI): domain Eukaryota; kingdom Viridiplantae; phylum Streptophyta; class Pinopsida; order Cupressales; family Cupressaceae; genus Cupressus; species Cupressus sempervirens. The sequence continues at coordinate 739,204,453 of CM053790.1, read as the reverse complement.
TATGCTATTAGCAAGCCATAACCTGATCGGATTTCTAGGATACAAATAACTCAATCAGGTGATGAAAATGAACAAGCACATTCAAAACCTAATCAGGTTATTCAAATTATAATAGGCTTTTGAAGAAGTAAAATTTACTTGTTCAAAACCCGAGTGGGTTTTGAAGAACTAAAAGTAGGCTTTACTCCAAAGGCCATAACTTTCACATACATATAAAAATAACTAAAAGTGGGCTTTACTTCTAGGATAGAAATAACTTGATCAGGTGATGAAAATGAATGAGTGCATTCAAAACCTGATTGGGTTATTCAAAATTTGATTAGGTTTTAAAGAAGTAAAATTTACCTGTTCAAAACTCGAGTGGACTTTAAAGAACTAAAAGTAGGCTTTACTCTAAAGGCCATAACTTTCACATATGGAGTCTAATTGACTCCATTTAAAATATGTTAAATGGATATTAAAGAGATCTACAACATGATGTAGATAAATCAATCATATGTCATCAAAATTTAATTTTCCATCAATTTGAATTAAGCATGATCTAAAATAGGAAGTCATTGATTTTAAAATGCATAATCAATAGGTAAACATGAATGATCACATCTTGCTAATCCTCTCTCTCTCTCTCTCTCTCTCTCTCTCTCTCTCTCTCTCTCTCTCTCTCTATCTCTCTCTCTCTCTAACACATATACACACTCACTCACTAACTAAATCCTAATGTATCTCTCTTACTAGCTCCTAAACTCTCTTTCTCTCCATCTAACTTGTTATTCTTAAGTGTTGTCACTCTCTAAGTAATCCCTAAGCCCTCTCTCTCTCTCTCTCTCTCTCTCTCTCTCTCTCTCTCCATCATATTCCCTAATCGCTTTCTCTCTCTCCCATCTCTCTCTCTCTCCAACACTTCATCTCTCTCTCACTCTCTCCATCTATATCTCAATCACTCTTATCCTATCCTCTCTCTCTCTCTTATCCTATCACCTCTCCCTCTTCCTATCCCCTACTCTCCCTCTCTCTCTATGTGAATTTCCCATTCATGGATCAGAGGTTAGGGGGAGAGGGGGGGGGGGGGGGAAGAGAGAGAGAGAGAGAGAGAGAGAGAGAGAGAGAGGCGTGAGGGATTAGGGGTGTGAGAGAGTACATGATAGGAAGAGAGAGAGGGTATAGGATGAGAGAGAGAGAGAGAGAGAGAGAGAGAGAGAGAGAGAGAGAGAGAGAGAGAGAGAAATAGGTGGATAGGATGGAGAGAGAGAGAGGGGGGGGATTGGACATGGACAAAGAGGGTGAGAGATATGGAGAGAATGGGATATGATGGAGAGAGATGGCGGAGTAAGTAGAGAGAGCGGGTAGGATAGAGAGAGTAAGAGAGAGATGGGAATGTGTGTGTGTGTGTGTGTGTGTGTGTGAGAGAGAGAGAGAGAGAGAGAGAGAGTAGGACTTGGTGTCAGAATGAGAGAAGTTAAGAGTTAGTAAGAGAGACGTAAGGAGTTAGTGAGTGAATGAGTGAGTGAGTTTGTGTCTGATAAAGTGATAGAGGGATTTAAAGATATGATAGAAAGATAAAAGCTATGATAATACTCATACATACCTATTCGCTCCACATTTGGAAAGTAATGAGTACTTATTTTAGACCATGATTGATTATAATGGATGGTAAAGAGAATATTGATTTCTTACTATTATTTTAATTTCATTATGTTTTATATCTCTTCAATATATTTCCAACACATTTTGAATGGAGTCAATCTAAGTCTGGATGTGAAAGTTATGACTTCCAAAGTAGAGTCCATTTTTAGTTTTTTTAAACTCAATTGGATTTTGCTTAACTCAATCAGATTTTGCATAAATTTTTCATCCTAAGAAACCGATCTGGTTTCAAAACCCAATCGATTTTATTTTTTTTCTTTTGTTCTTCTAGGCTTGGTAACCAACCCTAGCCACTTTTTGAAATTTTATATAACACAATCGGATCAGATTATTGACATTTTTAATTTTATTTTAGTGTCCACTAAATTCTACACCATCTTAGTGCACACACTACTCTACTAACAAGATTGTGAAACCTTCTCTAAGTTCCCTAAAGTGGAGAAGCCTACTCTTTTTATGGTTACTCCATAGAACTATACTACAAACCCCTCTAAGAAGTTTGTCATGCCGAAGAAGGCAAAGACCCCTGCAAAGAAGGTTGCTACTCTAAAGAAGGCCGCTACTCTAAAGAAGGTCACCACTCCAAAGAAATATGCAACCATATGCTTGAAAGAATCCTGCAAGAGGTTGTCATGCCAAGAAGGTGATGAAGTCAGAAGGAAAAAAAATGTTTTTTGCCCCCTCACGTATCTAATGGTGTTTGTGAACACCACCATTTACTTAGAAATTTGTTAGATTGACTCTTGATCGATTTTATGGATGGATTGTCTTAGTTGTTCGCTAACATGTTTCTTACTCTGTAATTCCATGAAAATTTGAATGGTATTTTGAAGTGTCCATTAGGGGCAGGGATCCGGACATAGAAGAATTCAGCGGATAAACGAGAAATTCCACCCTTGAATGAAATGATTGAAAAAAAATTGTATTTATATTGTATTTCATGAATTTATTCACACTTTGTCTCATCTATTCTTGGCTCTGCTAATTAGCGGCTCATTTTTTATGTTTAGATTTGTAGATTTCTTCTTCCTATCGATGACTATGTTATGTGATACCTAAACTTATGTATGTACATATTTAGGATTTAAACATTGCAAAATTTAGCATGAAATGTGGAAATTTAATCTCTCTCACCTAAATTTGTGTTTTGAATGTACATTCAACAACCTATGTTTGTAGGCCTTTGCCTCTGGCCCGCAGACATCTCTATATTTGAAAGGATTGTGACACCACACTTAGAAACTACCCATTCTGTAAATCTCCCAAGAATGCAAGTGTACAAGTTTACTTTTGCTAAATTCTTGGTAGAGGAATCAGTAATTTATGACATGGTATTCGTTTAGGGTTATAGAAATTTGTACATTGGAAACCTTTGAAGTTTGATCTACATATTTTTTAGAAAGGTTCCCACCACTGTCTTCTACAAGACCCAAAAATCCCCTGCTTTATTTTTTTCCCAAAATTTAACAATTTGTTTAGGTGTACAGAATGTGTGGCAAACACAGAAAACTAAGACAACTCTGAAAAGATGATGGACATGGACGAGAAAAGCTTGTTTCCATAGAGCTAAAAATATGGAGACCAATTCCCAGGTAAATTATCAATTTCTTGCAGCACATTAGGCTTGTTATGAAAAGATTCAAGGGTTTATGTTGTTTTGGCATATAGAGGTTTTGTACCTTGAATTTTTGGGTTCACAAAATTTTCCTTTTGATCTCCAAGGAACAAGGATCTGCTATGATTTAATCACAACCAATAGTGTGCCAACAACAATGAAAAATCAAGTAAGAAATAGATTTATTAATTTGAGAATAGTATTTCCAGTAAGAGCATGTTTCAGAGGCCAATAGTGGCATGTTGTGATGGTTAAGTTGTTGTGTTATTATCCTTGCCATCAAGGTTCAAATCTCATCGAGATGAGGTCCCCCATTTGTGGCCTCATTGATTCATAGCTCAAGGTCAAAGCATTTACCCCTCTTTTTTAAAAAAAAAAAAAAAAGAGCATGTTTCAGAAAAGACTAATTGAAATCCAATAGAAAATGAAATAGTGAGTCAATTTTAAATTACAGGACTAGTCAAATTTTTACAAAAGTAGAGACATTCCTTAAAAAAGTCATTTCAATCTTTTCTCCAAGAAGATTTGTCAACAAGGGACACATTATCTCAGCTTTACATATTACAGAGTGTATGGAGAACTTGCTGAAGCTATCTTGGGGTGGCTTCATGTCACGACTCACCATATGACTTCTTTGTTTGTGCCTACATGGCAATTAGGTGGGAACCTTGTTATTTTGACTAGGTCAACTTTTTTTTTTTAAGATTTGATAGATTAGCTCATAGATTAGATTAATCTTGTTGTTTGATATGTTAACTAGACTGGAAATCAATGTTATTAAATGATTTTCTAACTTATGTTAAATGAAAGGTTAAGTCATTTTATGATTATGTTTATGATATTATGGAGATGTGATTTCAGTTTATACTTTTATGAATGTGTATGTATTATAGTTATGATTTTCATAAGTGATGTTTTATTATTGACTAACGGATACTGACTCCTTATGTTTGCGAGTGTTTGAGTGTCTGCAGTTGTCGAAGGTGAAGGTGTGGTTGAGGTAGAGAATGTTAGCCTTTTGGAAGGGGACAGATGAAAAATCTTTGTAGCTTACACACACCACTTAGAGTGTATTATAGATTTAGATTACATTTTGTTTAATCTTGTAATTAAAACTCTTTTAATAATGATTCTTTGATCTGGCTAATGTGATGAGTGTATGCGTGAATAGATACTATCTTTAAATAAATAAATAGAGGTGAGATATGTGTATGGGCAATTTCATTAATTTAAAGTTAAGTCTTTATTTCTTTTATAAATATATAATTGTACAAGGGTTTTTGAAAATGATAAATAAAGGTGAGAATTGTGGAAAACAAAAACATAGAAAAAGGAGATTAATATTGTTATGCATTAAAAGTAATAGATAGCCACGATGGAGGGCATTCAATGAAACATTTATAGCAAATAATGGAAGTAAAAATCATGGCTGGAGAATAGGGACTGCGGAAGTGGTTCTAGGATTTCTTTAAAGGAGATGGTTTTTGGGATATCCGGTACAGGGAGGGAGAACAGCAACCAAAAGTGGAGATAGCTTTTGAGGTGCACGGGTTGAGAAGATAGGATTGGAGAGAGCAATGGTCAGCAAGTTCTTTTTCTTTGTTTCTCCATTTGCAAATTCTTTAACTTGCTGTGTGTTACTTTGTTGGCAGTGTATTCGTTTATTGGTTTTATTTTTCTAATCTATGGGTGTTTGAGAAATTGCTGAGCATGTAATAGGATTTATGTAATGTTTTTTTTTTTCTAAAAACTATCTTCAATTCATGCTCTTGCTAATTGCCAAACTCTCGGGAGAGATTGGGATGCTCTTCTTTTTCTTTCCTTATCTGAACCTTTTCTCTCTTGATCTGATGATGATTTACCCTTAAATCTAATTGCTATAGCCAATAGGTATGCATTGTAGGGGCTGAAAGTGTTAATCTTGTTGTAGCACCATGTGTGTGAGATAATCTCTGCATTTGTGGAGCGGAATCAATTTCCTTTAGCTTATTGACTGCTTATTTATTGTTGTGAAATTCTACACTCTATCATACTATGATGTTGTTTGATGCATAAGTTCGAATGTAGTTTTGAAATATATCATGGTTAGTAAAATCTGAGAATAAATGATTGCCGATGGAGACTAGAAGATAGGTTATCCACCAATAAGTACTAGCTGTGAACTCAAATTTAACCTATGTGCTGAGATGTTGAACTTCATGATTAGATTTTCATTTTCCTAAGCTTTCTAAAAAGTGTTGATAAGTAGAACTTTAAAACTTATTTAATACCAGTTTGGAAGCTTCTCTAAATAGCATCTGGGCAAACTCTAGCTAAATTTTAAAGGCTCTTGGATAGTTAGGGAACCATACCTCAGGTCTGAGATTTAGAAGTAGTTAGAGTAGATTTGTATTTCCATGACAACTATGAAAATCATAAAAGTATTTAGGAGTACTGTAATTGGAATCTCGTGTCTATCATGATGAAGATACAAGCCTGTTTTTAATTTGTAATATTAGATTGGTGATCTTGTGTGCAAATTGTACTGTTAAATTTGTAAATGCTCTTGAGATTCCTTCAGTTGTAATGTATGCAAATAGTGCTGAAAATTTTAATACTGGTTAATGTTGATTTGGTTACCTTCACTTTTATACCTGAATGTGTAAAGCTAGTTTCAGCTGGTTGAATATATTCAACTTTAAATGAATGCCACTTGTGTTCCAAGTTTATATCTTGGAAAATTGTTTGAGTGCACTCTGTTATAGTTGAATAAAGATTTGTACTCCGTCTTTACATCCTTAATGAAGTATGTTCGCTGATAACTATTAAGACCTTGATGATGTTATGATTTTCCAAGGTTTATCTCCTTATGGATGGGTGTTTATAGCATTGGGAGGGTGGGGATGGATGCATTTTGTTTTACTTCTCTCAACCTGTCGAGTGTTGGGTTGTAGGATTCATTACGGTTTGACTCTCCATGCATCATGTTGATGAATTTAGTGCTTGGCCAAGCCATCCATTATTATTTCAGTTGAAATACTGTTAATTCTGACTTTGCATATGAGTAGATATGCTGAATTGTACATTAGAAAAAAAAAAATGTTCTCTTTACTTTCTGCATATGTGTTGATGTGTAGAATGTTATTTTTTTTTCCTTGTCATATATCTGTGATTAGGTTGCTTAGCACACGGATGTCTGTAGTAAGATTCACAGCTGCACTAGACCCATCCGATCTGTCTTGTTCCAGGAAGCTAACCTTCTCGTGCAGGGTCGGGGAGCTCTTAATTGTCAAGAAGAACCCTGGAGGAGTATTACTCTGTGGTTGGCAAGGTAAAAGCGCTTGGGCCGCACCCCTGTTCAGATAGAAGATAGAAGTCGTTTGCCGGCTAAGGATTACATCACTCTGAAGTAGAGCAGCAAACACTTGGAAGCTGTAAATGCCTAATGGCTGATCTCTTATCTTTTCTATATTGATGTCTAAGCATCTTTTGAAATGTACCTATGTATCATCTTCAGTTATGTCGACATTTCTTTAAATGGTTACAATGAAGTCTTTTCTTTGAGCATTATATATATATATATCAGAACAGCATTGTATTTGGATTTTGTAATGAACTTTGTAATCTTTATCAAGTTGTCTCTATGAAGTATCTTGACTTTTCAACTCCAATTGCTGATGTGTATCCTTCTTTTCCGTATTTCTCGTTTTATGGATGTTTTGGCATCATGTCGTAAAAGCGGTCTTTACACTTCAATTTGGGAAAAAAGTTGCCATTTGATGTTGAGTGGCACGGTTGTGACATTTCACAAAATTTGATTGCTTGTACCTTGAAATTGATGGAAATGCACCTTCTAATCTCAATGCTTTTCATGATCACACTTCTCAGTTATAAAATAATAATGACAATTCTCTTCAATTAGAATGTGCAATTGAAGGATTGGCGAGTGCATGTAGGTTGTGTTTATAGTATAAAGAACTACATATGTTCAGTATTGAACATTTTCTAATCTCATCTTCCATTGAGTCACACAGAGGAGATGATAGAGCATGGATAGCATTCTTTGATATCATTATGTAATTGGCCAAAATGCGTACCTGGCACGCATCAATTCTGGAATCAGTATGTTGGACATGTTCTAGAGTCGGAAGAAGCCAAATCTTGAAAAAAACATAACTGACAAATGACATTTTTATAATTGTGTTACACAGAACTAGTTTCTTCAGAGACAGAGACTATATTAGATGCTCTCCCCTTGGGTATGCAGTGGGTAAGCAGGGGTAAGTAGGAAGTTGAACAATACAAGGACACGAAAGGATGATTTTTTTTTTTCAAGAATAGGGGGGAATAGGAGTTGGTGCAAGGATGTCATGTCTGCACTGCTAAATCTTGCAGCATATAGATTCCTTAATAATGATCACATAAAAGCTCAGCCTGCCATAGAACAAGTGCTGAAAGTTGCTTTCAATTATGGAGATGTTACAAATGCATCAAAGAATGTGTTGTGTTTTATCTTTATTTAGTGTTCTTACTAGAAGTATTAAAATTTCTGGAGATTTTAAGTGTTGATAGTATCCTTCAAGAGTTTTATGGAAGCCATCAAACCTTCAAAGTTGTAGATCTTTAAATTGTATTTCCCTCTGTATCCTGGGGACCAACATAATGCTCTCAACACTGGTAAGCCTGAATGTTGAGAAATATCACTTACAAACATTACTATTGTCGCGGAAATTAACATGCAGGTGGCATAATTCATTGGATGATGCATAGCATTAATGACATGTGGATGGCTATCATGGATGCGTGGATACAAAATAAATGAGGTTAATTTATATTTTATGTCATCACAATACAACATTAATTTTTTTCACTTCTTTTTTTCATACAATTGCATTATTTTAATTCTAAAGTCTTTTGAATAAACTTCAGGATTGAAGCACATCTTCCCCTCCACGTAATAGATTGCATGCTAAATGTAAAAGGAATGCCAAGGCACATAATATATTTTGGAGGATGCAACGAATAGGCACGAAGAGACTCTGAACGCCCCATTCATTTGATTATAAGTTTAGATTATTTGCATTGTTGAACACTCCCCTGTCGTAGCCCATTTACTGAGCACACTCCATCTGTAGATATCAAAATTCAGAGTCTTTGTACAAGAATCATCTATATATATACCAATATATTTAATCTATTAAGACAAAATGCTTGTGCAAACCGTAAACGGGTATGCCAACTATATCAAAATTAATAACAGAAACACAGTATGTTGGATTTTTTTTTTTTAGCGTAATATATATATATATATATATATATATATATATATATATATATATATATATATAAATACTGCACTAGATAATCAAAGTCTATCAATTCTCTAATAGAAGCAAATTCAGTACAATAAAGTGATTTGATTACAAATGAGTCTGAAGTGAAGCTCTACAAAAACTTTGGGCTTGTTTAGCAGTGAGAATACAAGTGGAATAGGTATATATAAATTCTTAAAATTTTGAATTCTTCATTTGGATACACCAAATGGGAATTGAAATAAGAAATAAAATAAAATAAAGTATTTCAATTTTGGCCCAAAAATGAAGTTTTGCAATTCCATCTAAATAGGTCGAATTGGAATATGTATTCTTTTTCCAATTCTGGAATATGTATTCCTTTTCCAATTTTATTTATTTTAGAAATCATAAATTTTTGGGTCTGTGAATTCTCCATCAAATTCTGGCTGAACCAAATAGAAAATAGAAATATTTACCCTCATTTTCTATTCTAGAATATGTATTCTTATTCCCATATTTCTATTCCTGCAGCCAAATGGACCGTTAATTCCAAAGATTCAAATGACCAATAAAAAACATGTCAACTATCTAACAATTTTATATGTCCAAAATATTTTGCCATAAGATTTTAAAAATATAGTAGAAAGTATAAATGAACATTTAAACTTTGTATTTATAGTGAAAAGTGTAAAGAAATATTTAAACTTTGCATTTTGATGTGACAATCTATTATAAACTTAACTTTGAGAGTAGACTTCCACATTCCATTCGCTTCTAAAATTATCATGTTTTGATTTCACCTAGTTGAACTTGGGAAACTTCACTTAAATAAAAAATATGAATGTCAAAAACAATCACTAGCCCTTAAATTATTTATTTGCTATAGATTATTGTAGGATATTTGAAAAATTTAAACATTTTATTTTTACTTTAACTTGTATTTCTAAAAATAAAATTTCTTAATATATTTTACTAGTAAAGAAATATGATCTAATATTTTTATCAGAAAGACTATGAAATGAAGTATTTTTGTTTCTGGTAAAATTGAAATGTGGTTAGACATAAATTGATCATTGCACAATGCTTTTAATTTTTGTTTGCATTCTAACAACTTATTTTGTAGCCATTTTTCTCTAAGACCAACCAATTAAATTAACCACATATTCATATTGTTCAATTTTTTATTATCCTATGAAAGGAATAAAGGCTTGAATAATTTCAAGGATAACATAACATCTAAAAAGGTTACACTTTATTTCCCTCAATGATTATCAAACCTATATTATGCTAAATGTCTGTAGGTGCCACTGGAAATGGTATGAAGGGATAACATCAGATTATAGATGAATTTCTTTGAATACCATCTCAATTCAGCATACATTTTTACAATTTAAGATGTCTCAGTTTGAAAATGTTAGCATTCATTTCTCACAAAAAATAATGTTTTATTAATCGAGCAAGATTGGGTATAAATTAGTCCAAGATTTAATTTTGCAATAATGATTTTTCAAAGTTATTGCATTTTAAAGCTCTCAACCCTTCTTACCTAAATGTAGGAAGGAACTTTGACACTTGCACCCCTTGTTATAAATATTGTCTTTGCCTTGTCTTTTAACTGATATAAAAATGTGTGAAATTAATTTTTAAATAACAATATAAGAAAGATTAAAAAATTGATGCGAGTTTAAAGTTTTATGTTGAAAAATATTTAATTGTAAATGAAAGCTCCCTTCTTATAAATTGTTGTTCTTAGGACTTCCTCTTTTGGAAAAAAAAATGACTTTGCAATTTGTACTTCTTTTAAATTATCTCTTGATAGTAATAAAATTATTCTCTTTTATTTTTGAAAGATATTTGATTCTATTTTATTCTAGGTATGAATCTGATTATATAAATAATTTTCTTTAAAAAAATTTAAACGAATAAATTATTATGTTGGGAGGCTTCTTACAGTTGCATACATGAGGATGAGACATTCTTGTACATAAAATTGTTTACTTAACTTTAGGATCAAAATGATGACAATAATGTTTTTGAAGTTGAAATCTAATGTTTTTCAAATGTTCAAGCTATATAGAGCTCGAGTTGAAAAGAAACTAGTAAATAATTGAAATGTCTAAGACCTTATAGAGATGGCGACTTTATTTCTGATGAATCCACTAACTTTTGTAGTGAGAATGAAATTAAGAAACAACTATCTACACTTAGGATACAACAATAGAATGAGATTGTTGAAAGGAGAAACTATCCAATTATTGATCAAGTGCTAGAAAAATACTAGTTGAAAAAGGTGTTGCACAAATTTTGCAGAGAGAAGTCATAAACACTACAATGTATGCTCTCAACCAAGTTCAGTTAAAGAAAGGAAAACACAAGACACCATATGAAGTCTAGTAGGGTCATACACCCAATGTAAGTTATTTCAAAATATTTGGAAGTAGGTGTTGTATCCATAAAGATGCAACGAATAGAAAATTTGATTCTAAAGGTGATGAATAAAGATTCCTAGGTTGCTTTACTAGGAGAAAGGCTTGAAAATGTTTGAATAATGTAACTAACACTATGATTGAGAGTGAAAATAAGAGAATTTATGAGTTTGCAGATAACAACGATGAAGAAAGAAAGAAAAAACCCGAGGATTACAATGAATTTATTTATGTATATGAAAATAAATGAGATAAAACACCTATGAAATGATTAAGAGGTAACAAGTGTCAATCAACATTACCCAAGTCATAGATAGAATAACCTAAGAAAAATGTTGAGCCCCAATTGAGAAAGAATGATGCTGGAGATCAAAGGTATGAACCTATCCTATAAAATTATGTTAGAAAGAACCATTCACCTAAAAAATCATTAAAGAAAAGAGTTTTCCAAAGTCATGATGAGAAGCGAGTTAAAGGATACTACTTGTTTGATTTGTAATTTCTAGCCAAAAACTACAAAAGAAAAACTTAATAATGAAGATCTGATAATTGTTATGAATGAAGAAATAGATTAGATTGAGAAGAAGAATACATGGAAACTTGTGTCAAGACCTACATACAAGAATACATTAGGAATAAAGTGGACTTTTAGAAACAACTAAATGAGTATAGAGAAGTTGTAAGGAACAAGTACATACTAATTTGTAAAGGTTATGTTTAAGAAGAAGGTGTTGATTATGGAGAGACCTTTGCACCTATAGAAAGATTGGGAGGAGTTGAAACTATGTTGGCATATAAAACTTAGAAGAATTTCAAGGTATGTCAAATGGATATCAAGTCTACATTCTTGAATGAAATACTAGAAGAAGAGGTATACATCGAAAAATTGGAAGGGTTTGTAGAGCCAAATTGGAAGCATCTAGTATGCAAGTTAAAAAAAGCATTGAATGGAATAAAGCAAGCACCGAGAGCATGGTATGCAATACTCCATTCATGTTTATATAAGATTGGATTTGTCAAAATAATCAAGAACAATAACCTGTACTTGAAGTGTGAAGGTGAAAACAAGTTACTCATTACAGAAATATTTGTGGATGATATTATTTTTGGTATAAATAATTCCTTGTGTAAATTATTTGCTAATAAGATGAACAAGGAGTTTGAGATGTCTATTTTTGGTGACATCAAGTTTTTTATTGGTTTGCAAGTTCATCAAATAGAAGGAGGTATACATGTGACTCAATCTAAGTACATTAAGGATATTATAAAGACATTTGCAATGGATGAGTCAAGATCAGTCAAAACACCTATGGTGACTGGATGAAATTATCTAAGCAAGATACTATTTCTTAAGTGGATGATACATAATACAGATCAATGATTGGAAAGTTATAGTATGTTGTACATAAAAGACATGATATTACACATAAAGTTGGTGTATTTGCAAGGTTTTCCTCTAGTCCTAAAGAAACATACATGACTATTGTTAAAAGGATATTCAGATACTTGAAAGGAAGAAAAGAATATGGATTGTGGTATCAACAAGAAGATGTTTTTGGACTTAGTGTTTATACTAATGCTGATTGAGCTAAAAATGTTGATGATGGGAAAAGTATAAGTGGTGGAAGTTTTTTCTCAAGAGAGAGATTTATTACATGGTTGAGAAAGAAGCAAAGCTAGATATCACAATCTATAGTTGAAGCTAAGTATGTTGCTACTACAATTAATTATTTAAATATTATTTGGATCAAGCAATTTTTGGAAGGAATACAAGAGGAAGTTACCAAGCATGTCACTATCTATTGTGATAACTCAAGAATAATAAACATATATAAGAATCCTTTGATCCATGCAAAAACCAAGCATATATCTATCAAATATCATTATTTGTACAAGAGAAGCAAATGAGGCTAGACTATATGAAGTCTAAGTAGAAAAATGCATACATATTCATGAAGTTATTGTGTAAGTATTATTTTGAGTATCCAAGAGGTAAGTTAGGGGTCCTTACCCTACCAAAGATTCACTAATAAAAGATGCATCCTGCATCAATTCTTATATGAATAGATATATCTTTCTAGAGTTCATGCAAGAGTTCACTCTTTAGATTTTTTTTTCTAAAGTTGTGAAAGTGACTGTAATGAAGCTGATATGATAAGTACATGCAAGGTACAAGATATAAATACAATATTTTATATGTTTCACAATGGAACATATAGTTACCTTTAGCATTATTCTCAAAGGGGAAAATAAACTAATTAGGAGGCTAGAATTTGTATGTATGAATATTGTTTTCAATGAGAAGTATGCCAAGAGATGATATCCCAAGGGGGAGAAGTTAATGTGAAGTGATTTTGTGTTGATCTCATATCAATTTTGACAAGTGAGTGTTTACATACTTTTGTCATTTACTTAGTTCATGCTGAATAAGTAGTACATGTCGAGCACAACATGTATATAGTAGAGCATGTCAAGTCCACAATGAGTGTTGAGCCACTCATGTATCAAGTCACTCAAGCATCGAGCAAAAAATATAGGCCAAGTAATTCAGGAGTCAAGTAATCAGTGCATGTCGAGTGATACAAATGTTGAGGTAGAGTATAGAGAATGGTATATGCCAAGCAATAGAGACTTCGAGTAAGATAAAAAAAAATTGTTTGTTTCAAATGGCACAAAAAACTATGCAAACCATTTTTTGGCCAACTTAAATATTGAAATATGATATTTTGAAAATAAGGATGAATCTTAATTTGGAATTCAAATGCATTGCATGTAGCCAATTAGAAAAAGGGAAGGATTAAGGGGCAAAATGTATGAATCATAGCCATTGATTCATACCTAACCCTATGACACCGAACTCTTCTTAAGGAGGAAAATCCCTAAACTATCTATGTTGTGAAGAAGGAGTGAAGGGAGAAAAGAAAGAAGTTTTCATACAAAAATAGAACATTCATGGTCACAAAGGAGTTATGAACTGAGATTACTATATTGTAAAATTAGTTAAAGTAGAATAGAGGAAAGAAATAGTATGTAGTAATGAGACATCTAACTAAAAGGGTCAAGGATAAATCAGTATAGAGGTGATCTATCGTCAAGCAATCAAGTCCTAATTGTAGGATCAATGTTAAATCATTCTAGTAGGTGAATCAATTAAATCTCTTAACACAGTAGTCCTTTAGCAGGGTACTTAATTATGAATTGAAGTCGTTTAATAAGGCACACTTCTAATAGGGTTTTGAACTCCTTTAATAGGGTGAAGCCTAATAGTCTTTGTAAACATTTAATAAGGCATACAATGAATTGATCTCTTTATTTCATCATGATTTTAAAGGATAAGCTCTTGACCTCAGAGCAGAAATGATCCAGAGGATAATTTCATAAAAAATTGAAGTATCTCTAGATCACCTAAAATTAACACCATATCGAAGCTCTCATAATTTTGAATCCAACGCAACTTGAATGGGCAAAAAAGGAGTCTGTACACTCGAGTTATAGTTAGTCAAAGTTGGGTCAAACTTGAGTATAGAGGCCGATAGAAAGGTAAAAATTGAAACTCTCTAGAATTAGTTGAATTGTGCATCAAACTGGAGGTCTCATCACCATGATTCCAACATCGTTCATTTTGTCAAAAATAGAGTTCATATGCAAGAGTTATGATGGGTCAAAGATACCTAGGAAAAGGGTTAACCAAGTGATGTGGAATGTTCATATAATGACATCAGCATGTTGATGTGGCATGTGCACAATCAGCAGTGACATGACATGTACAATTAGTAGTGATGTGACATGTACAGTCAGCAGTGACATGGCATGAATAGTGAGCTTTGACTTATCATTTTGCAACATGTGTCATTATGATAGCTAGCTACATGGTAGAAGGAGGAGTGTTGTTTAGAAATTTTTGTTTGAAGGTCGATAGGGGCCGAACCCCTAACTGCCGACTCCCAAGACTCTCGGCGGTGGCCGTTTTGCCACCAGTGGTCTTCAAACTAATAGTGGCAAAGATTTTATTTATTTTTGAATGAGCTACTTACCGTTTTAAGGGGATTGCTGGTGGGGTTCAAACCCCTGACTGGTGGCCTATGTAAAAGCTTGCAAACCATTGCACTATTTTAGTGCTTGAGAATGTAATTGCATGAAATGTAATTTTTATTTTTAAACTGCTACCTAACCTTATTTTATATAAGGTAATTAGTTATGTGGGTGTTATTTCTAACCCCACAAGTGTAAAGGGCCGAATCTCCTAAAATTGTTAGAGGATTAATTCAAAGATAAAATTTTTTAAAGACCCTATATTTAAATTAATTGGTTATAGCCTATTTTAGGCTAAAATTCTTGTATAAAAAGAAGGTGAGCTTTTCTTATGAACCCATTCTGATTTCTCATGCATTCTGCCTATACTAGACATCCTGGAGGAGGAAGAATTCTAGAGAAGCCATCCTAGAGAATTTCAAAGAGGAATTTCTTCTTAGAAGCCAGTCCATGATGTAACAATGTTCTAAGTCTACAGTCAAACCTTTTTTAGGCAAAGTCTTCTCAGCTCTTCAAAAACTAGTCTTGCACCTTAGGAGCTTGTTACAAGATGGTTTCGAGTTAGGATTTGTATAAAAAATTTATGGATGGACTGTAGCATGTTGTAATCAAATTTTAGAGCATCATTTATACATCATCACTCAGTTGAGATAGACCCACAAATGTAGTCTGTTCAACTAGATGAACTCCAAAATCAAATTGATTCTCTCTCTCTTTCTTTGTTTCGTGTGATTTAATGTCATTTTAGTTTTACTTAACTATCATTACGTTCTTTATGCTATATTGAACTAAATTGAAGTGGTTAAGTAAATTAGCATAGAGCTCAGTGTCTTAATGCACTACACTAGCACATTGGGTTTCAAAATACTTAGTTTCTCTATATTTACCTTCCATCTGGTTCATGTCATTCTTGATGTTTGATGTATTTTCAATTAAACATTAGACATTAAGTATTTGTACACCTTTATGCATTTTCACTAGTATATAATTTCCTAGATCCTAGATTGTAATCAAATTAAGTTTGGTATCAGAGCTCAGTTTGGAAAGTTGTATACGAAGTGAGTGCAAGTGCATTCTTTGCAATGGCACCAGAAAATGAGGAATTAACTCCAACTATGATGGAAAGTATTCACTCGATCATAGAGAAAGTGGAATTACTCATTCAAGACCATTGAGAAGAAGATGATAGAATCCAGGAATTGGAAGAAGCCAATCATCAACTTCGACTAGAGAATGCAAATCTTTGAAGGCTTCTAGAAGAAGCTAATTGAGAAAAGTAGAGCTTGCATGAGATGTTTCAAAGAGAGTACATTGGAAGGAGTCCTCTTCATTTGGAAAGTGTGGGCATGTATGCACCAAGCCCATAAGTAGAAGAAAGTTCCTCATACTCTCCACTCACCCCTCCTAGAAGTACGTCTGCTTCATGAGCTGTGTAGTCTTTGCCAACGAAAGAATTCCCTTGTAACCATGGCAGATGAGCTTCAAAGGAAAATGTGAACCATTATTCTTTTTGTGAACAACTGGAGTACCTATGATAGTTTCAAGCCCCTACCAACCATAGTGGTTGGATAGAGGCATCTTCTACATCAGAACAGAAGCAAGAACCTGAACATCACTCCATTGGAAGCTTTGAGAAGTACACAAAGGGCATTGGTGGGAAAATAATATCCAAGATGGGATGCAGTGGCAAAGGCTTGGGCATCTGGGAACAAGGCATGAACCATCCTATTGAGGCAAAGTAGAGGCCTCAAAAGTTAGGATTGGGATTTAGAGAAACTGACAAGAACTCTAAAGCCTTGTTGAAGCCAAATTCTCTGGACCATGTTTAGGCTAAGTCTTCTATGAAGAAGGTCAAGACACATGAAAAGATCCAAAAATTATGTAGCCATTGTCAGATAAGTGGCCATTGGATGGAGAAGTGTTGGAAATTGCACCCTAAACTTTGACACTTCCCTAAGTTTGTTGCAGAATCCAATTAGCCCAAAGTAGACAAGGAAGGAATCAAGGTGGTACCTGACACCACCATGCAAGAGACTAAGGCATAAGTAGCACTAGTAGTTTCCACCACTCCTGAAGTAACACCAGTAGTCTCCACCACTCCTAAAGTAGTCCTAGTGGAAGCACAACAAAGTAGTGAGAAACCCAAGAAGGGAGGTTCCATCAAACAACTCCACAAGATTTGGGAGCAACTTTCAAAAAACTAGCATTGTCAGCTTTTTGGGTATTACCTTTATAGGGTAATGTCGATAGTAAGCTAGTATGTTTTTGAGTATATGATTCTAAATAAAATTGTATGTAATGAAGTTGTATAGTCCTAGGGTTGAGATGTTTGTATGGCTATTAAAAGCCATATCTCTTGTAATCCAGAAAGAAAAATACTTTGAACTTATTATTACAAAAGTTGTTTGGTGTGAGGCTCTTCAGAAGAAGCACCTGTTACAGCTATTGTGATTTTGAGTTACAAAGAACAACTAGCTAATACCTTAAAGTTCTTTGCTTTATGACTCAGTTAAAGATGGTTAGTTGGTGGTCAATGTTCCTTTAGTTCATTATCATGACCTTGATGCATATGCAACTATTTGGAGCTTTATGGCGATGCCTTTAGTCAGCTTTTCTGAAGTACAAAGGTGAAGGAATGTTTCAAGTTGAGGCTTTGTTACCATCACTCATGCAGTTTGCAAGGAAGGAGCATGAAAAGTGACTAGGTTGGAATGCAACCATGAACTACCATTGTTAGAAGCACTGAGTGATAAGTTTATCATGCTTAGTTTTTCTTCTTACTTTATGATTTTTTCAAGTTCTATTTGAACTGCATCCCTTTCTTTAAAAGTCTAGTGTAACTCAAGTATGAGTCCTGACATGAATGTTTCCATGACATTTTCAAAATATAAGACCTTGAGAAGGAAGAATAGATAGTATCAAGGCATAGGTGTATTTGACCAGGACCAAAGACTAATTCAAGCATTGCAGTGGAGTGTCAAAAATGGCAATAGAATTGAGATCAGTGACAAAGGAGCTAAAGGTTCTACTTTATATTCTTTTGGAGGACCAAAAGTCTTTTCAATGGGGAGGTTTGATTTTGAGGATAATTTCATCAAAAATTTGAGTATCTCCAGATTGGCCAAAATTGGCACCATGTCGAAGTTCTCATAATTCTAAATCTAATGCAACTTGAATGGGTGAAAAAGGAGTATGTATGCTCGAGTTATATTTAGTCAAAGTTGGGTACATAGGCTGATAAAAAGGTGAAAATTGAAACTCTCCAGAATTAGTCAAACTTGGCATCAAACTAAAGATCTCATTGAGAGGTTTCTAGAAACGTTTGTTTCATCAAAAATGGAGCTCAAACACAAAAGTTATGCTTGGTAAAGTTGTGATCAAACAAGTATATTAGGGGTTGACCAAAAATATGTGTGAAATTTTGACCATCTCCAAATTGGTTTAAAATGGCATCAAATTGAAGGTCTCGTCACCATGATTCCAACACCATTCGTTTTGTCAAAAATGAAGTTCATATGCAAGAGTTATGATTGGTTAAAGATATCCAAGAAAAGGGTTGACCAATGATGTGGCATGTCCATATGATGACATCAGCATGGTGATGTGCCATGTGCATAGTCAGTAATGACATGGCATGTACAGTCAATAGTGTTGTGGCATGTACAGTTAGGAGTGATGTGGCATGAATAGTTAGCTTTGACCTATTGTTTTGTGACATGTGTCATTACAATGGCAAGTGAATTGGTGCCACATGGCACCTACATGGTGGAAGGAGGATTGTTGTTTAAAAAATTAATTTGAAAGTTGGCAGGGATAGAACCCCTGATTGCCAGCTCCAAAGACTCCTGGCAGTGGCCGTTTTGCCACCCATTGTCTTCAAACTAGTATTGGAAAAGATTTTATTTATTTTTGAATGAGCTGACCACCATTTTAAAGGGTCCAATAGGGGGGTTGGAACCCCCAACCGGTGGCCTATATAAAATTTTGCAAATCATTGCGCTATTTTAGCACTTGAGAATGTAATTGGATGACATGTGATTTATTGTTTAAACTACCGCCTAAACTTGTTTTATATAAGGTAATTATTTATGTGGGTGTTATTTCTAACCCCACAAGTGTAAAGAGCCAAATCTCCTAAACTTGTGAGAGAAGTAATTCAAAGATAAAATTTGTTAAAGACCCTATATTTAAATTAATTTTTTATAGCCTATTTTAGGCTAAAATTTTTGTATAAAAAGAAGGGGGGCTTTTCTTATGAACCCATTCTATTTTCCCCTTCATTCCAATTATACCAGACATCCTAGAGGAAGAAAAGTTCTAGAGAAGCCATTACAGAGAATTTCAGAGAGGAGATTCTTCTAAGAAGCCAATCTGTGATGTAATAATGTTTTGAGTCTGCAGTCGAACCTTTTTTAGGAAAAGTCTTCCTTGCTCTTCAAAAACTGGTCTTGCAACTTAGGAGCTTGTTACAAGATGGTTTTGAGTCAGGATTTATATAATGACTTTGTGGATGGACTGTAGCACATTGTAATCAACTTTTAGAGCATCATTTATACATTAGTCGCTCAGTTGAGATAGACCCGAAGATGTAGTCCGTTCAGTCGGACAAACTCTGAAATCAAATCAGCTCTCTCTCTCTCTCTCTCTCTCTCTCTCTCTCTCTCTCTCTCTCTCTCTCTCTCTCTCTCTCTCTCTCTCTCTCTCTCTTTCTTTGTTTTGTGCGCTTTAATGTTCTTTTAGTTTTACTTAACTATCATTAAATTATTTATTCTACATTGAACTAAATTGAAGTGATTAAGTAAATTAGCATAGAGCTTGGTGTCTTAACGCACTGCACTAGCACATTGGGTTTTAGAATACTCAGTTTCTTTGTATTTACCTTCCATCTGGTTCATGTCATTCTTGATGTTTGATGTATTTTTAGTTAAACATTAGACATTAAGTATTTGTACACCTTTAGGCATTTTTACTAGTATATAATTACCTAGATCCTAGATTGTAATTAGATCAAGAAAATGCAATTAACCAAAATGCTTGCAAACAAAAATAATTCAAGTAGAATTCGATTTAGATAACTCAAATCTCCAATGGAATGTTTGTTATAAGTTATCTTGTAGTACCTTTTTTCTAGGTTCTAATTATGATCTCTGTCTAGTTATTCAATAATGACTACCAATTCTAATGATGCAGATATAGTAGGAAGATGCAGAAAAAGAATTACACGTGGAAGATAAATGGAATTATCTATGCTAAAATCACGATATAATGAAATGTAATCCAAAATAAATTCACAGTACCAAATGTAATTGTCTTTAACCCTCAATTCAAACCTAATATAACCTATGATTAAAACAACAAATGTAAAAGCCAAATGAAGGTAAATGGAATTACCAACTCTCCATTGTCAAGTTTGTTGACTTTTACATTATTAGAAGAAATTAAATTTATACTTTTTTGTCATTGCTCAATTCTAGCAGTGTTATAGTCATACAATAGAAAGAAAATATGGATAAAACATGAAAATATCTAATCTGCAACATGGTATGGATGCGTGGAAGCTTTTCTAGTGATGATCCTAATCCCACAACACCTATGAGACAATCCGATAGACCATTGATCTTCATGTGGCTTCAAAAATGTTGTAAAAATCTTAATTTCATTCATATTCTTCTAGTGGCACCAAATCCTTGTAATTCTTATCTCAACAATCCTAGCAAGTTTGAATTTTGGACATTGATCTTGAATTAACGATCATGATTAAAACCCAAAAACCCTCCTTATTTTTCCCTTTATGACTTCTTTCATGGGTCCATTTATGCGCATCTGTCCAATACTCACATTCTCATGTTGGTTATTTCTCATGCAACTTTGTAAAGTGAAAGTCATTGAACTTTTAAGATCTGATGACTGTGGAATGCATCATTTGACATCACTTAGAAACTAAAGAGGGAATCACCTTCATCCCTGACATGCAACAACACATGACACCTTTTAGGGAGATTTTCTTAAATGAGTTTGTACTTGTATGAAAACTTCCTAAAATGAAGAAATGTCATTGATCTTGTGCCTGATCAATGGTTGACATTTATCCTTTGTATTGATTCTTGTGGGTTCACCTTATACTTTTTCAAAATGTAACACCCTTTTCACACCCTCACAACCTTCTCTGAGAGTTAACATTAAAACCTTGCAACACTATGATGAAAATGTGGAAGACTTCTTCACCACCTTTCAATACCATTTTATGCTCTTTACCCCATCACAACTTAAATTTGGAAGTCAGCTTCAACATCTACAATGCTACAATGACCATTTTGATTTTAATTATTACCTTGTTCACAAGCTCACAACATAAAACTCTAACTCAACATTTAACCCTATGATGTCATGGATGTATGCTTTAGCTCTATTGCAACACTAACCTCAGGTCAACTTCAACTGCCTATGATGATGCAATCTTCATCTTTTCACTGTGTCACTGCCTTAGCTCATGGTTAACATTAATTGATTTTGATGTTGCGAAAAACTTTTGATCTAACTATAGTGGTTATCCCTCACATCAATCAAAATTAAAATACGTAAGGGCATTACTTTTCCAACCACCTACATAGCTATTAAGATCAAATTTGGATTGTTCATCTAACAAATCAATGATGCATGTTTTCTCGACTTTATATTTCAATATATCTAAGGATTTTAACTTAGTTTTCTACTAAAACAACTAGTTTCCCTATATTCTTAGCTCAATCACCTATGATATCTTTTATTGAAATGAAAAATGCTATAGATCTTGGTCCTTAAAATCCTTTTGAATATTTAGATGATGAATCATTAGAGTTTTAGACCTTCTTCTCATCAAGGAAATGCTTATAACTAACACACCAAACCCTAAATCAGCTAGCCCTAGATCAATGCAATGCTTACAAGATTTCCCACATAATTTAACTTGAAAGGGATGATGAGTAGAGTGGTCATCCCAAGGACACTCTAGAGATAGATTCAAAACATTGACAACATTGACTTGACTTCAACCTAAAGCAAAATGAGTTAAACTAAAAATTGGGCAACAGTTCACTCTATCTAGGGATTTAAGCATGAAAATGCTTAAAATGATCCTAGTAATCTTTGGTTTTGTAAAATAAGGTGACAAGCTGGCAACAAAAGGAACATACTAATTTAGGAAAGAAGCAATAACTAACTAAGAAAATG